>SEMN01000645.1:197500-269860 GCA_005408345.1 Macquaria australasica
TTTTCTCAACACCACCGCGCCTGGCCCACTTCCTGTGTCTTCCACTGCTCGGTCTCACATACCAAACCGACATTCACACACCCACGGTGACGGCTGAGCGTGACCCGGTCATTCTGCGAGGCTGAGAGGAGTTCCTGTTCACGAGTGTGCCGCAGCTGTCTCGCAGGCTGCTGTGCCACGCGGGGTCGGTGGGGTTACGGTGGGTGAACCCATGGCCAGAAGGGGGCAGGGTCTAAGGTGACGGCAGGGTGGGTGGAGAGCAGTCTGGTCTATTCATGTTCTTTATACAACACTTCCTGGTACACATGAGAAGCAAAGTCCTGGCACGTGTTGACCAACCCAAACAGAACAAATTGTGAGTGATGATGCTAAAACAAGAAAAGGCTGACCTAGAAAGGGTTGCACCAGCTATGTGTAAATCCATAACCAAGTTCCATAACTTGCTTGTTTCAAACTAGCAATTTACCAGGTTACACCATTAAAATGTAAGAAATGTCTTAGCTAGTAAAGACTTTAGTAATAGTAAATCAGTAGCTTGGAAACATCTGTAGCACCGTCCAGAGAACAAACAATATAGTATTTGCTAAACTTAACTGCTAAGCCTTTGTTTAAGTATAAATTACTTACTTATAGATGAATACAAGGAGAAATGAGTGTGTTTCAGACTTACTCATACATACGCATGCAGTTCAGAATGAGTGTGAAATGTCTGATTACGCTAACCTTGCTAACATTGTTTATTTGAAGGCGGCGTTGGTATAAAGTTTTGCAGTTTGAGATATATTTGAGTTATTTTGGTTCAAATCTTCCTCGTTTGACGTAAAACAGCATTTTATCAAGAGTCAGTTCAGATGTGTCGACCATATTCCAAATTATCTCTTTTCCGCTTAGCGGGTCATATGCTAACAAGCTAACATTAGTTTTGTCAGATAGCTACACAACCAGTTTCTGGGAGTGAATATGTAGCGACAAATCTCTATGTAAGAACTAGACTTGCAACCTTTGAATATTCCTCTTTTTACCTGGACTAAATAACAGTATTTAGTCCAGTTTAGGTATGTAAAAGTTAGAAGTAAGTTCCTATTCAAAGTATGAGAAGCTACGTTAAGATGTCTGGCTTACTGCAAAACTGTTTATAGTGGAATGCCAAGACCTAATTTCCACTGCTGGTTCTCAATGTGTTTTCAATGCGAGAACATTTTCATGCCAAAAAGAGACATCTCAGCAGCACAGGAATTTACCATCGCTATTATCCTATTATTGGAAATTATTTAATTATTTTTCCTGTATTGAAAGTAGGTTAACCTATATTGCTCAGTCAAAGAGGGATTCTTACTTTTTCCAATGGCAGACCATCTACATTGTTGAGTGGTTGATTCGTGGCAACAACGATCCTGAATTTCAGGTTGTTAAATGTAAATGTAACCAGCCTAACCTGAGTGAGACCTTAGAAGACCTTGTGATTTGTAAGAAATTGAATCACAGACAGAGGATGGGAGAGGCAGCAGCAGTGCGAGGTTACGAATGAACACGCCAGACGAGGAGTCAGACAGACAAACAGTGAGAGGAAGGGCAGGTTAAATGTGGTAGGAATGTGACAGACAGTTGGGGAAGGCACGTTGACCCTGGCCCACATGCTACTGGCGGGTTCCAGGTGTCTCACCCTCCTCCCACGTTCACACGCGGATGTCAAGCCTCCCTGAAGGAAACCAGGTCGGTTCCGTTGGGGAAGTCATATAAGAGCGGGGAGGACGGCGAGGAATCTGCATCTGTAGGCCGTCTAGTCAAAACAAGGCATCTGTGCTGTCTGGTGTTAGTTTGGGAGCTGATACATGAGGCATGACCAGAAAGGGGCCCGCACGGACATAAACTGCGAGGACTGAACCTAAATATTACGTCTAAAAAAACATGACCTAAATACTGTGTCTGTGGAACAGAATTTTCCATCCTGTCTCCAGACTTGAATTGACACCTAGACCTTTTACACTTGTTATGACAGATTTTCAGCACTTTTTAATGACCATTATTTTCCAGGCTCCGTAAGCTTAACTTACAGTAACTGTTTACAGCAGTATAGCATTTTAAAAAAAAAAAAAGGTACAGTAAGTATCAGCTGACACTTCCAAAACAGGTAATGGCTACACTTTGAGTCATCCCAGTGTTTGAGCAGTACCAGCAAAAAGGTGGCAGGTTTAGTAATCATTTCATGGGGAATTTAAACTGAAGTTCAGTCAGTTGATAATGCTAAAATCACACATCACCGCCCTGATCACTTGTCCTGAACTCAGGTCTTTTTTCTTCAGTAAAAAACTGTGGCAGAAAAGTAAAAAGTGAGAGTGGAGGATCAGAAAGGGATTTTCTTTTTAGACAATTACGTTTGTCTTCACTGTCAGACTGAAAGACAGCCAGCACAACCTGAAGTTCAGGATAAGAATATAGAGTCACCCAACTGCAGCAACTGGGAGACAGCCGAAATTGTGGGAAGCACTTTATCAGAATTCAGCAAAATCACTCATTGTTATGGCTGCTGGATTGAGAGAGTTTAGTCAATTTTGACCAACAATAATGCAAAAACAATACTACAAAGTAATGTACTTTTTCAACAACAAAACCAATTTCAACACTTACAGAAAATCCTTTCAACTAATTAAGCTCTTGTAAATCTCAGAGCTATTCATCTTGACTGATATACGAGTAAGCTTTCCAAAGTTTTAAGGATTAAACCTTAAAACCTTTAAAAAAAAGATGAGGGAGAATCTAGTGTTGAATTTGTGAAGTTACTTCACCTTGGGGTTGTTGAGTATGCTGTGAAGATGTAATGTGACTGTAAATAATATCTACTGAAGAGATGAAGTTAGATGGAGTTGGCGCTGTCAGACCTACTACCACCAACTTGATCAGAATGTAGTGAGTTTCTTCAGCCCTCGTAAATTTACTTCTATTCTGAGATATTTGAATTATACCTGCTCTGATCCTGCAGCAATAACAAGAAGTCACCTATAATGTAATAAAAAAAAAACGTAAACCACATATCTGCTGAAGCAAGACTATCACAACTTGCTAATTCTCTTGCAAGAATTCTCTCCAGAAGTTATCCGTCTTTGGGCTTTATTAACATGCAGATTTTGTCACTTACAAATCCAATTTTTGTGCTTGCTTGGTCATTTCAAGGCTCCGGACAACCTGCTTATACCGAGGTGGTGAAGTGGCACAGTGAAGGTTGTGTTTATGCAGATTAGGAGATGCAGTGCAATTTTGGAACTAGTTTTGGCTTAAACTGGGCTTACCCTTTCGCCTGCGCTGACCACCACATCTTGCAAAAGCAAGCACAAAAAACTATTAATTTTTGTGGCTTTAGCTGGTGAAGGGACACATACAGACCTTTTTCAAAAATCCATTTCATGTATGTATGTATGCATAGCCTTTTTCACCTTGTTATCTGCATTACTAGATACAAGACTGTGATTGCTCAGCTCTTCACTCTGACACAGTAAGTGAACCCAGATATCCTGCGGAGAAAACTCATTTTGGCCACTTGTGTCCAACACCTCTCTGTTTCAGTCACTGCCACAAGCTTGTAATCACAGTGAGAACTGAACACTTAATGGTAAGCTCTGAATGTTGTTTTGTGGCTCAGGTTACTCTCAGAAAAAGGTAAAGCAGAATAGTAGCCTACCTTTGGCTGCATTCCCCTTCAAAAATACAAATACTTGTACACAACCAATACGTACTAAAAACAGTAGAATCAATTATCAATATTGAGAAAATCATTGTGCTACCTTTTTTTATTTTCTACAAATCTGGAAAGACCAATTCCTTTACTCCCGCCCTTGCCGCTGCTAACTGCCACTTGTGGTTTAGGTAGGGATAAAACAGGACAGGGACAAGGATTTGGACATGATCCCTCACCGGCTTTCCACTGACGAACTAATTGAACATCAAATAATTAACATGAGGCCAAACTACACATGCTGCTGCTTGGCTTCCTGATCTGTGTGCTACCTTAACTCCCTCCAGTATCTGCTATAAATTTGCATCTTAACCTCCCCTGATCTTTGGGTCTTACCCTCCCACACATGAAGGTGAAGAGACACCTGAACTCCTTTACCTGAGTTGGTGCTGAAAAACTATCAATAAAGTATGTAAGCAAGCAAAAACATGTGAGTTTTCATTGGCACAAGGAGTGCCAGCAGTTCAAAACTTGCATCAGAGCATCTACAGAGAGCAGCGATTGCAAAACAGTCTTTAACAAGTGCAACAATAAAACTGACTGTGAACTCCTCCACATCAGATCTGCAGTACACTCACTTCCTTCCTGCCAGACAGACATAAATACTTGAGGACATTTTCAATTAGAACATTAACAGGCTGCTTGATTCACTCTTATTTAAATTCATAGATAAGTTATTTAGACAGGGAAGGTCACAGGAGGGAAGGTTTGGCAACATCTGCTACTCTGCAACCAATGATTAACGTCAGGAGGAATGACAGAAAAACTCAAATGTTGTCAGGCAGGGAAAGTCAGTCATTCAGTGCGTGCAGAATACATCCCAGTGAGACTCAAAAGACTGGATGGTGTATGACATCACATGCAACAGCTGTGAACACTACATCAGTGAAGCGGCGAGGACCCTGGACAAGAGACTCAATCAACACCGTAAACAGACAACACCATCTGCCTGCCAGACCAAAACCTTTAAGACATAAAGAAAGTCCACTTTAACACAAAGCTAGGTTAATGGATATTATCCGTGTGAAAACTCCAAGTGTACATTAAATGTTTGAAATTGACTCATGGGGCCATAAAATGCATTCAAAGCTCATAACAGTGTTGAGGAAATCCATTCCTCTTGGCCTCTTGGAGAAAATATTTTTATCTAAATTCTGAAAAAGCTTGACATTATGGAAATATGTTGGCATCTTATCTCATCATAAAAGGTAGCTAAGGCATAAAACAACAGCAGGTTTACTTTACTCTGCAGTTTGTCATTATGATTCCTAAATGGGTTCACAATAAGCAAGAAAGTAAAGGTCATCTGACAATATGCAGCTCTGCATTCAGCTGAACAGTTTCAGCTTATCAGGCTAATGTTGTAGTATTATGGAATAATTACCTTTGGCTCTTTGTTGGGGTGTTTTTAGACAAAGCTGCAGTCTGCAGTGAATAATCATACAGTCCATTTAGACAAACATTCCCCTTAATAATAAAGCTTTTAAGCCACAGCCTAATGGATAAGACTCCTGCAACCTTCAAGAAATGTTTAAAAATGTTTTCCGTTCCATATTGAATCATGGAGTTGAACACTAATGAACTCTACAATGCATACAATCAATTACAAAAAGCGATGGCCTCATCCTTCAAAAAGGCGGAGAGGAGAATTATCAAACTGTGTGTAACTAACTAGTTAATCTCACCTGAAGTTACTCCACAAGACAATTAGAGGAACAGAAAAAAAAGGGAACTCAATGCAGACCTGATGGATCAGGCCAATAGACCAAAACCAAAATCCCACAGCTTTTGAAAAACAGACTGAAATGATCAACAATAACAAGTGATTCCTCCCAACTTAGATAAGAACACCTCTGAATTCCCACATCAATTCTCCTGCTGCATTGCACACCTGCACTCCACAGTGTCTGAACTAAAGAGTTTTACCACCAGTTTAAAACTCTTTTCTCCCGTGACAGTCCAAGGCACCTGTGCAAAGTCCAAGTTGTTACTGGCTGAACATATAACTATCCTGGCTAATGATAAAGCAACCTGCATTAATGTTTTCTTTTCAAAATCAAGATTAGAGAATCACTTGCCCCTACAGTACATTAATCTCTGCATGACCCCAAATCGACTTACAAAAAATGACACTGTGACAACACTTTTCTTCTAATTGGAACTGAAACCGACTGAATTTTTCCTCGTTCATCTTGGCAGTAAGTTGGCAGCAACAAATGGAATACAGAGGGCTGAAAATATGTGAATCAAGGCAGAGAACATAAACAGGGTCCTGGCCAACCATGCAGTAGACAGAAGCCATTTCCTAAGAGTCACTCATTAATCTTTTAGGTTAGAAAATTAAAGTCACGCAGGGTGTTTGTTGATTCTTGAGAATAACGCTTCATTTTCTTGACTCAGTCTATTACTGAACAAGTAACACAGCATTAACATGTAGTGTGGTGATGGAGCCTAATCTGCATGCAAGGTTGTTGAAACGTCAAGAGGTAATTATGTGATGAAAATCAAGCCTCACCATTCAATCCCCAGTGAATAGGAGATGGTAATTATTTCAGCCCAGCATGCCTCAAGACTTACAGGCAGAGTCTTCAAACGTGATGGTATAATTGTAACATACCAAGCAAACACAGGCAGGGAAAGTGCTCGTCATGACTACAAGAAGTGATTGATCACACAATTGTAGTTCACTTCCATCTCCACGAGCAAAAAGGATTTATTCTCAAGAGGGCTGGTAAAAAGACTGAAAAGTGCTGTTTCCCATTTTCTAGTATTTCTCTGGTCAAAAAAGATTAACCTAATAATTACAGTGCCATCTGTTCATAAGTGAATAATGAAGCAGCGCTCACATACCGTATGTGTACGCACTATTTTTAAACTTACAATTACATTAGCAAATTACAAGCATTACAATTATTTTATGATATGGGGGAGGTTCAGGCAAGCAATTTGACTGGTGAGAGACATGCATTACTGATAGCTGCACCTTATCTGTTGCAATGGCAGCTGTTGTAAACAGAAGCTGGATAAGAGGTTGCAGAAAAGTTTGCAGATGGTATACACCCTGAGAAATGTTATACAAGCAACAACACATACATCTTGTACCTCCTGCATCACCAGGAACAAGGAACAACATCTCAGGTTTTATAGCTAGAATACCTAGAATGCTAAATAATGTGCTTATGATTCATTATACTGCATGCCATGTGTTATGAACAACACATTGAGTTTGGTTAAAGCCATTTTTCTTCAGTTACATACAAAAAAAGCACAAATGTTAAAGCCATTAAACTAGAGTAGATCATTAAAAAGGCACTCCTCTCTGTGTGCAAATAAAAACAGTTATTAGTTCAGAAACATGGATCATAGTATTGATGACCATTATTAACAGCAGCTCCTTTCAGTCACCCCCATACTGCCAAATAACCTCAACTGTGGAATAAATGCCTTTATGCTCAGTTTAATGTGAAAATTTAATTTTATTGATTTCTCACAGTGCATCCAGCAGGCCAGCACTTTAAATCACATAATAATAATGATTATGAACAAAATATCCAATTCAGCTGGATCACTTATAATTCTGCCCAAGACAATAAATGGTCATGCATTTATCGGAGTCCATCTGTGGTTTTTACTGTCCTGCTTTTGCAAACATATTATTTATGCTCTTGTACCTCAGACCATGCCAATTTTCCATTCATCACAGCTGACATCTCTCATGAGCAGAATACGGGCGAGAAACCAAACCACTGCTATCTCTGTATGAAATACGACAAATTTCACAATTTAAATGTGAGAAAGGGTTTTGGCAGAGTGCTAATGGGATGCTGTGCGCACTTGCGCATGCAAATGTAACTTGCACCATGTTCGGCATAAATGAAATGATGTGGCTGAAGGTAGCAGCACCGAGCGTTTCAATCAATATCCCTGCTACCACTGAGGCTGGGGACCATTAGCACC
This sequence comes from Macquaria australasica, assembly GCA_005408345.1. Lineage (NCBI taxonomy): Eukaryota > Metazoa > Chordata > Actinopteri > Centrarchiformes > Percichthyidae > Macquaria > Macquaria australasica. The sequence continues at coordinate 205,188 of SEMN01000645.1, forward strand.
AGTGAGCCAAGTAAAGTGACTCTGATGTGAAATGACAGGGGCATTCACAGAAGCCGTCCTACTGTTTCCCTCATTGTCATTCACTCACTCACACACACACACACACACACACACACACACACACACACACACACACACACACACACACACACACACACACACACACACACACACACACACACACACACACACACGCGCGCGCAGAGCTACCCTACATTGCAGCTATCCTCACTAGGCAACCGGGTACACTCATACTGTTGTTTTGTTTTAAAAAATGTCTTGATTCATTAATTCAGCCGAGCCATAAAACTTCTCGGTTCCTAAAATACATTTCTTTATTCTTTAGGTCTTGTCATGATCCTATCAGCCAATTACTGTGAGTTATGAAGTAAGACAGCTGAAGGATGCTTTGAAGTATCCCATGAATTATATTGACAACTTACATCCATTATGAAGTGACAACTGACAATAGTCCATGCATTAACAAGAAAACTGCACCATATATAAACTATAAACATGCAAAAATTCAATCTTTTGCAAACAGTTGCTTTAATAAGAAAATCAATGGTGCAGCACAAGCACATCTTGCATAAAAAAAAAAGCATTGTCCTCTTTCAAATGGGCGTTGCCTCATACCTAACCACCATATCCCTTTGTATAGGCTGGTGCACAATGTGGTTAAAAGGTGATCTCGATATGGCACAGCTGGTGACATGTAGCCTAGGCCTCATGCAGAGTAAATCCACAAAAGAAACTTAAGTTTCACACATTTTTGCAGAAAATATAATTTGGCATCACACAGCTAGAGGGAACGTTAATTGAGTTAATTATGAACTGACTCAAAGCCTTCGAGGGGAAAATCTTGCTTTTACACGAAACATAATTTTTGTTTGTTTAAAATCCCTGCTAATAATCACCTACTGTCTGTCACATCATGGATGAGCCCTCTTAATATTTATCACTATAACATGCAGACTATTAATTGCATGCTAAGTGAGCACAACAGGCGGGGCGGGGGCACTTTCACATCAAACTTTTTATATTCGGCGTATTGAAACATGCAGTGGAACATTTCCCTACCTCTCTCCTCCTGCTCTCTGCCCCGGGTCTGGTGATAAGCGCCGTGTCACCGCACACCACGGCCGCGTCCTCCACGAACACGCAGTCCGGGAGCGACTCGTCCGCGGGGAGCTCGACCACCTCCAGCCCGAGCCTCGTCCCCAGGACCTCGACGTACGCCTCGTGCTCCCTCTGCGCCTTGGCCAGGTCCACCTCCGACTGGCTGCTCCGGAGCGCTTCTTGGGCCAGGGACGCGGGGATTCCCCGGACGACGGCGTGGGTGTAATGACCAAAACCTGCCATTAAACCAGCCATGTTTTGCTTTGCCTTTACTTGGCACGCTCAAATCTGAGAAAAAAAGGACTGAAAAGCACCCCAACAGACAACTGAGCGAATGAATGAGAGAAACTGCTATCAGTTAACCCGATGCTGCCAGGCTTGCTTATTTGTTCCCTGTTAGTTTGTTGGGTTTTTAATTCTTTATTTACAGTAGCCGGTGTCAGTCAGCCCTGCTCCAGTCTCCAGGCGAAGGACGGCGCTTCGGTGACGCGCACCGACCATCACGTGTAGCCTACGAGTCTGTCAGCCGTTAGTGAGGCGTTCAGCCCAACAAGTGACAGTCCATAACACACTGAACATGTGGCTCAATCAATTTCACACTGCATCAGCAGAGCACAGCCTGCAAGTCACACTCCTTCATGCTTTAAAAATCAGCAGAATATTGAATTATTTCTCCATATTATAACAAATCCCATATTATTCCTCCATATTACTTATAGGGATATTTATAGGAATCAATTAGACCTGAAATGATTACTATTTTTGATCTTCGATTAATCAATTTTTCAGCATAAATGCTAAATGCTACCTTGTTCCAGCTTGTCAGTTTTGAAGATTTCCTGCTTTTCTTTGTCTTATGTGATAATAAACTGAACATCTTTTGGTTTTGGACTGTTGGTTGGACAAAACAAGCAATTTGAAGACATCAGGTTGGGCTTTAGGAAATTGTGATCAACATTGTTTTCACCATCTCCTGTTTCAGATCAAGTCGATTAATCTAAAAAATATTCATTAGTTGCAGCCATAGAATCAGTACTGATTGAACGCATTAGTGTTTCTACCCACATAGTGATGTCTGTATTTGGACCACTGTAATATTCCTCCAGTAAATTTTGCTGCATAATAGTGAGATATGATGCTTTTTAGAACTGGGTTACTTTGACTTAAGATGAGTGATATCAAGAACATAAGAAATGATTTCTTAAAAATATGGGAAAACAATATAATTAAAAAAAAAAAGAAACAATATTATTCTCAACAGCAGTGTTAGGTTGTGTTGACACATGCGTTCCAATCATTCCCACATCTTTTGGTTATGTGAAAAGATGAACATATTTTAAGAAAATATATGACATTTTAGGTTGCATCTTGGTGTGATAGTAGAAGTAGTATTAAGAAGCGACGTGTATCTAAGTCGACTTTTACTGTTTGCCTGCAAAAAGGCAATCATTTAAAACTTTTGGAACCTCCTAGACTTGGACAATGAATGGACATTGTAAATGATTTATTTGTAAAGGGAAAAACTAATGTTTCTCAGAGGAAAAAGGGGGAGACCTTTCCCAGAAAATGGAAGAAATGGATGACCTTCACTGCAAACAACACAGATGTTATCATATCTGGATCTGCATAAAGCTAAGGACATAAATACAGTAGGGTAAGATATGTATACTTTATCCCCATGCTTTGTTGATGCTTTTGTTAAAATATGTTTCAGTTATTACAAATAAAAAAGTGAGAAAAAAAAAGCCTACAAGAGCACATCGCTATTCTTGAACCAGGGAATTTGGAGACATAAGTACCTGCTTCACTCTTGGCAGAGTTTATGAAATAATGTACACAAACTTAAAGGGCAAAGAACACATATCAAGGAGGATCTCTGCTTGTCCTGCAGTGTGAGAAGCTTAGGGCAAGAAGAGTGTGAAAGGAAGAGCAGTGTTAGTACTTGTGTGTGTGTGTGTGTGTGTGTATGGGAGGAGGAAGGGAGGATGGGTGGGGGGGGTTGTATTCCCTATGGTGCCATCTATGGAAGGTTCTGGGCCCGGTGAAGCTGTCTGAATGGATGGAATGTTTCTTCAGACGTCCCAGAAGCACATTCTTCCACCGCAGGACCTCGGTTTGTCTTTTCTTGTTCCAAATTCACTCAATTATCCCCGACTGCTCGAAACATTCCAGGAGCCCCACATTCCTTTTTCCACTCCAGCCAGGATCACCAACCACCACCACCCTCCTCCCAACACTAACACCTGCCCCCACCCAGACTGCGCGTTCCTTTTTTTTGTGTGTGTTTTTTTTCTTCCATCATTCCTCATCATGGATGGACGTGGCCCAAGAAAAGACCTCTCTTTTCTCTCCCTGCTGAGGAATTTGGGTTACTTTAGATGAAGGAAAGCCCTCATACTTTAGGCACACCTGGCTGGTACATTGTGCAGCTATAAAAGAAATGAGTGAAAGCAGACACGATCCTCCAGCTGCCGATGAAGCGGCACCAAAAGCAGCACCTCTTATTCGTCTGGTATGATTGGACTCATCATGAGACCTTAGACGTCTAAAGTGACACTGACATTCATGATTACACAGGTGCGCAGAGCATATTTAACTCTAAGCAGCCAGGCACATTTATGAACCTAATTACCACAGAAAATAAAGTGATGAAATGACATGAGGTGAAATGATAAAACTGATGTTTCTAGATGGAAAGGATTGTATTTTGGGGCATTTCGACAGCAGCTACAATTGGGTCTGATACAAGATGCTTTTCAGCTAAAATTCTGAGTAAATGTCAGTTTTGTTAAGAGTCTCTCGGCATTCAACAGCGATGGACGAGACATGTTTCATTAAGACGAAAGGATGAAGTGACATTAATCATCATGTGCTATTGTTCAAAACTTGTTTTTTTAGCTATTTCCATGCACGTATGCCCACAATTGAGTGAAAGCAACATCTTAAAGGACTTTGGAGCTGTCATATGGCATTCTAGGAAATGCCTTGTAGTTAAATCACAAACAAAACAGGAAAATGGATACTATAGGTAGACATCAAATCAAACAAACACCGTCCTGCTAGCATAAATACTCGCTAGTACGTGTATTTAATGTGTACAATTTAATGTGTCCGCGTCTGAAAATAGTTCCCAACAAATGCACTATTTACTCCTGTTTGAGTAAAGTTTGCTAAATACCACAGTGCCGATGCTTTAGGAAATGACTGAGACATTTTCACAAATATTTTCAACAGTTTTGTTTTCTTACATTTTCAGTAATGAATGGGCTGAGAGCCACAGACAGGCTAGGGGAATCAAGTAATGAGAGACAGACTAACACATTGTTTTGGTGTTTTCATGGGATTTGTTGACAATAAGAACATATGAAATATCTTTAAGTACTGTATTTATACAGGAAGAATCTGAGACTAGACATGGCAAGTTGAGAGAAACTGGGCATATAAAATATACTAATTACAACACTTTATCACTCAATAACTCAGATTGATGATATTGTGTCAGAGTATCAAAGAGAGAATTTTCCCTTGAACATGTCTTCATTATAATTAATTTAGACAGAAATGGCAGACATGTTTCCACACGATCACAGCAGGTGATTACATTTGTTGACAAAGAGGAGGTTCCTCTTTTGTCATTTTTGGACAGAGCTGTAGATTCCTCAGAGTTTAACGGTAAGGGATTAATAAGTAAATGTTACCTAATACCATTTCACTAAGATTACCATGTTCTCTTACTTTGCTGCTTCACATCACATTTCAAAAACTTTGGGCAAGTTACATCTCATCTCAAACAGGTCTGTTTGATATTAAAATGTGATATTGTTACCTATCTTTGCAGCCTCTTGTCTTGCTGTCTTCCCCTTGAGGCTATTAGGTTTGCACCCCAACAACTGAAAGGAGTCTATCTCAAAAACATATCAAGTCAGATACTAAGAAGAGACTTAAGACTTTCAGCTGTTTTGAACAGGCCTTGTCTGCGACAGTTAGCTTCACCACTTTCCTTTCTTGCCATTTTCCTCCACTGTTGAAGCTCTAACGCTCTTTAGATATTCAGTGCAAGATGTGCACATGCTAACACAAGTGTGAGGGATACGCAATCTCTAGTTTACATAGCAAACACATCTTTTATTGACTGCACCTTCCTAGAACATGACATTACAGCAGATGTTAGCGTTGCCTTACACATTTTTGAACAAGACATTTTGCTGCATAAGTATGTAAAAACACCTCTAGCTTCATCCTGTTAGCCATATCCCAGCTCAGAGCTAGCTACAGTCCTATTGAACAGACAAAGTATATGTCAAAAATATCCTGAACATCACTAAAGACACTAACGGGAGATATGCTATAAGATCCATATGTATAAGATCATAGACAGAGGTGGACTGCTGGCAGAATATGTCATACTTATTTGGAATAGTTTCGAGTAGAAATGTGCACTCTGCAGCTTTAAGCATAAACTGCCCCCAAAAGACATAATACAGGACATGAAGAAACAACAAGATTATGAAATAGCCTTCCTCCCTAATTTGATTATGTCAAGATAACAAAGACAACATGGCCGAACACATCAGTCAAGCCTGGACTGCACCTTCTTTCCCTTTTAAAGAATCATCAAAACCTACTGATAAGTTACACAAGTTACACAAACAATTCCAATGAAATTATTTTACAGTCTTCCCTCAGCCTTTTCAGATCTATATTTCTACACAACTTGACTCAGTAATTTAATCGCTGGCCTCATCCCTACCCCCGTTCACACAAGAATTACCCATAACTCAGCAGACTTCCTGCTGCTCCATGAGCTGACAGAGAAAGGAAGTGTTGCTAGTACACAGTGCATACCAGTTACGACATTTATCTTGAATATACTACAATGGAATCTGTTGTTTAAACATGCCAGGCTGTCCTTTTCCATCTTTCACTTAGACATAAATGGGGAGGCTGAGGGCTGCTTGCCACAGACTTCCTGAGAACCGAATCTGAGGGCCACTGCCTCTTCAACTGTGAGTGAGTGCTCCCGGTGGGATCTGACAATGGGTTTCCATTACATTGAGGCACAACACAACAACAATCTCTCAAACTTTGGAGAACAGTGAAATCACCGATCGGAGGCTGTGGAGCTGCTCAGATAACCATGCTACAGAGCTGTGAGCATAATCCAACGATAATTTCTGTAAAAGAGAGAGAACCCCTCCTTATTCTGGGGGCCAAAAGAGTATGTATACTATATGTGTGTGTGTGTGTGTGTGTGTGTGTGTGATGGGGGGGTTCTCAGACAGCCTTAGTGGAAACTATTATGCCAGGGCAATTGCAACATAGAGACGCATGTCCAGCTTTTGGAATATTTCCTGAACTGAATGGGTAATTAAGTAATGAAGATTACTGCATGTTATTCTCCACTGACGTACAATGACAACACTGTTTCCTATTGCCGTAACACATGGGCGGATGCACATGCATGTAGACTCACATATAGTATGCACATACACCCTTTAGGTCAACATAGCAGAGGACAGTCAAACAAAACATGACATAAGACCTGCTGTCCAAGCAATTCAGCAATTTAGTATTGCACTTCCATAAAGTTAGGAAACTTGTGAAAGACATTACGGAAACAATGATCAAAATCTCTGGCCGGGACATCCTGACTTTTAATGCCTTGTTTGGGTCAAGCTCCAAAAATACTGGATCCTACATTTTGCATAATGTAACCAATAGCATGTTTTTGTTAAACTGTTGCTGCCCATGTAAAAGCCCATGTCTTTCAAAGTCAATAGCCACAGTTTGTAATGCAGGCTTTCTGTTAAAATCGACTTAACTGAGATGATGAGATAATCAGGGTTATTTTATCAAGCTTTGTAAAGCTCCCTCCAGAGGCCAAGAAGACATTTTACAGCTGTTTTCACAGGCTGAGGTTGTACTCCCCATGATGAGTAAACTGATGTTGATGTGTAAAATCAATGGAGTGCCCCTTTAAAATCTTAAATTTGACATTTACTTAGGCAGATGGACACACACATTAGCATAATACAGCTTGGAAACACACACAAGACAGCACTGCACATGTGCTCACACAGACACACCCCCTATCCAAATAGGCTGCACACGCCTCCAGTCCAAATACTCACACAGACACAGGCTACATGGATCTGTTCACAATCTAATCATATGGATATCATATTTGATGTATGCCGATTACTGACATTTGTCATTCTTTAAATAAAAAACATAGCATCCACAACCTAAGCCCAGACATTCCGCCTGGAGACACCTACAGCCTAGGCTACTTTAAGTTGAAAAAAGCTTCAGTGTTCAATGTCAACCTGCCCACATCGGGTCCGGAGCGACCCGCAAAAAAACACTATCCGGAGTTATTTACTTTTGCTGAATGAACAGAATATTTTAAGAATCAGTTTTAGCTGCTATGACTCATATTCATATAGCGGGAGTACGATGAGGATTCAGGGTTTTGCAGGTAAAAGCTGATTTATAACTCATCAAAGTCAACTAAAGTCCGCAGAATAAACTGACAAACAAAAGAAGTAGGAAACTCACCGGAGAGGTTCTCCAGCCGTCTTGTTGGACTGCTGCTGTCTCAGTATATCGTCATGGTAAAACTACACATGCGGTTACAGGGGAGAGAGGAGTGAAATGTCCGCTGCTATAAACACAAATTAACACTCTTCCAAAGCAAATGCAAAATGTCCTCTCTGGAATCTGCCAGCCGTTCATGGCAATAATAATGGTTTTATGTTGCGTCTTTACGCACTTCGTTTCCATCTGGTGAAAGATTTCATTAATCGGAATAAATTGAAAACTTCGGTGGAGGGGACTTATTGAGACCCCTGATGTAAAAAAGTAGAGACAAAGACCAAGTATTTGTCTCCCCCCACCAACACCACAACATCTCTTGTGGAAAATTGGATCACTTTACCTACAACGGGTCCCACTTCCCCCCCGAAACGTGATGGACACATTGCGTGAAAAGTCAAATTGCCTCAAGGAATGAATGCAAAGGAATTTCCCTGCATGAAGAACATATTTAACAAGCCTTTAAGCTGTCAGGAATGCTTTGTGGTCTGCTGGCCAAAGGGAGAGAAATATGTTAATAATGTAGGCTACTGCCATACCAAATATGGCAATATTGTTACGTCTGAGCTCTGGTGCGCATCTGGAAATGCTTAGCTCCTCTGAATAAAGGCACTGGAAAGCCAGAAATAGACACTGTTAAACGTATTTCTGCCCACACCTTTAGACTCAGAGAAAACCCTACAGCTATTTTAAACGTGGCCACTGCAACATGCAGTGTATTTAACAAATTGCTTCAATCAGCAAAGTATTACTGACACAAAAATGAATAGTAGTCTAATAATCCTGCGGGGACACTGTATAACTGATACTGAAATAAGTTTATACACCCTATTACTTTATGTTTTATGATATTTTAAATCACAAGACAACAGTAATAAGCAGTTGGGGTTAGAAGTTAGAACATGTCAACTGATGTACTGAAACCAATAAGTTATAAAATATCAAATGATCTTTCACTCATTTTTTTTGTATAAAGTGAAACGAGAGGGGGGAAATCATCAGTCAATAAAGCGCCTAAACTCCACTACTTTTAGAGGAAAACTCCACTGAACTTGAGTTGATAGATGTGAGAAGCGAGCAGAGGAAGAAAATGAAAGGGGGGGGGGGGTGATAAACAAGAAGGGAAACATGTGAGACGGAAAAGTGTGTTCAGATGGGATCCAGGGGGGAAAAATCCATTTGAGAAAGAAAAAAGAGAAAGGTTTAGACAGGGTGGAGCTTAGGTCTTGGATGGAAAATGCGCCGAGAAACATTCCTGGCATAGTTTGGGAACAGTTCAGCAGGCAGCCCAGGAACGACGTCAGCTTCCCACTACGGTATAAAAGTCCGGAGGTGGCCGGACCTCAGCAGACTGCAACCGCTTTACCGAGAGCTTCACCTACTCTAAAGGAGCCTCTGACACTAGAGACTACCAGCAAACAAATCAAGAGAGACAGACGACTGAGTGAGGGAATACCTAAGGACTCCTCCGAAGACAGACTATACCTACTTTTCATAAAACCTGGAACAGGATTCTTCTTGAACACGCAGAAGAAAATTTATCCAAGATGCTGATGCTTACTGTTGTCGTTACCTTCCTCGGAAGCCTCAACTTGGTGAGTTATTTCTCTATTTCAATCTGAAAGAGAAACGTTTCAGCAGTTATACTTTTCTGTATCCAACATAAGGAGAGGAAAATACGCACGTTTCTTTTAACGGGATGAAATGCTGAGAGCTTTTCTATAGTTTTGGGACATTCTGGGTAGCATGACTTCTAAAGTTTCATTCTTTAATAGAAGATTTGTTTTTTTGGCTGTGCAGGTCCTCTGCTCCTCCTCCTGCCCCTCCGTGTGTGAGTGTTCGTTGGAGATGCCCAAGTGCACACCCGGAGTGAGCGTCGTCCTGGACGGCTGTGGCTGCTGCAAAGTTTGCGCCAGGCAGCTGAACGAGGACTGCAGCCTGACCGAGCCTTGTGACCACACTAAAGGGCTGGAGTGTAACTTTGGGGCCAGCTTTGCTGCTGCTACTACTCGTGGCATCTGCCGAGGTATGTATAGAGACCATCCAGCTCCAGATGTGCATGCTTTTGAATTAGTTTGAAGTTGTTGTTTTTTTAAATAAGAGGGTTTGATTCAGGAATATGGGAACCTGTGTGATTTCAACACTGTGGAATGCAAATAGAAGGAGACTTAGACTAAACCTCAAAGTACAGACAGCCCACTGTGGGGGGAAAGAGACTCCTCAGGCAGCCTGAAGAATTTCACAGTTTAACTGATCCTTACCTGGCAGCCATGTGATGTCTTCAGCAGACTCTCTGAGCAGAGCAGGAAAGAATAACATTCCTTTCCTCCTGTTTTTCTCCCGCTGCAGCCAAGTCGGAGGGCAGACCATGCGAGTACAACAGCAGGATCTACCAGAACGGAGAGAGCTTCCAGCCCAACTGTAAACACCAGTGCACATGCATCGATGGGGCAGTGGGATGTGTCCCGCTGTGCCCGCAGGAGCTCTCCCTTCCCAACCTGGGCTGTGCCAACCCCAGACTGGTCAAAGTAGCGGGCCAGTGCTGCGAAGAGTGGGTGTGTGATGATGGCAAGCAGACAGACATCCTGGAGAAGATCTTTGGCAAAGACACACTGACTGACGAGTTGGAAAGAGACCTCACCAACAGGAACGAGCTCATTGCTATTGTCAAGGGAGGACTCAAGTCTCTACCTGGTAAGAAAGCTGTCTTTCATCCTGGAAATTATTTGTTTTTTTCTGGATATATTCATAGAGGATCTTAAAAATATGTAGGATTTTAAGATGCTAATGTTTTTTTATTACTTCTTTTAATCACAGCATTCAGACCACAGCCTGAAGTCCACATGTTTGACAGCCAGAAGTGCATCGTCCAAACCACACCCTGGTCTCAGTGCTCCAAGAGCTGTGGAACAGGCATCTCCACCAGAGTCACCAACAACAACAGCGAGTGCAAGCTGGTCAAAGAGACAAGAATCTGTGAAGTGCGGCCATGCACCCAGTCACCTTACTCCAGTCTGAAGGTAAGCTTGAGCCACCATGACTGAATGTGATGGAAGCATGCATGATACAGAAAATGAATCACTTCTGGGTCTGAGTGCACGACTAATCTCCATCTCCTTCTTGCTTATTCCTCTGCAGAAAGGAAAGAAGTGCAGCAGAACCAAGAAGTCCAGCCAGCCAGTGAAGTTCACCTACGCCGGCTGCTCCAGCCTGAAGAAGTACAGGCCCAAGTACTGCGGAGCCTGTGTTGATGGCCGCTGCTGCACACCCCATGACACCAGAACCATCCGCGTCAAGTTCCGCTGCGAGGATGGCGAGACCTTCAACAAGAACATCATGATGATCGAGTCCTGCAAGTGCACCTACAACTGTCCCCATGCCAACGAAGCCTCCTACCCCTTCTACCGCCTCTCCAACGACATCCACAAGTTCAGAGACTGATTGGTGAAGAACGTCCAAACCCCTCAACAAGAGAAAGAGATCATCAGCAGTACTGGCAGCCAATGGCTGCCCAGATGAATGCAGGGGTGTAAATAGACTACCAATCAACTACCAGCTTCTTGTTGTAACTAGATTCCCAAGGAATTGTGGGCTTACATCATGAGGACTCAATGAAGTGCACTGTTTGCTGTGACTACATCAGCATTCTTCATTAAGAACTGCTTCATATTAATGGAGCATCAGAAGTAGCTTCGTTATGGAGCAAGATGTAATTACTATTTGTACATTTATGTTAGTGGCTGATATCAATTCACTGTGTATATTTTGATCCTTTACATCAGACATGACACAGACTGTAGACTTGTGTGTGTATATGTAGATATGCACATGCGCAACTTCAATTAGCATACCATCCTGTATCTTAAGAACAAAACACCAAAATGTAACCTCTGGACTTGTTTAACAAGTGTGTGGTTTCATTCCTTCCTGACGTGGGCATTATTGTTCATGTTTTGTGGCAGCTATTGAACTCCCTTCATGAAAAAAGACAAAGCGAAACATGTCAAAGGATGAATGAATGTTTTTATTATTGTTATTAATATTATTTATCAAAAAATGTAGCTACTTTATTTGGATATTATGTGTCATACTGGAATAAACTGTAAAATGATTTAATTTTATATGCTACAAAATAAAACTGATTTATTTATGAAATTTGACACTGCCTGAGTACAGTCTGTTCAAACCACACTGCAGGACGGTACAAAGAAAGTACAATTCTCACATTGTGCATGGGGGGTGGGGGGTCACTATAAAGTCACCATTTCCAGAGAAAATCCTCCTGTTATATCATTCTGTAGACCCAACAGATTCTCAGACAGACACTGAGAAGGGTCAGTCTGTTCTTATATAACACAACCTTGGAGGCTCTCTCTCCTGACTTTATGCGCTTTGGAATGCCATTCTGCAGCAAGCTAGCTTGCTTTCATTTGATCTGGCTAAGCCATACACTTGACTGATTCTAAGAGGGGGGAAAAAAAGATTAAGTCCACGAGTAGCAATGAGTATGGGAGTATGCCAAGAATCTTAAGTGCTGCTCTGAATGGGCTAGGATTAGACACCATGCAAGAAGGACAATGACTATTATTATATACAATGGGCTGTATACAAAGAATGCATTCCCGGCGAAGATTTTTTTCACACAGCGGAATAGCACTACCAAATTGACCTAATTCATTAGCAGTTGCCTTTAAAAGTGAATTAGTTGCATTGGCCTCTGTTGGCTCTTAAACTGCAGGGGTCTGCTAAAGAGTTGTAAACAGCCCTGCGAAGTAGGGAGGGCTTAAATCTCCCTTCCAGGTTTCAGTTTAACAGGTATTAAGAAATACTATTATGAGGTAGAAACAGGGGAAGGACAGGAAACAGGGGTAACAAAGTTGCTTCTGTGGTCATAGAAACTTCAAATTCAGTTTTCCAGCTACTGAAACAGTGTGTTGCTACTGTCACAAACGCCACTTGACTCCCGCTCTGGTGTTTTCATTATTGATGTTTACATGAGGTCCTGTATGCTTTATGACCCCAAGGTACATGAAACCCATGCAATATGAAATGTATAATCAAAGAACACAGCAAGTATCAGTCTGAAAAGGACATGTGTTATTTTTGTTTTTCAGACGCAGGGTCTGATGGCAGATTCTTGCACCTGGTACAAATACCTCCAGTACAGTTTGAACTGGGGTAGTGAGAGCAGAGCTCAGGGGCAACGACAGGGAAGGGTTTCTTTTTTTGATCCAGGTAGAGGGAGCGGCTCAGGAATGCAGCAGTGGCTCAGAAAGCAGACATCCTGATGGGCGGCAGATGTTGGAAAATATTTCAGAGCAACATGTTCACTTTAGCTAAGAAGATTTTCCAAATATACGCAAACACTCCCAAGTACTCACTTTTATCCACAAAAGGCATTTTATCTCCTCACAAACAACTATAAAAAAGTGTCTATCTGAAGCTACATGGCACTCCTGCACAATTTTCCTGCATAGCTGCTGGAAACAAGTCTTAATCGAGTGTATTTAATAAGAGGTTGAACAGGACACATTGCCTTTGATTGAGCTACCGCACAGGATGTGCCCACTGAGGTTTTACAGATTGCTCACATGAAAGGCTTCTGAGGTTTACCTAATCACAAAGATGTGTGGCTGCCATTTGCAGCCCAGATTTACAGTCCAAACACTTTCAGGGAGCCCAGTTTTTGCTCTTTCCCTTTCTGTTGCTTCCTAAAGAAGAAAATTTCCACCTTGGTCCTTCAGAGTTTGAAAAGTGCCGTGCAATCAGACTGTCATTTGTCCTGTTAACACAATGCAGCTAACTTGGTTATGTAATGGCACCTGTATGTTATGTGAGCAGTCCTTTCGGTCATCCGTAGCATTCCTTTATAATGTACAGTCAAGCACAGTGGCAGGGTTCACAATCCCTCAGCCTTAACTGTCTCAGAGAACCCAAAGATCACGCTTGTGAGAATTAAATTGTGGTGTCCAAGCCAACGGAGCACAAACCTGTAAAAACTATCGCTCTCAGACACACAGGAAAACAAGGCTCTCACACACACATGCGCCCCTGCAATTAAATCACTCAGTGACTACCTCATTCCCTGAACCCAGAATGTGTTTATATGACAAAGACATTAGCATTAAAGCTTCATCAAGCACTACGTAATGCTGTGCGTGTGCAACCAGAAGCTAACAGGATCGAGAGTGGCCATTACAACATGCTGGAAGCTGCTGAGTTCTGATGTCAGCTATTTTACAGCCCCCTTGTCTATAACCACAGGTTAATATTCACTGTTATAAAGAACCCAGGAGCAAGAAGCAAGGAGGGTTAGAGGCTGGCCACCAAGTACAAATGCAGAGGCAGCCACTTGTTTTAAAAAGCACCATCTGCTGGACAAAATAGGAAAAAGCATTCTGTGTTTGGAACCGACTCACCTGATTACACCTGCACATTTTAAAGACTCATTGCTATCAAATGTGCAGCTAATGTGCTAGCCAAATGTGGCTACACATCTTTTAATATGATATCATGATGTACTATATTACGTTACATTCCTCACTCAAACAAAGTTATGTAAAAGACATCCATTTGCCAAATCCTAACAGGGTGTGGGACCCTCTCGTTGCAATCAGCAACACACACACACACACACCCACCAGTGACAGTGATGCAACTCTTCTGACACACCCATCAGATCCCCATCTGCAATTACATAAGAATAACTGATGAGCAGGTTTAGGGGAAAATCAGAGTCAATTCCCTCCCAGGCTGTTGGATTGTTCAGTCTGTCCCCAGAGGGCCGCTGGCTACTGGAGTGATTATTTGCTCAAACAAGCTAAGCATTGATGGGAGAGGCAGCACTGAGTCTTTGGGCGTCTTGAGTCTCAGCCCATTGGAGACAATGTTGGACTGAATAATCTCCAAGGGGGCACATACCGTCAACAGCTGAGCTAATGTTGGCATGTGCTGCTCTCGCTATTGTTTAAAATGGGCAGACCAATGAGATCACATAACCAGAAGCTGTAATTTTTCCTTCACTTCTCTTAAAATGTTAAAGGGGTTTAACACTACAGCTCATTTCTTTTAATGACTGATTGCCTCCCAAAATGGCTAAAATGTGAAACATCATGGAGATAAAATGTAGTACCATCAAGGACTAAGTGCAGAGGTGGTATTTAGTGCAACTTCCCTCCACCTACTGGCTTTGTCTTTTATTATGCTGGACTATATTCTTTGTTCAGTCAAGTTTTACCTACATTTATGCTGCGTCTCCAACTTCAGCCCAACATCAAACTCTAATATATATTTATTTAATTTATATCTACAATCCCTGAATATCTACAGCCTGTCTTTTATGCTATTCTTTCACCTGTAGATATATTTACTCTGTATTAAGTTAATTTACAGCAGGCGCATCTTAAAACAAAAAAAAAACCCAAAAAGTGTGACATTTGCGACCATTACGTTCCAAAAGAGAGAGCTACTGCCCTTCTGTGTTCCATGAAGATATTCTCACATTTGACAATTAAAGTTTTTAGTAAATGCTGGTCACATAAATGCAGAGAAGCTATATTAATTTCTTTCACAGATCATTTAAAACTTCACCACAATGATTGATGTCATAAAACAGTATTTTCTGGGTTAGCATTTAAAAATGTGATTTGAACTCTTAAGCAGTGGTTGGCCCCAGGATCAGGACATTGCTGATGTTCCTATGAAACATTAAGTGACAAGAGTGATGTATTTTCCTACTCTTTTGTCTACCCCATGCTGGGTAATTGCAGCCTGGTTTCCACTATTATAAAGGGATGAGGGCTAGTAAGGCCTTAGTCATTATATCGCCACCCACTTTCCCCTGTAACACAAGTTCTGATTTCTTCTGCATCTTTTGATCTTTGGAGCTGACAATGGTTGTGCCATGGAAATGTAGCTAATGAGTGGCAACTATGACTCTAGGCTTCGTGCAGTAAAAAAGAGCACCCTTGTCACAAACTGCAATTACATAAACACACACAGAAACAGATATACATTTAAGGAAAGAAGCACATACATATGCATTTACCAAATGTGGCCTTACATTTAGATAAAAATGGAAAATGTTTTTATCTCAGAGTTGTAAAAAATCATGGTGGATAACTAATATATGTGTTGAGATTCTCAGCACGTATCAAGCTTTTTGAATGTCATATCCTAGGACAGGTGGGATATATAATCCCTTTCAGCATATTCTAGACTTGCTCTGCGGTTTCTTCCCAATTGCACCTCCACAGAGGTGCTCAGGTGCTTGATCTCAACTTCTTTGGCTTCTTTCAATGCAAAGGAGCAGCAGTTTCACTCTACGCTTCCTCTTGATGTCTGAGCTCCACATACTATCCCTGAATGTATGACTATAAATGAGGTTTGAAACGTAGGTAGATATTAGTAAAATGCCTGCATCACCACCAATGCCAATCATGCATCTGTCTGCCTGTCGATCTCACACTCCATCTCCTCCTCCACCCTCACTGACTGAGTAATACTTGAAAGACTTGACATGGGGCAGCATCTTGGACACTGATTCTCATTCCATCTGCTTCACACTCAGCCACACATTACCCCAGGACATGACCGGACACACCAACTTAACTTCAACAGCAACTATAGCCAAAAACAAGATCAAACATGGCAGATCAGATGATATGACTTCAAAGTTAATCATCATTGGCTGTCAATCATCTTGGCCTAAGGTTTTTGTTTTGGACAGTCCACGACAGGCGTAAATATAGACTAACAAGTCCACCTGCAGAACAATACAGTCCCTAGGCTGCACCCTCTCCAGAACCCCCACCCACAGACTCCAAGAAGGCCGTATACTTTGAAATGTTGAATGGCAGCTTCTGCTCTGCGACACACAATCGGACAGAGGTGACACTGTTGTTCTCTGGGGAAAACTCTTAAGACAGCAGTGCTCAGCCAGGGACTCAAGTATCCCCACAAAAGGAGACAGTCCAGCACCTATCCAGGAGTTTGGTTTAAGAGCTGATGTTGGGGTGCTTTGGTGGCGCTGACCATAAACCACAACATCTCTGGTTTGAATCCAGCTATGAACCCTGGTTGAATATCATTCCATTTCTCTCTCCCACCCTATTTCCTGTTGTCTCTGCCCTTTTTTAATAAAGGGATGAAAGAAATCCCCCCAAAAGCACTTAAAAAAAAGCTGATGCTGTGTGTACGGGTAATCCCAATTATTGGATATCTAGTTGGTACTGCTTTACCCCCCCGCAATAGCTCCCACTACTTCCTACCAGAGAGTAAGTATACTAGTCCCAAGGGTCAGTTTTTGTAATCAGAGGTCAGTCCGCCCCTTCCTTCACCTGCCGCTCAACAGCAACACACCAGACCCCTACACTGACTAGGCCTCCACAAATACAGGCCTGGCTTGCCTGTGAGGACCCCTCCCAGACCTGGTTCCGGGAACTGGACCTGGTTTCCCTGATCTGCCACAGTCACTCCCTCCCAAAAACGATGCACGTCTTTGAATCGAGTGTAGTGTGACCCTTCACCTGAGACCAGTTTGCTTTGGGAGATCCCACCAGGAGCTATTGACAACACAGCTCCCACGGTCATGAAGGGCATGCAAACTTCTCCACCACGATAAAATGACAATAATTTTTTTTTGCCATGTTATTTGAATGGCAAAATACGTGTAAATCATTCTGCATGTGCTTGAATGCAGTCTCAGAAATTGCATTATTATTTCAACCAGATGCAATTCAAGGTATGGTGCTGGGAAATGAGAGTTAGATTGATTGGTTACATGCCATTGGGATCATTTGGAACTCCCTTTTTAACCTTGTAAACCAAATAATTGTTAATATTCAGTGGGGTCTGCATACAGTTACAATAAAGCAGCTACGATAATGTAGTAGAGAGAAAATATCAGATCAGATCAGAAGTATCGTAAGGCAGTGGCAGGTGCTCTAAAAACGACTTCACTGTGATAGCTCAAGGCTGATAATAAAGGTATTAAAGACATTGAGCAGGCTCTGTTGGCTCGGACTGTCAGATTGACATCAGACAGACAAAAGGGAACAAGTGAATCACTTCCTGCAAACAACTTCCTGGGGATCAGTCGCCGAGGTGACTGCGGTGACAACATTGCTGGTCTGTTTGTGTTGAAGTGTAAAAGTGACGTTTGTTTATCCTAAGCGCAGGATGAGTTCAATCAGCCAAAGGCTATGGAGCAGACAGATCTGCTCCATATCCTTTGGCTGATCAGTTCTAAAGAGTGATTTAATAAGTAAGTAATACTTATGTAGTGTACAAACTAAGTCCTCCCACAAATTTAGGCTTTATCTTACATGTGGCCTACATGTTATGAGTGTGGATTTAAGAGGGAAACATTTGGGAAAATCACAGATTGTGCCTGTGCAACCTGAAAAGGTGATGTTTTTGTTGACCAAAGACAACTTGTCATATTACAAAATATTCACATTTTATATTAGCACTATGAGCTCGATCATGAACAGACTACAGAAAACCACTATGGCACAGCTTTTCTTTTTAGGAAAAACAGATGGCCTCATTTAGTAGTACTTCTCTGTGCTTGGAACTGTGAGATAAGCAAAAGCGGTTGAATGTCAATTCAAAATGTGGAATATGCATGCAAAATTGTAGACTTGGTTGCAGATGAAAAGTGTTTGATTTTGAACACTGAAAATGTTTTCCGTGCATTTTGGAGGTTCTGCTTGAGAAATGATTCTTAGTGTGCCTAATAACAACCACTGTGTGCCATGTGAAAATGGGTGACATCAGGCTCTGGAAACATGATTTTGTGCTTCAGTACCTGCCTGTCCTGGTGCAGTTCTGCCAACACTAGCCTGTTTCTGGATAAGGCCACCAAAGCAGAGATGTGTCCCGAAGCTGGTGTCATAAAAACCAACTCTGCACGCAGCACAATTGAGCCCTGCCCACCAAATCAAGACAAATTAAGTGAAAACCAACTACAGAAATTTCAAAGGGCAATTTATTTAAATTGGAGGCATTATTTCCAATGCCTGTGTTCTCCACAGAGTAAAAACAGCTCAAATTTACTTTTAACAGCAAACAGAAACAAAGGCAGAGCTTTTGTGTGGTCGCATTGAGTAACTTTATTGAGATAGAAAATTAAGAGACCTGCTAAAATAAAATGGGGTGTAATTCAACACAGGCAAAGCCATGACAAAAGAAGGAACAGATGTGTAGGCACCAGAGTTTACTACTTTGTACTTTCATCTACTTGCTGATTATGTAAATTAGTTTCTACGCAGTGCAAACATTCTGGTCAGAAGGTACCACATATTTAAGTACTGTATGGTTTTGATTCTGTATGTGCAACAGATTTTGAATCCTATCGGACTGGAAGACTATCAGCAGTCAATATTAGTAAAATGCTCACTACTGTGGGTGGCATGAGAAGGCCTAACACAGCACCATCGTGGCCTGGCTGGAGGACACAGAATACTGTTGCTTATTTAAAGGAATAGTCTGACATTTTGGGAAATAAGCTTATTCGCTTTCTTGCTGAGAGTTATATGAGAGGATCGATAACACCGTCATATCCTGTCCGGTAAATATGAAGCTACAGTCAGCAGCCGGTTAGCTAAATTTGGCATAAAGGCTGGAAACAGGGAGACGCAGCTAGTCTGGCTCTGTCTGGTACTGATCCGCCTAGCAGTACCTTTCAACCTGAAGTGTACAATCAACAGTTTGTGGTTGTTTGTGCAAGGGTATGTGTGAGACTACTTCTGGTGGATTTTGGCAGAGCCAAGCAAGCTGTTTCCCCATTTCCAGTCTTTATGCTAAGTTAAGTAAACCAGCTGCTGGCTGTAGCCTCGTATTTAACAGAGAGACGTGAGAGTGGTATCGGTTTTCTCATGTAATTCTAGGCCGAAAGGTGAACAAGCATATTTCCCAAAATGGCAAACTATTCTGTTAAACCTTTGTGTGGTTAAAACTTGTCAGCCCATTTTTGTACATTTTTCCAAAGATTGTATATACATTTCTAAATAGGCAATGCTTTGCACTGATGATGTTTATTCAGAAAACTGTATGAAGGCCCAGCTGGATATTATATATGAACACATGGTCCAAAATGTATAGCAAAACCTGAACATGGACATTAAAATTGCACTTTTAGGACAAGGAATAACTGAGTTAGGGGTCTCTGCATCTTCTCTTGCAGAGGGATGCGCAGTCAGATGTGAGATCATTGCCTCTGACTGCAAAAGGGTGGAAAATGCGTCACCACAGGCCAGACATCAAAGAGCGCCTGTCCACAGGGGTTAACATCCAAAAGAGGTTAGCAGGGGTTATAAAAACACTTCTATAAACACAGGCCCCACCAATAAGCCATACTGTCAGTTGTTACTGGCACTCTGTTGTTGTAATAAACTAACATTAGGTAAGAATATGGTGTGTAGAGGCACCACATGCTTAAGAACATTCACACAGGGAGACACCCCAAAGGTGTCAGAAAAACAAGCATGTCAACATTAACTTTTATTAGCTGATGGAAAAATGAGACTAATGGTCTTACTAAAGCTGGACAGAAAGGAGAAGTTTGTTGAACTTCAAAGGTCATGGAGGCACAGCGAGGGGCTGGTTTCCCATAGTTTTCAATTAAAATAGTCAACAGAGGAACACATTACCTAATGAGTTTTAAAGATATGTACTTTTGAGAATAATGTGCAAGACTTCTCTTTAATTGCTGAGCTTAATAATAATACATTTTATGTATAGAGCGTTTTTCAAGATACTCAAAAACGCTTTACATGACAAGTTAAAAAAAAAGCTAGATAGCTAAAAACACACTAAAAGGACAACATAGCACAGGACATTAAATCAAACATTTATTCACAAAGAAGCTTTATACTGACATGCATAAGCTGTACTTGACCTTTCAATCATATCACATGGTCTTCATCAGCAGTTCGAATTTGTCCAGTTGGCCTTGAAATATAGATGCACAAAGTTCCTTTTTTTCCTGAATACTTTAAAGATTTCTCATCTATGTTGCCTTAAAAATTGAGATTCAAGGTGTTCTGGAGCTTTCAATCATTTCACATGATCATTATGAACAGATGGAGTCTGATGAGGATGACTGAAAGCTCCAGAACACATAATAAATGGACCATAAGATCAGCATCGTGATGAAGATAGTCAATCACAGTTTCCAAGGTAAAGAATGAACTTTGAAAGTGACTTGATAAATGCAGATGAGATTACCTAAAAATTATATTTTTGTTGTGTTTGGTCTGATACTTGTGTCAGAATCCACCACAGATGTGCAGCAGTATAACAGAAATACCAAACGATTTCCAAAAAATGTCTTTATTTAAGAAAGCATGTTTCCAGACACACCAGTTAAACCTAAAATATAAACATTAACATTGAAATGATTCTATGTATATACATACATTGCTCTTGTTTCTTAAAACAACCTGTTTAAAACAACTGAAAATACTTTTGGGTTGCATTGGTTCTCTGTATACTGACACAAGATTGATGACCCTTCCTGTCAGATATGTCTGCCTCCACATTCATGTCATCCTGAACATATGGGCATTATCATTCTAATCCACAGCTGTCAGCAGCATTAGCTGACTCATTTTCATCATGACAGTGATGGTTACGAACAGGCCCCGTCTCTTTCACAGCATCCTCCTTAGTCATGCTGACCTCAGCACTCGCTCTGGCAGCTGAACTGTCATCAGTGGACCCAGTGATGTCCTAATTTATACACTGATCCCTGCTGCTGTCACTGTGTTTATTAATACCATCATCAACATTAACTGTCTTCTGGTTTATCTTTAATCACCTCGATGTCATTAGCAGGGCTTTTGGCACCATCACAGCTCTCACCACATGGGGTATTTTCTTCAGCATTTCCTTCCTCCTCCTCTTTCTCTTCATCGCTACTGTCCATGATCTCTCCCTCCTCTGCCTCTTCCTCCCGTGCTTCTCTCTTGGCCCTTTTCTCATGTGGGGTTTCAGTTTCAGGGCTGGCCTCTGGGGCTCCTGTCCAGATGTTGGTGCAAGCCCCCTGTAGGGATGGTGAACCATGGGTGACGTCCTCCTTCTCTTGGTCCACCCCTTTGTTCTTATTTGCAAAACTACTGCAGGCTGATGCAGGGTCAGCTGAAACAATATGACCCCATTTGTGTATTTAAAAAAACATGATTAAACAGGGCTCTTGCAACAGTAAATTCTTGCATGTCCAAACGTATAAACAAGTGATCAGAGTGGTCAGTTGCACAGAAATGGTTAGAGCACAGCTGAGGTCATGCTTAAACAGAAATGGTGAGAAAAAGAAGGACAGTACAGCCAGTTTGGGAATGATGACGCTATGGTTTGGCTCCATGCTGGTTTCCATGATAAGGCAGCGTGCCAAGCAATTAGTTACGCAATAAAGAAGGGTGGACGTGTGAAAGGAAGGCTATAGAATAAATGACTGTAAAAACGATAATTGTAAATTATAAGCAATTACATCTCCCCACAGTCCATTTACGGAAAATTCACTTTAAACCTCAGACACTTTTGCCAACGCATTTTTGCCTGTATCCTAAAAAACGGTTATCCAGCTGAGCCTAATATATGAAATCATGTAATTGAGCTTTTCTTCTTTGTGCTGTAACACAAGACGCAATTAAAAAGCTATGCCTGCCTCCCATTAACCATTTATTTGGTACAGATCATTACTTATGGAATTTAAAAGGGTCCACCATTTTTTGACAATATAAATTTGAAGCAAATTAACATATATATCTTAAGAGTTTGAGTTATGGGTTGAGTGCATACTTAACTGACCATAGATAAAAATATAGGCCTGCATTAGTCCAATGCTGACTAACATTACTGATGAAAACAAACATTTTACAGCACCAGGGCATATTATAAACTTAGACCTAGGTGTTGTCTAGTGTTAATCCTTCCATTAGAGACCTGTCACTAAATCTTACATGCGTAACCCTGGTTCTCTGAGTAACATCAGTGAAATGTCTCACTATGGGATATGCTGCCTCCCTTATTCGCAGACACACTTACTCCATTACGCTACCCAAGGGTGCTGGCAGTCGTGACGTCTCTGCCTTTTTATATGGCCGACACAGTGTCACTTGTCGTTCAAACACCTCTTCTCGCTTCAGAAGCCAAGATATCTTTACCTGTATAAGAAGGCTAACTAGCTTAATTGTCCTCAGACTGGAGCAGACACCTCTGTCGTCGGGTTCGTCAGGGATTCCAGTCCGACTGCACCACAGGTAGATTTGACCCTACTCTGGCATGTCCCCAAACAGTAATGTGGCTTTGCTTACTAGCTAGCTAGGTTTGGCTACACCTAGCAAGCTAACAGTGAGAGAAGCCTGGGGTAACCTCACTGCTAATGCTTTGAGGAACGTGTCCCATAGTGAGACATGCTGTGAAAGACAACTCGGAGATATTGTGTTTAGATTTCTTTGGTTAATGGGGCAAACTTATTGTTTAAATATTAATTTATGACTTATTACTTAAACCCTTTCTCTCTCTGTGGAGCACTGACAAAAGGGTAACTACATTTGGAATGGTGTCATTAAAAGGTAATTTAACAATCTGACCCAAATAACAGCAAGGAAAAAATATCATCAAATAGATGCTGGCTCAGGGTCAATAATGTCACACAAAAAGAGTCAGCCTTGACTGGCTGAATGTAGTTTAAACCAGAATACTGACTGGCTGTATGAGTTGGAGCCTGCTAGACCCTCAACATTACTTTATCCTCACTGGATATGCCACTGCCACAGTGTCAGATAGCTCTTTATCACTTCCTGCCCAGCTTCCCAGGCCAAGGCATGTGTAATTATCAGGATGTTTATATGGCTAACATTATAGCAAAACAGTGTGGCACCAAGGCCTTATCACTGAAAACACATACACACTCAGACTAAAATGACCTCATTCGTCATTCAGCCCGTCTGGGTCTGACAGTATAACGATACTGGGTTAGTGTGGTATTTTGTGACCATACTAACCCTACTCAGATATACACAGTTTGACCACACTGTGAGCAAATCGCTGTTTTCATGATATGCCATGCTACTTTGAAAGAGCCTGACAAACAGGTAACAAAAAACACAGGCCCATCTCCTATTTTCTCATCTTCTGTCATTTCACAACTCATGAGATCACTGTTCAACAGTAAGCCATGTTTGATCCTCTTTTTGGACACGGTCGCTGTTGAGGTTAAACTGGTGTGTGTGATGCTGTGCAGAACACCCTCATTTCCGTTGGGGTAGCATGTTGCCATAGTGAAAAATAAGGGAAGAGGGAGCCTTGAAGTCTCAGCTGGAGAAATCAGGACATGATACAATGCTGCTGGAATTGGGGTAGTGGAGAGGGGTTGGCGTTTTGGGGCTATGTAGGGTTTTGACATAGGTCACATATCCACCCTTTTGTTTAGTTACAGAAGACATAAGTGAAAAGAAAGCATTAAGATGAATATAGTGATGAAGAAATTATTTTTTGCTAATAAAGCATGAGTAGGTTATTGTTGGTGCAGAAATTAGCTTAAAGGCAGGAAATTCATGACACTTAAAGCTAGATAAGGGTGTTTTTTTTTACCTTGTCCTTTCAGTGGATAGTCCTTCCAATGATCTCTAAGTACAACATGCAGCACAGGATATTCAATGAGTGTTTTGTAGCTCAGGTTGTCCCTTAGGCTCTTGTGAATGTCCAACTCATGGTACCTATTTCAGATCAAATTGAGACACAAAAAAAACACAAAGAGGAGATTACAAGACAACTCAGTTACAGCATGCTGGGTAAATTATGTGATATTAGGCTCATTGTAGGTAATTTCAAGTTATTAGGTTCTAGGTAGCAACAAAGACAGAGCAAAAATGGCCACTGTTGAAACTCTGGCAGCTGTAGCTCTTTATTTCCAGCCGCCTGTGGCACGTTGGTGGCTGAGAATCTTTTGAGGATTGATAGAGATTTGAGTCATGGCTTGGCACATTGGAGATCCTGCTTGGTGTTCATCTCAAGAGATGGAAACTGACTTTACCAAGAATCAACATCATCTCTCATAAGCACATGAAATGGCTCTTACCCCTCCTTTAGCTCTTTGTATGAGATGACATCAGTCTCGTCTTGTCTCTAAGTAGTCCTGTCATGCATTAGGGATGGTCATAAATCACCAGACTAAAGAGTTAACTGGATTCTTGGGAGACATGGCTTGCCTCTACACTCAATTGATTCAGAACCATCCAGCTTAGGCTGTCATCGCCAAAATACAAGGCATCATATATTTTGGATATACAGTAACTGGCACCATCCCCACTAACTGTCAAACCCGTGCCAGACTGAAGATTGTTGAGCCATTGTTTGTTTTGCTAAAAGCCTAAGCAGACTGAAAACCGCCCAGGTAGACACCCACTCCCAAAGCCAATCAAAGCACGCTGCTATAATGTGACATTTACAGGTCTTTAATGGGGGGCCAGCTTCCAAGAAGCCCTCCCTCCTGGAAGAGTTTCTCTTAGGTGGGCTAAAGATCATTCTGCATGGTCCCACAAATAAACGGCAAAATGTGTTGGCACTTCCTGCAGGACAGGATAAAGGGAAAGAGGGGATAGCCTGTGGGTCTCAAAACACACAGGAAATTTCTTGCCACAGTACAACAAATAGTTGAAGGGTATTTCTGGCACGAGTCGAAATAGCCTATGTAAAGATGGACACAATATTTGGTCTGCGGATTCTGGGATAGAAAGAAAAACGCACCACTGATAGGATCAAAGGTTTAGCCGTGAAACCAGTTCGTAAAGCTGGTGCAAAGTACTTAAAGAAAATACTGCAGCAAGCAAAAGCAGAATATCTAAAAAGACTGCATCCATTTGCAATGTGCGTTCCAGACAAATGCTGTTTCAATTTCATTTCTTTGTATTTTTTATGTCTAACTTGTAATAAATGAATGTTCACGGATGTTTTTTATCTTTGTGAATATACAAGCTAAACTAAAACATAAGTGTTTGTAAACAACAGTGAAAGAGGGGTAGATGGCAAAGCAGACTGCGGCTCCCCGTGGTGTCGATGGGATTGTTAAAGCTCTGGCCATTTCTAGAAACACAGCTGAGTGACTCAGCCAAGAACACGCACACATCTGGTCTCCATATAGTGTTCTAGTGAATGAACAGAACAGAGGGCAAAACTGATGTTCTCTTCAGGGAGGTTCCTATTGTTTTCCCTTCCAGTGCTGAGATCCATCAAGGATACAGCTGTGGTAAGGTGTAAGGACAAAAAAAACACTGCAAATATTTTGATATTGAATAGACATTATTGTGAAAATAATTTTGTTTTTAAAAACTCTGAACAGTGCAAAAATAAATTGGACATGAGCATGGCCATCTACTAGTTGGTACCAGCATTGTTTTGTGAAATTGACTCACTGTAACATATTGTAAGAAAAATGTCCTGGTTTGGGTTCGTGTTGAATTTGGACACTCTTGCTGACTGCAAGACTGATTGCTTGGTAATTTTATGGTTATTCATTGGTCATGTGTCCTTATGTAATGACAGACCTGGGCCTCATTTATAAATGTTGTGAATGCACAAATCAGACCTTGAAAGATGCATGTGGCTTATGCCAAAGTTGGAATGTAAAAAAGATAGTGTTCATATCAAAGTTGATATGAGAATGTCCAGATCTCAGAAATATGTGAGCCAAACATAGCATGCACATTATGAACAACAGAAACAGTGAATTTAAAATGACACTGCAATTCAATATGAGTGCTTTGCATTAAAATACAAAGACTACTGATAATCCTGGTCTTAATCATTTGATTGTTGTTTTGATCTAAAAGCCATCCACCATTATCCATAGCATCAACCTTTTTGAATATATAGTAGGCTTATGCATTTTGCATGTGCATTTTTAATGGACGACGAGAATGGATGTCATTCATTCCAATGGGGGGTGAATGACGGACATTACCGGACCAGTGTCTCCTTGAGGCCATTGAATCTGCTAGCCATCGGATCACAGACACTTTGGATTTCTCCAAACTTTGTTGAAATCGTACCGTCACTACAACCAAAGGTGGACGACCATCACAAGGCTATAAAAAGACAATGGTGGTGGCTTCTGTGTTGTGTGGAGATGCATTTGTGACAAAGATATTTTGGGGTTGGGCATATGCTCTTTAGCTACCTCTGTACCACTGGACACACCCACTGTGTGGTAGCATGTTAACATCCTTACATTTAGCAAATGAAGTGCTTATCAGGTTGGATCTGAAACCCTCTCCCCCCAAAACCTTTCTGACATCAGACATTTTTTGCAACTGTAACAAAACTGACAATCTGACAAGCATACCCACTTCACTCAACAACACTCAGCCAGGTTTACATTCTTCACACAACTACTTTTTATACTTTTTATGTGTATGTGTATTTAAATGAATGTACCACCATGCCTATGAGGAGAGACTGTCCGAAAGCATGCGCCATTATCCCCATAATTGACAAATTCTCGTCCTCACTACAGCATGCTTTTTGGCCCTGCTTTCGAGTGTGGACATTCAGAACACATATAAAGACACTTGCCTTTAGACTCGGTGTGACGACACAATGTTTGTTTAGTTTCAAGCATATTCCAATCTACAATCTCAAAGTACAGCTGAGGCTGACAGCAACTTCAATAAATAAGGATGACCACAAATTTATACAGGTATAAATACCACAATCCAGCTGTGACATTTAACAATTACACAACACAATCGTCTGCTCTTCATTCCTTGCTATTTTAGTAACAATACCAAAAACCAGTCCAGCATTGCAGGAGACCTGAGGAAGCATCTGCTGCACAGAAACAAACTTGAATATAGCTTTAGGGCAAGCTGAGGGAGAGCAGATCGACAGGCTCAGGAGGGCTAAGGAGAGGGCTTGCCACAAATATGTGAGAGAAAGCACTGCTTGGACAGGACAGAAACATCACTGTCTCATGGGTCCACAACACTGGTTAAAAAAAACAGAATGCACAAACACAGGTTTCCTTTTTTGGCTGCAAATGTAAAAACAGCGTCTCCACTTCTGACACGTCTACAGGCGTAGATGTTCTGTGGGATTCGGCTGGCTGAGAGGAAAAGAAGAGGTAAGGGAAAGGAGGAAAGGGCATCCTCTGGATCTCAGGAGTGGAATGAATAAAAAATAAACATTAAAAAAATAACACAAACAAACATCCAGAAGGGTGTGAATGGTTCTCTTGATGCAAAGTCTGTCTCCTTTCCAGTAAGAGAATGTTGACTGGTTACACAGCTATGTTTAGTTTAGCACAAGTGCTCCTTTATTGGAGTGGGCTGATATTCCAGTAGACATTCAACAACAAAAACATGCAGTCATATCCTTTGTGTTACACTTGGCAAACGGCCTCTAAGTAGCCATGACTACTGCTGTCCATAATTTCATAACATTAATAATACCTTTCAAAATTATGGGCTTGCTTCTAAGACTGCATTATTCAAACAACATGGAGGCCCCTTTGTGGTTGCAATGCTTTGACCTTGCTTGGGACCCCTAAAATGCAATGTGACCTCAGTCTGTGGGGGCCTCTCTTCTTATGAGAGCTATAGTTTGTGGCCGTGGTCCTGTTATGTAAATGAACCTAGTTAATGTAAGATAATTCCCCCTTGGACAAGAATCCTAATTTTGCCCTACTTCCATTCATCCATCCTCAATATAATGTTGACAATAAACACTTACTAAGAATTGAATTGCGGACTAAACGGTCCTTCATTATGTACTCCATACTCGGAGCTATTAAGTAATGACAGGAAAAGGTTACTGAGAGAGAAAGTGGGATAGAGAGAGTAGATTTATGCCACTGAATTACTCATTATAACAGACTTGACAAGACACAGTCCAAACATTCTCTCTGGAAAGTCTTATTTACGATTGTGACTATCAGGCTAATAGCTGTCAGGAGTCACATATATAATCATTCTCTGTTACGTGGATGATAACAACTGTTATGACTCATTTATCAAAACATTTCTCAGGAAATGGCAGGAAATGCCTGTGCCTGCGTACATCTTCACCTTGACGTGACTATTTGATGTGATCCCCCCCCCCTCACACTGAATGACTAAAAAAAACAAACAGGTGGCTACTGTAAATTGGGAGAGCTGCAATACTGGGTAGAAAATAAAGTGGACATTGAAGTACTCTGAAATGTGGCTAGAAATTGAGGTTCTTGAATTATAAGAACTGAGGTTCTTATAATGTTTGATCACAAGATTTGATCATATAGTCTTAAAGGTAAAATGACAATGAAAATGGTTTGATTAAATGTTTCTTTATGAAATTTTTGCATCCGTTTGTGCAGTCGATTTACAAAACAACTCTTATGTTTTAGAGGTGATATATGCTTCCTCGTGGAAGCGCAATAGCAGATGCATACTGCAGGTTTGCCATTCTGGGGGTCAAGACTATGATGATTTCCATGTAGGATGACATCACATGCATACCCTGTATAGGTGAATAAGTGTGACTTTGCAGTACTATAAATGGTTGCAAAGTCCACTTGGTTTTTCTATGTTGTTGCTGTTTTGAAACAACTTATCAAAACTCCAATTATCTTCTATGTCATTATTATTAGTTTAAAATTAAATAATGTGGGATGAAAGAGCCCAGGTAAGTGGATAATCCCAGTTTCAGTTCAGTATACTCTTAATGAAGGCGCAACACTCACTGTGCAACTCTTTCATGTAACAATGCAGGCCATGATTGTTAAAAGAAAGGTATCCCTAAGCTTTCCTTCATTACACTATTAGATTACACTTGTTACTTAGCAATGAGTCATGTGCTAAAATCATAAAACATCTGCACAGCTGTGTCCTGGTACTTACACAGGCATGCATATATACCCATCACTGCCACCGATGGAGAGACTTATGTAACACTACAGAGGGGCATAGCCTTGCCTTGTTTGTGTGTGGTGAGTGAGTGCAATAAAGTTTGTATACATATATAAGTGAATATTATATAAGCAAAAATTAAACATGGACAATGGGTAACTATGGCAAGATGCAAAAGCTTATTAATCACAAAATTTGATTAAGACCCACCTGTAAATGCATATAACCATGCTGGAGACTTTAATCAAACAAATATCTGACATTATAAATTGTATGTTTGCGTGTGATTAGGGCTCATTACCTTTAGTGGTTATTCTTTTAACAAAATATCATTTTAAAATTTAAAATTTAAATTCAAGAAGGTGAAACTTTCTGACCCAATGAGCCATATTATTACCTGTGATTATGCAGCTTTAAAACTACACTGTAATGACTGTCATTATGAAGGTGACACTGTAAAGGTGTGTGGCATCAGAGATAATGACATTAAATTCATGCAAGGGTAAAAAGTGACAGCCTGACAGCTCATGCCACTTTCAGTAATTCATTTCTATATGCTGCCACAAAATATAATTTATCTGCTTAGAAAGTGTGTGCAGCCCAGCCCACAGGGCAAAACAAATGGAGCATGTGTGTTACAAGGATGACAGATGGGATGGGAGGTTTCATGACATTTCACGCTGGCCAGGGGGGTAATGATTATGAGCACCGAATCATCATTCACTCCATGACTAAGTGGGAATGGAGGGCAGCCAAAGAGTCTGAAAGTAGGTGAGGCAAATGGGTGCTATCAACACCATCCCTGACCCCCATGAAAAAAAAAGCAAGACAGACAGATAGGGCAGGAAGAAAAAGCACACAGGACAGAAACTATGGAAATAGTGAGTGAGAAAGAAAGTGAAAGAAAGCAGATGGAAGATGTACATAAAAGTTGCTGGGAATCAATGGTACTTCTCAATTTTGGAATCAAAGTAAAAGGGGAGGGGAAAAAAACCCTTAAGGCCTTCCTGCCAAAAGTCTGTGTAGCTTTGCAGGAATTTACAAGTCAGTGATGTCAGGTTCATAAACAAATTATGTCGATTTCATACACACTGAATAAATCAGTCATGACTGGCAAGTCCAATCGAGCGGTCAGAACGGTCACACAGACCGGATGTCTGAGCAATGACAGGATTCTGACACACTTCTGAAGGTTAAAAAAGTGCCTTCCATTTTATTTTATACTCAAAACTCAGCCACACTTCTATAAACGAATATAAACCCCGTATCTTATCTATAAATTATATATTTATCAGTAGTAAGTGTTTGTTTTACTACTTTTGTTCTATAGTGTAGGGCAACATTTGTAAGTCCAATGCCATTTTCTGCATTAGCTCCACTTGTTTTGGCTGTATGCATTTTTGTTGGCAACATTGCAGCTTAGTACTAAACTCTAAAACTGTGTGAACAACAGCCGGATATATGGGACCAGTTTTAGCTTATTGCAGATATATCAGTATGTCAGAAATACCAAAGATACAGTATGATTCAGGTAGTTTAGAAACAGTGTCATCATTACATTTTTCAAGTCAAGTCAATTTTATTTAAATAGCCCAATATCAAAAGCTTGCCTCATGCAATAGATGCTGTGTGTAAACATAGACCAAAATAGCAAAATTATAGTACAGAAAATCAGGATGACAAAATCTGCCAGAGAGAACTAACAAGTTAATTTTTCAATGTTTAGTGGTCACAATTCTTTAATAACCAAACAGAATGGATCTTTATCAAAAATGTTTGGTTAATTTATTTATGTTGAAAAACAAATATTGGCTGATATATCTTTATCAGATTTTTTAATTAAATACTGGCCTCAAAAATCCAGTATCAGTCGAGCTGTAGTGTTAACAACCAGGACAGGTGATGGTTTCGGCACATACTATAAGCTTTCTTAAACTGTATGACTGAGGTGTAAGCCACGAGGTCTGAAAACATCCGACCTGTTCAGTCCTACCAGATCCAGATCTCTTTTTTGACCCTGCACCCACAATTCCATAAAGAGGGAAAGCTAAAATATATCCCCCTATGGGAATCGAGGATGTATCAGATTATATTGATAATGGAAAATGAGATAGGTAGTAAGTATAAAAGTAAATCTCACCTCACAGAGTTAGCCTTTCTCCCCTCTGCTTTCATGAAGACTTTCACATGATCAAACGGAGTGTGCACATACATCTTCAACCTGAAACAGAAATTCACATCAGCACAGAAGGTTAGAGACTCAACTCCAACCTGACTAAATAAAGACAATAAAAAACACACATGAGAACCTGGACTGTGCAGAATTCCTAAGGTGGTTACCATAAAGGTCAAAACACAAAGAGCTCATTGAGTGTAGCACAGGCGAGACCCAAATGTACACTTTGTCTGGTATGCTGACTGATATACAGTATGTATAGGCTCAGACTGAGGTTTCTTGTGTAAGGGACAATTCTCCATGCTACTGACGGCCACGGCACCTGAGCCCGCAGTAAACAGCCAGCCAATGGAGAGTTAAATCCCACTCACTTGAATCTAGACTAAGCAGAGGTTGTGTCTAAATGGTTGGCTAGGCACTGAACCAAGTTAGGTGTCTATTTTAAAGAGTTGCACCGGTATACAATATGTTCTAGCTGGAGGTTTTATAGTAGACTGCTTACTGCTGACTGTTATCAGTACAAAGGTTGGGTCAGAGGAGTCAGATCGCTGAGTGTTCTGCAATCAAAGAACCTGCCTTGTTCAAAAACTGTAGTTCATGTTGGGAGAAACATGAACCTGGGAAATTAAAAAGAAAGTGAAGCAAGAACAAAATTACAAAGATAAATGCAGGAAAGTAAGATTGTGGGAATTAGACAGAACATGGAGACCCCAACTGAATCCTGTGTGACTGAAATTGGATTGAGTTGGTTGATATAAAAGATCGGGATAGAAAATGACCTTTGAATAACAGCTTTTGTAAATTCACTAACTGAATTTTCTCCTTAGTTGCGTTGAGATAAATTGAACCTAATAAAAGCACCCACTCCACCTATTCATCTACTCTATGGGAAACTTTCACATTCAAATTGAGCACAATTGTGACAAAGTGTGGAGGCACAGATAAGCAGAGTGTTAAATTAATTCATACACTTTCACATTCTACAGTTCATTTTAATCAGGAATAGAAAATATATTTGAAATTTGTTGTGGAGAGGAGAAAAGAGCATTTCAAAATAAAATACTATATTTGCATCTTCTTGACCCATTCCTTCTCATACAGGCTCTTGTACATATGCAGACTGATTTGTACTTAGTCTGTAACTGAGGCATAATCCCTAAACACACTGCTGCCAAACTCAATTACAGGGGCTCTGGTCTGGTGTGCAGGCGACAGTGGACCTGATACAGGTCCTCAAAACCAAAGCTGCAGTCATGGCTACAAATGGCCTATATTTTTAGATGGTGAGGACCGCAAGTAAATCTAAAATACAACAGGTCATTATATTTCTGTGTTTTAACAACTGATTCATATATGCAGCAGTGATGCTCAGGCTGCATCTTGACAACACAGTTTTAGACAATACAAGAAGCTCATTTCTTATGTAATATTCCCAGGACAATATGATGCAGTAGTAAATGAACGTAACCGTGTCACACTGGTGTTGGTATTGGGGGGGGTGTTTGATATTATACTATGCTGCAGTGCAGATATCACAGTATGTGCATTTCAACAGCAATTGTTGTGAGTAATTCAATTAGTTTTGTCTTCTCCAGTCTCACTCCCAGTCGTTACGATCTTGAGAATCCAGTAATTAAACACAGCTTCACAGTTGTTGCCAATAGGAAAACAGCTCATTTGAAGTTTTCAAGAGAAAACAATGGGCTGAGCAGCAGTCATTATCCCTAAACTTCGAGGTCTTCCAAACCATATACCAAACTGGCGTTGATTTCTGGGTGTATTATCACATTGTCAAGTTTTCTATTTCTATTCACGAGTCCAGTGACAGAACCAAAACAGAGTAGTTGAATTTCTACCACTGAATGCAACACATTAATCTAAAGTTTCTGGCTTTGCTGCAGGATTCAGCAGGGACTGTAATCAATGGCAATAACTAAACAGACATGGTGCCAAAGCTATGTCTACTTTAAATAATGCCCCTTGGACTTATTGGACTTATTTCCAATAATATAGACACAGCTTTCACTCCAGCTGTACAAGGTCCAAATGGCCTGAAGCAAAGGCCCCAGCACACCTCTACTTAGCACTATTCCCAAATTCATCTACGTGAATTGGCTGCTTACTGTGCCATAAAACATGGACACAGTTGGACATGGAAGCACTTTCCAAACTGGGTGGGTAAATACTAACAACCACCACTGATGCACACTGCAGCTCAATGCTGTTGGTAAGGCCTGTACCTGATCACAACACCAGTTATCCTACAGCTTGAACTGTGTGTGTTACATGCATTAGTCAAGAACATGATGGTGCATCAGTCTTGACGCAATTTCATAAACATCTTGACAATATCAATGAAATTTCCACAAACCTAAAAAGCATGTAGGTGTATTAATGTCTCAATTTATAGTTAAGAAGTGATCTATAGTTACAGTCTCATGTTAGCTTACATACATCTCAATCAGTGCCACACACAGAGGTTTACAGATTTTACATTTTGGGAAAAAAGAGCACTGGTATTGGATTGGTACTATGCAAATACCCTGAGTTTGAGTTGGGGTATCCATATCGGGGTGGAAACGCTGGATTGGTGCGTCCATATAAACAAGCAGAACAAAAATATCACATGGAACTGAAGTGTTAATGGGACAAAGCTCACTTTTGACGCGTCACAGGGTCCGACTCTGTAGGGTGGATGTAAGAAGTCAAGATCTGCTCCAGGGTTTGCTTGTCTGACACCCTAAAACAAAAAAGAGATTGTGAAGGAAAAACCAAATGTGATATGAGATATGAGATATGTGAATGTTAAAATCCAAATCAAGTCAAATCATGTGTAGCTTTTACAATCCTGGACAAACTCTTGCCAAGTTTCAGATTGTGCACCCACATGGTCTATCAACCAAAATGTCCTACAACAACAAGCACTCCTTCTACTGTATTGAAACCGTACTGATAATTTCAGTCAATAAAACACTGTTGCTTCAGCAGAAAGTTTGATGGGTATATTATTCAAGAAATTTAATATTGTTGTGTAACTCACCTCCTCTGACTGAACTCTGTGCTGCTCTGAGGAAAGACGATCTTCAGGTGCCACAGGAATAGTTTTTCTCTAAATGAGACACAGAGAAACTCATTGTGGGTTTCAGCTTATCAAAAACAGTAGTGCTTGATGCCTGTTTTTCAACACAGACAGATGAGGTCACCAGTGCTCTCACAGTATTCCCTTCACAGTCAAACACAAATGCCCTTGTTTAAATTCAGAGCATAAAATGGATTCAGCCTTAATCTGTCCAAGACAATACGCCTGGCTGCTTCCAAAATCGTGTCCATCTGTGTGACTGTGTGTGTGCGTGTGTGTAAATGAATAAACCAGAGTCACCATGGAGACCATGACATATACACGCAATACTAGGACACCAGCTGGTGGATATCAAATAATGATCACTTCTTCTGGGGTAATGCTTTGGGCAGCAACTATTAAACGTGGTTGGGTTTTTTTGGGGGGTTGCTGGGCGTGCTCTACAACCAAACATTCATCCCCTAAACAGCTGCTGTGTTCATACCTAGTAATGTCATTATGATGCTGAAATAGCCAACAAAATATCAAACAGTTTGGGAGATATGAATAACAAGATGAAAGTCCGCCTTTATTCTTTTACAGTAATGGATTAATTAATAGTAACTCGCGGTCTCACTGGTCATTTTAATTTTCCCAGCCTAAACACCAGTTTGACACATAAATCTTATTCACATTACAGAGAAAGATTCCTGTTATTTAGATAAAACCAAGAAAAACATAGAAAGTATATTTTGTGCTGCTCCTGGGGAATAGGATATAGTCTACTGGCACAGGCATCAATAGGTCCTGCTCTCCACATACTGAGCTGAACATAACTACAAGGCCTTGCGTTGACCAAGACCACAGAATTAGCCATATATAGGGAGGAGCTGATTCATCAAGGCATTCTCCATCAGAGCAGAAGGACGGAGGCCTTGATGGATCTGAGGGATGAAGATGAAACATATGACGCAAAGCATAATTCTAAGGCACATGCGGGAGACCTTGTTATTAGGGCTTAGTACTCACCAAGAGAGATTCAGAGCACAACTTGGAGGTTTCTTTTGATAACTGCAATATAGAGATCTTTTTTGACTTTTCTAAAAACAAAGCTCTGCACAGTTACCTTGAACTGATTCTCAGCCCACTCTGAGAATACAGTAGAACAATTTCCTGCTGAAACAAGACTAAAACTCTATATCCACCATGCAAACATGTTACTATGATGTAATTCAGTAATGTTTAATATGTTGCATGTTAGCATTCTATGTTAGCGATATAGCTTAACTATATGGTAAACTATCTGGTTCCAGCTTCTCAATTGTGACGATATGTTGTTTATCTTATGTAAGTGAAAATGAAATATCTTACTATTTTTTGACAGTTCACAGACTAAACAACAGCTACATTGAGGCACGTAAAAGACAATTATTTAACAATGTATGTTTTCATTCTCTTGTATTGATATGTGTTCAACATTTGAACACATATTGGACATTATTTGGGTAATTTTTGTGCTATCGTTGTTAACAGGTATCAACGTGAAGTGGACTAACACAGCAAAAAACTGGTCAAATAAATAAAACAATGCAAAGATATAAAGTACTTATTCTGAGAAGCTCCATAGTCACTAGCAATGAGCTGCTCAACTCTACCCGATATGTCTTTTGACGGCAGGCATGGTTCTGGTTCTGGTGCATGTGAGGTTGTTTTGTGGATCCACATGGTAGCATTATACAACAGGGGGCATGTTGTTTTTCCTTGAAAACAGAAACAGGATGGGTAGGAGGAGTTCAAAAACAAAGAAGTATGTGCAGGACTGGCAGAACACCCAATGAAAGGTGGTTATGAGTTTCCACTTGGCTGTAAGGAGAGGGTGAAGGGGTAAAGCTGTGGGTAGTGAAGGCAGCAGCAGACATGTTGGGAGTGAAGACAAGGCCTGGGAGGGGATTCCCTACGCAACTGTAGGAGGTACCTAACACCTCTAACCCCTTAGTCAGAGGAATTTATGTGTTTGCTCAGTTTTGGCTGAGTTTCGTCTTTGGTGTATCGGTGAGTGCATGTGTATACGTGTGCAGGTGTGTGTGTGTGTGTGTTTGTGCGTGTAAGCAAATGAGGGTGGAGCACCAGGTGTGATGCCATTATTCTGTCATTACAGCAAATGGAAACTATGTCTTTCAATGGAAAAGGGGCTTGCCCAAAGATGCATGCAATCATTTCAGGCAAAGCCACAATGCATACCTGGGATAAGTGCCATTATTCATTCTCGGGGAAAAAAGAGGAGAGAGCAGCATAAAAAAGTCAAAACAGAAGCACCAACAGTAAAGGACGACTGCTTTGAATACCAGAACCTGCTGAAAAATGTCAGAACACACTGCCTAGTCCTTCATCAGTTATTGCTGAAGGGCCTTTGAACAAGGCATTTAAACCCTAAAGGAGAGCAGTGGCATTATTATAGATTATTCATCAATCAGCTTGTTGGACCACAATGTAACAATGTAAACATGTTTCATTAATAATACTGTACAAGTGCTTGTTTCTATGGATGAAACCTGATTCCTTTGAATCTCTCACTTCATGACTGGTATCAATCTATAACTGTGTGTGTGTTTTGTGTTTGCATACATATGAGGAATACTCTCCACATTTTCTAAGGATAGCCAGGACAAATTATGATCAGCTCTGGAAGTAATACTGTGAGCCCAGATTCAGAATCTGTTCATTTTGTCTCACTCTGAAACCTCAGGGTCCTGGGTAAAAAACCTTGTGGTTTCAAATTATTTTCAGCATCCTGAGCTGCGTAGAGAGGATGGAAGTGGTCATCTCTTGCTGCTTCCCAAGTGGTTGCTGTTTCCTCTTTCTTAAATTGGCAGCACAACAACAGTATTTTGTTTCCCTCACTAGGCTGCACAATATTTACACAATAAAAATAGCTAAAATTACTTAAACCTAAAACCCTTAAAGTAGGCCTACAGAAAGCCCCACTTTTAAGTGTACAAGTAAGTGTACAAATTGTGACATTTTAGTTTTAAATGCATAATAAACATCTTACACAAAGAACTGCAAATCATTAACATTTCAGGATGCATCTTCGCCTCTCTAAACTTAAAGTCTGTTGTTTAAGAAAGCGATTGGAGTTGCTTGTGCCATCAACACTAGAGAGCAGAAAGCCTGACAGGTGGCCTAGCAGTCAGAGCAGATCCATTTGGCTGGATTAAGGATTGGACAGATCCAACAAAAATGGTGCAACATATGAAACCATGTGTCCTGTGTGCGTGACCGTCAGAGGTAGATGCCAGCATATGGGTGGCAAGTGGGTGCTGGTGGAATGAGATGACAGGATTTGGGGGCCTCTCTACTGAGATACAGCAAATAAATCCAGTATTCCAAAGCCTTGGCTGGATCTACAACCTCAGAGGGTGGAGTGGCAGAGAGGCTGATGGACGAAAGGGAGAGGAGACAAAGATTACAGGCAGCTGTATCTTAAGACTCCTTCTTTACGTTCTGGCTTGAGCCACAGTTGCTGGACAAATGCCACAATGTTAAGTCATGGGTCTGCTTGTGGAAGACCCGTGGAAGTGTCTCCTCCTCCATTCTAGAAAGGCAAAAAATATGTTAACGTGTGTAGGGTCTAATTATGCATGTGTACGTAAAAGGAACTAGTCTACGGCCACACTAGCAGCTCCATGAGGCTGTGATGCTCATTACTTAGGAGGAAAAAAGATTGTTGAAAGGATGAAAAATTGAGACATTTTTGCTATTCTTAGATTCTTACCACTAATAGAGCCAAAAATATAAATTTGGGTCCGATGTGAATAGGCATTAGCTTTAAGTATCCTGTCATGAATTGACGTGTTGGACCAGTTGAAAATTTGACCTGTTGGTTATGCTAGATGTGAAGTCAAATGATAACCCAGGTCACTAGGATTAATCCTCTGGGGACTATGTTTGTACCAAATGTCAAGGTAATCCATCCAATAGTCATATGTCAATATATTTTGCCAATGTAGCTACCTCTAGAGCCAAGTATTAGTGTGGCTTAAAAAACGAGGTTTCATGGCCAAAAGTCATTAACACTAAAGTTCTTCTGTCCAAGAACAAAACCATGTAATTCATTTTGAACAACACATGGGAACCTAATTATTAAAATTCAGTCAACCAAACATGACACATGGCAAGTTTATATTCGCTGTAGCTCATGCAGCACACTCACGTTTCTGCTTAATTTACAGTTTGGAATTTCACTCAGAGCCAGAGAGCTGCCTGTAGCCCACAGTTATGTGGCCAATTGTGATGACAGCGTTTGCAACACTGATGAAACTGCTGCTTGCCATTCTGATGTGAGGTTTGCCTCGGATGGCAGCCGGCACAGACTCTGCGCTGCATCAGCAGTGGTTAATCAAGCCAATGGCAGCCAGAAGGTTGTCTGCTGGAGTCTCAAAAACATTTGACTAAATCTGCTGCTGATTGTTTCATTTGAACTTAATTTCTGGAAAAAGTAGGAGTCGTGGTGCACGTGAACGCGCTAAGTGATGAATAGTCATCCTGTGCCATGAAATCTGGGGTGAAATATGGCTCTGTCTACTTTAATCCATTTGTGCATTCATTTATCACATGCAATATTTCATACACCACTCGGGTTTCTACAGACCTGTGATGAATGTCACTGCTACATTACAGCCTTTTAAAAATAGCATTAATTGGCCTAATTGAGGTTAGGAAATTACACCCTTTTCCATTGTCCCAGTATTGCAAGCTTTAGCTGTGGCGTGTTATGCAAGTGCATTTCTACTGCACCTTCACAGATAACTCTGCTGATCAGTGACATTTGCATTGTGCTTGGGAACAAGACCTAACCGTTATGTGTTGGTCATTGCAAGTTCACCATGTTCAGGTTTTAGTAGTTTTGGAGTTCTGAAACACTGCCAAAAAAACAAACAGGTAAACATTCCTGTTCTTACTTTCACCAATCATG
Source organism: Macquaria australasica (assembly GCA_005408345.1). Classification (NCBI taxonomy): domain Eukaryota; kingdom Metazoa; phylum Chordata; class Actinopteri; order Centrarchiformes; family Percichthyidae; genus Macquaria; species Macquaria australasica. Next base: position 244,997 of record SEMN01000645.1, read on the forward strand.
CAATTGAATCATGGTAAATGTGCTTCAATAGAACAGCCACCATCTCCTTTGCCATGCTATGAAATCTGGTGATATCTGTTGAACTAATGTTAGTGCAAACCAAACACATCCCACTGTTGCTTCAGAATAAAAACTTTCCACCAGCGAATCAGTGGAAGGCTTTCATTATGAAGCACTTACAAGAATGGGGAACTTAAGGCTGGAACATGCTTCTCCAGGATGTATGTATATATTTTTTATACAGTTAACATGTTTTTTCTTTTTCATGCCACTTTCCAACAGGAGTTGAATAAACCAATCAGCTTGCTTGACGCTTAGGTTCACACGACACATTGCCGAGATTTAGGAGGTGTGACCTGTGGTTACCCAAACCACTCTTCTCTGCATAGACCTGCAGAGACATTTACGTGTATCGCCAGAGAACCGTTAATTCCAACACTTTAGTCATGAGGTTCAGTCTACATCTAGATATTAACATTTTTTTGTGCTTTTATATTGCCAGATGATTAGCCATTTAGTGACATGCCACCAGCAAAAAAAGAATGAGAATATACGTGTTTCCTTTCAAACAATAACATGGCTGCATACAGCAAGCAAGAAATGCTTTTATGGATTGGGCAGATGCAGCAAGAACACGTCGATGACGACAAGGAGTCAGAGTTCTTGATTCATTTGTGGTTCTACGAGAAGCTGAAGTTACAGCGGAATGGAGGAGATTGTTTGTTTGACAGTTAAACAGAAAACAGAGGCGAGAGGGACAGTTTAGCATGCTAGTGCAAAAATGCATGCAATGGATCATGCGGTGCATTTTGAATATTTGCTGCATGAAGGCTTTACAAGCTAAAATGGCAGACATAGTGTGTCCAAAAGACATATCTACTCAGTTTACTAGGTCCAGGAATCTCTTTGTAGGTGATTATGACTCTACTCCATTTACAAAGCGATTATTTTTCTCTTATATTCTCATCAAATAGCACTTCATTTTTGAGTTCACTGTTCTTCAACACCTGTAAATATCAGGAAAGAAAACTAGGTCTCCTCCAACCCAGAGAACTGTGTTAATTGAGGCTGATTCCCAATATATGGCAAACTGACATACATGGCACAAATCCACAGCTGCTCACATTACTAATTATTTCAAGTTATTATAGAAAAATGTTCAGTAATTATCCACAGTAACTGCCTCTGCAATGTGTTGTCCAGTCCACTCAGGCTGTCTATGAGGAAAATGCTCTGCCACGCCAGGCTGAGGCTGTCGAAAACATAATTCCACCCTAACACAACTACTCCCAATGTTCTGCCAAATGCCAGCTATTATATACTTACCCTCAGAGGGCTGAACTGAGAGGCAGCCTGTGATTTTTCATCAATCTCTTTACTGTTTGTGCTTTGTTTTTTTAAATCAGTCACCGGCAAAAGGTGGAAACAAAGTAGTTGCACGGCCATTATTTCTCGTACAAACATTTAATCAAAGAGACACATGTTCAAAAACTCCCACTCGCACACATACGTTCACACTTACACGCACACACACCATTGCCAGGCATGAAAGCCCTCTAGTCAGCTGTCTGCCAGTAATGATCCTTCTCTGGCAGCGTGAGTGCGTAGCATGAATATGTCGCTAACCAGCTGCAGTCACACTGCTCACACATCTGCTTTTTATATTATGTACTTGGTACATTCTGAAGCACATTCTCTCTCGATCCCTCGCAATTTATTGTATACCTTTCATCCCATCCCTGGTGTCCATTTGCTGGTCTGTGAATGGGACACTGTTGCAGTTAGTTTAAAAATCTTTGCAGTGAGACATAGTGAAACTAACCAGACTAAACAAAGATATAAGGCTGTGCAGCTGGCCAAAGATTCCTCTACGGATAGTGCAGCAGCAAAAACATAAAGATTCTTTGTGTATCTTTTGCTAGAGAAGTTGTGGGAATTTAGACATTTCCCAGGTGTTTGAACCTTTATAAAATAACAAAAGTTTAACAGACATTCTGGTCTCATCCTACGAAAACCTTCTGTCACCATCTGAAGTGTTGAGTTGGGAATGGGGAGTATGGGGTTGGAGGGTGGGCAGAGTGTTCTACTACAACCTGACATAATGTTGCCTCATCCTGAGATGTGACATGCACGTTTAACTCACCGCCTGCAAAACACCAGAGACAGACATGACAGAGTGGTAGACTTTAAGGATGGAAAAGAGGGTGGTGAAAGGGAAAGTAACGACATAAAACCAGCTGGACGGACTGACAAAGGATTCTTTTAGTGGCAATCCTGATTGGCACCCAATGTTGTCCCTGGGCATTTCAGACTCGTAAAACTTTAATATGCAGTTCAATAACCATTTTCCCCTCTTCCCCTCCTCTATTCTTCCACAGAGGGATTAGAGTGGCAGGGCCCAGCCTCAAAAGAAATGAGAAAATGAGTGGCAGGAGGTTGTCCAAGGAGGGAGAAAAGATGCCAGACATGACAAGACCACCAGTAGAACTGAGCAAATTGGAAAACTGCCCATGTGAAAGAATTACTTACTACTTCAGGGTCTAAAGGGAGTAATAAACCTCAGTCTCTAAATTACTGCAAGTCTGCAAAGTTGACTACACTGAAATCATTTCTCCCAAAATCATTAAACTACCGATGGGGAAAGGTTTTGTAGGTCATTATGTGTACTAACTGCCTTTTTACCTTTTTCTACTGTTTCTTCATTGGCCACAAGGAGTCGTTTTGTTATATTTTATTATTTTCTCAGTAAAGCCAAAGTCTCACAAGGCATTGCTTATTTGAAGATTTTTTACATTTTGTGACAATAATTACTGACTTCAGTTAACAGCACCAGGGCTTATCCAGCTACAACGCAGGGTAACATATTAGAAGACCATTTATGAACATATCAAACGTTTTAATGATGAAACTAGCTCCCGACAAATTTCAGATGAAGTCAACAGCTCAGGAACAGCTGGTGACGAGTCCCTGCCAACTTTTTCTGAAAATTCATCCTGCAACTAGTCTAGCCGTACATTTGGTACAAAGAGTGCTATTATTTTAATCTGTTTGACTATTGGTCCTATAATATCTAAGCTTGAAGAGGACAGACCTACTGACGTAATGATGTTCAAATACATTTTTTATGTGCTCCAACTTTAACAAAACAACATGCCTTCAAAAAGTCTATTGATGAATGACTAGAGTGCATAATATATTATTACAGAATGTGAAACACACTTAGCCTATGGTTTAACTAATGTTTATTCACCTAGTCCTGTAGTAGTTTACAGATTGTTCCTTTAACTGGGGTTGTATCATAATGGCTCAGATGCACTGCAGTTGCCAAATGATGGTTTTTCTGCAGCACGGAATATGGTGCCATTGATCCTCAGCAAGGAGAGAGCATGTGTGTGTCTTTTTGCTGGTTGGAAGCTGCAAATATGCTGAAAATTAACACATCTAAGGTCAACAGAATGGCTACAACTTACCAGCTTGAAAGGGTCTCCTCCTGTACAGGTTTGAACTGTTGGGAAATACAGCAAAACTGCAAACCCTGTCATGCAAAGACTCAATGACGTCATCATGGCTGAATCTCCCTTGAGAAACTGGTGAACCTCAACTCATCTCAGACTATCATAGCCTGGTGTGCTAATGTCAATAACACCTCAACTGCCTCGGATAAAATATTGATCACACGTTTAACAGACATGGGTAGATGTCCACTGCCTTTCATCGTCACGCACCAGACTGCCATGAGATAACCTGAAGAGAGCCAGCACTAGATGAATCTGCTGTTAGGGCTTAACAAGAGTGCCATCCTGTGGTAAAGTAAAACATCACTAATCAGAAGCTCATTTTGCTCCAGACTAAGCAGGACTTAACTTCACCAGAAAACCGTGAAGTGTTGTCTTTGACTATGACTGAGCGTATCAAAAACAGTCTCAAAATGTTTGGGTAAGACTTTAAGTGGCGCTGCTCTGATGGAAATCCCAACACCTGTGGTGTTGTATTACTATTCCTTGTGTTTGTGTTTCTGTAGTCTTTTTTAAATGAATATGTGCCACTCACTGCTTCATAGTCTAAAGGAAGTGATGTTACTGAGTTACAAAAATGACCTCTGCAGTCTTGGCTAAATTGAAATCATTGAAATCAGACAAATAATAATATTCTGTTAAAAGTAAAAATACACTGTATTTGAGTTATTTCATTCTTACTTTGCAAGGAAGAAGGTGGAGTTTTCTCTGCTCTTAGTGAAGGTGATGGGGAGGAACCTCAATGTGATATTCATCTTTCTGGCGTTGGCTGCAAGCCTCTTTGCCTGGAAAACAGAAAAGTTAAGATGGTATAGAACAGTATTAGAGCTGAAATGAGTTGATTCATTAACTAATTGACAGAAAATAAATCTGCAACAATTTTGATACTTGATTAATCATTTACGTCATATTTAAGCAAAAATGCCACAAAATAATTCAGCTTATCAAATGTGAATATTTGTTTGTTTCTTAGTCTTCTATGACAAGAAACTGAATACCTTTGGGTTTTGGACTGACAAAAAAACAGTTTGAATACATCCACTTGGGCTTTAAAAAATAGTTAACAGCAAATTTTCACCATTTCCAGACATTTTATATACCAACTAGTTAACTGATTGGAAAAAATAACAAGATTAATTTATAATGAAAATAATAAATAAAACTACCATAGTATATTTTGTAAATAGTGGTATCACAGAAAAATACTGGTAGAGGTACAGCTACAGGTACAGATTCATAAAACTAAGCAGAACAACCCAGCAGCCAGCGGACCTTTAATACAGCTCTCACAGCAGTATTCTTCAGACATAACAACAGTGTAGTGAAACAGGATGTAACAGAAAGCTTCCATTCTTAGCCTTGAACAGATTTGTTGGGACCACAGGCTGGCTGGCATTTCAGTTCAATGGAAAAATCAGTGGGGGGGACATCTTCTGAAGAACAAATAGGTCTAAATACCAAACATCTGTTCTGCATCAATAAATCCGGCTGTGCAAGTTTCATTAGCAATTAAACCAAAGATGAGCTGTTTCCTCACTGGCCCCATCTAAATTTGACAGGATAAGCCTTTCCTTTCTGGCACTCATGTAGCTCCTTCAGAACTTAAAGACAGTAAAATAGATTTATTAAAAGGTGGGGCTATACAAGGCTAATAACAGATTACTGCGCTTGCAATGTTCTGGTGGAAACCCAAATCCCAAAGCTCATGTGCCAAGCCTCTATCTCTCGCTGAGAATAAGTCTCATTATTTTGATTGATTTGTGACCGCTGAAGCAGTCACTGCCTCTAAAAATCCCATGAAAGAACATGCATTACTCCAATCTATCAAATATCACTCGTGTTGTCTTGTAGCAACAGTACAGGTGAACGCTGGCAGGGACACTGAATCTTACATAAATGAATGCATTGCATACCGACAACCACAAATTATACAAGTGAAGTAATAAAGCACAAAGAGAAAAACATTTAGATGATGCTAGTTTCTACTATGGTAAAGCTAGGTTTCAATATTATTGTTTTCACCTTTGGATTTTTAAGGTGTATAATATTTATATTATAATATATATTTAATGCAACTGAAATGATTGTAAATCCCACCACATGCATCTCTTCTTACATTTCCAGGTTGTTTCTGAAACACAGTCATACTATAGACAATCACAAATTAATTGCCTCAATAAAGATGTTTATCACACTGCTAAAAGTGAAACTTTGGACTTAAGTGAAAGATAAAAGGTAAAAATCCTCATATTCTTCAAAATAAAAGCCATTTATCAAATGTATTATGACTTAAAATGCTCTTTAATGTAACAGAGCTCCAGGTCTCTTAAGTATCTCCAGAGTGAATCTTAGATTACTGCAGTACAGAGACTGAGGTTGGCATACACCTCTCATTGGTCATGAGTATGTATAAATCAGAATGGGGTAGTTTTAGGCTACTATAAGCATTCATTTGATTTCAGCATCTTCTTTTTTGCATTTATCAGGCTTACAAATAAGAATAAAGCTGGCTCTGATTTTGCTTGCAATCACTTTCCATACATCTTCATTGTGTGCACTTGTTAATGTGGTACTAAAGTCTTCCCGTTGTATGATTTCTCTGAAGTACCTCGTCTACCAGCAGCAGAATGTCTTTCCTGCTTCAGTTTTGATCTTCTTGTTTGCTTTTCAGACAATGTATGTAGGAGTGAGTTGCTTGATAAATGTGTCTTCTTCGTCACTTTGAGTGAAAACCTTTTGTACTAAGGTGGCCCTTTCCAGCATTCTTGTGTAATGTAGCCTAGAAGTTTGATCAATACGGGCTCAGGTCTTAAGATGGTGTGGTCAGTGTTGGGTCAACCTGTTCTTACTCTGGGTGTTTCTCAGTTTGTACAAATCTCTAGGCTTTTAAATCTTACCCATATTAACTTTCAATTTAGCCGAGATTTGGTGGTAAGATATTTTTCAGCACTCAGGAGAATAATGTCGGCCGAACTGGCTGAACAGTTATGAACTGTTGCCTTTTTTCAAAGCAAACACATGAGCAGTAGTGACAACAATGAAGAGAGGACCATCTGTCTGTGGTTCTTAGATACCAAAACAATTTCCACTGAATTTCAGAAACATACACGTTATTATTTGAACAAAGTTAAACAACTACTTAAGAATACCTTACCTAATGATGTGGGAATGCTATGTTCAGATAAACAGTATATTTCTATTTCATACAAAACATCTTCAAGGATATAAAAAAATTGGATTCATACCAGTTTTAAGTTTATTCTTGAATATGATTTACGAACTGAAAAAACTCGTTAGTTTGGATAAATAATGAAAACCAACAGGATTTGGTAGTGAACCGAGACTTTGACCTCCATCATTGTTTTCTACAGTATTCCCCTGACTTTGCACAAAACCAATTTTGTTTCTAATATACTGCTGCCTGAATTCATGCTCACATAAGGTCAACTTATTTCAGCATACTCTAACACAATCTATTTCAGGAATTTAAAAAGGGGCCCTGTGGGGTTTTCTTGTAAACAAACAAAAGTGATGTTTACACCAAAACATATTGAGGTCTAACAAATGTGTCACGTGCATTTCCTTCCTCATAAAACTTTTACAATGCAGATTTTTAAAGTATTTTAAATCCACCATGGTTTACATCCATGTTTAATAGCTTGCAGTCTTCTTCCCTGCCTTCTTGGCGTGTTACTGCCACCTGTTGATTAGTAGGATAATGTGACAGCATTGGTAGGACTGTGCAGCGCATCACGTGCATGCACGTGCGTCCTCATGCAAGTGGTAAACAAAATGGGGACCCACTCATAGGAAGAACAACTCCATATCTCTACTAGAGGTCAAAAGCTCCACAGGGAACCTTTAAGGTGCAGTACCCAACATTAGGCATGTAAGATAACTTAATTTGGAAATGAAGGACATACTTTTAAAGTGGCTCGAGGAGTCCGGATGAGATTGTCTCTGGTGGCACCATCAGCAAATCGTCCTGTATCCTCCAGAAACCTGTAGTCTACAGTACAGGAAAAGGACAAACAGTAAACACACATAAAAGTAAAAGAGGAGCATTTATTCTTATAATACCACTCATTAATTAAAAACCCAAAAATTAATTGTGTATCAGCTATGCTTAAAGAAAAAAAATATGCTGCCAACCATGACAAAAATAATATCCTTACAACCCACTTGATGGTTAGTTCGAAGTTCGACTTGACAGTGATGATCATTAGTCAATTTTAACTTAAAAATAAAAAATCAACATAAAAAATCTGCCACAAATGTTTTAGAATGAATACTGCTAAAACTATTCCTGGTGTTTTCGGTTTTTCAGTCATGGGAAGGAGTAAAGAAGATGCTCACCACTGAGAAGCGCCATTTCATCAAACTGTGAGAGGGTCACAAAGGCAGATTTATTTCTAACTCCACTGCATCCCGAATCTTCCTTGTGTTTCTTCACACACAGCAAGCTGGAAAAATACACACAAACAGAATTTGTTACATTCGCTTCAGTCCTTTAAAAAAAATTTGGTTTGGTGGCATTTCAGCCAACAGACGACAGACGACGCACGAAGGACAGCAAGAAGAAAACTGGACAAAGAGAGACAAAATGCAACAAATGTTATCTGAGGACTGCTGGTCTGCTGAACTGAGACTAACAGATATGAAACAATAGCACAGCCCTGACTAATTGAAACAACAACTAGTGCTGCAGATGGACAAACACTACTAGATTTTTCCCATTATCTAAAGAGGTTATCATAATTCCAGAAAGACTTCTAATATCTGTGTGCTAGGAGAAAGACCCAGAGAAAACAAGCTGATGTTTCCCTGACTCATATTTTTGTGGACAACATCCATCAACTACTAGCATAGACATAAACACAGCACCAAAAGAAGCTGACAGTATTTGTGCTCCTCTTCCTTCCCAATACCAACTGAAACTCTTTTGCCCTCAATATTGGGGCTGCAACTAACAATTATTATTATTATCGATTCATCTGTACATTATTTTCTCGACTAATCGATTGATAAAATGTCAAAAAATTGTGGGAAAATGCCCATCACAATTTCCAAAAACCCAGCTGACAAATTCAAATATCTTGTTTTGTCCAACCAACAGTCCAAAACCCCCAAAATCAGTTTAATATCATAGACGAATGAGCAAACCAGCAAATATCTACAATGGAGAAGCTGAAAGTAGTAGGTTTTTTTTTGGCATTTCTAATTAAAAATTACTTAAACAATTAATAAATTATTAAAATAGTTGCCAATTAATTTTCTAGCGATTTACTGTTAGATTAATCTCAGATTTGTTCAGCTCTAAATAAAAAGGGGTATTCTGCTGCATAATGAGTACTTTTACTTATGATACTTTGCCTACATTTTGCTGATAATACTACTTCTACTTAAGTAAGATTGTTTATTTTTTACATAGTTGTATTGCTACTTTTACTTAAGTAAAATGACCTAAATAATTCTTCCACCACTGCCCACCTGCACTTTTGACTGAGATGTCTTAAGTTAAAACTTAACTGAAACTAATGTGGTTATTCAAAAGTGCCTGTAATTGGTGTCCTGAAAGATTTTACTAAAAAACACACACAAAAAAAAAAACTTGGGGTTTAATCCAAGCATGGAATGACACATTTTCAGACACTTGCTGAGAGACAGGTATTTGGTCAGGGCCAGACAAAGACTGTATCCCTAGAAACTATGTAAAAGGAATGCTGAATGATGCCCAAAACAACAGGCAACCACGAGAGAAAGGGGAAGGACATCCCCTAGTGCCCTTTGATAAATCTTTATGAAATTTTCAGTTATGACCTTCAACATGCCATTAAGTACTTGAAGGTTAAGTTGTAAATGCTTCAGCATCCACAGAATTCAAGGAACAGGCCATGGACCATTGCCATTTCCAGTGGCCTATTGCTGGCCATGAATTAAAGTAAAGTTCAGTCAGTAAAAACAACAACAAGGCCAAGAGTCAATCATAAACATTATGTTACTGCACGCAAAGTTAGAACAGATTGTATTAACATAATTCTTTAGTGATTATTGTTTGTTTTTGTTTTTAAAATCAGAAAAAGCAGAACTACTTCTTTGGTTTTTATTAGTGATATCAGACACAGATGGAATATACCTTTTATGCTGCATGAAATAATATGATCTCATTATAGAGACAGAGCAGAAGACCGAAGGGAAAATCAACCCACTAACATAACTCATCTTATTCATGTTTTCCTGTGTTCACTTTGACTAAATTACAAGCTCACTCTTTCTGCTTGCTTTACTGCCCCTATCCAGTGTATATTGAAAGGCCACATCTTTTTCCTGTACCCACTCCATCCTCGTCTTACGTCACATGTTACATAACTTCAGACTCCCAGGGAGATTGTTTGTAAGCACTTGGGGAAGATCATTTCAGCCGAAATCAAAGCCTCTGGCAGGCCAAACTCTTTCTTTCCTCCATGTAATACAAGTTTTAGAAACTTTTACTAAACTTGGCACTTCTTTTATTAGTGGACTGTTACTACACTGTGCTTTTTGCTAAAAGAAAGAATCAAAAGCAGGCATGGCTAATATATAATGTTAGAGTTTCAAGTACATTATATAAAGAATATGGGTAGGTCTATGGCCGCAATGTAGCCTCAGTCTACATATTGCTTCATAATCTTCTATAAATATGAGCAAAAGATGTGCCTATAAAAACATACACTAGGGACAAAATCATGTAACAAGTGACATAATAAGCTAATTCTGCAGGGCAGCAGTTCTCACTCTCTCTTTTGCAATGTCTACTTATGAAGGCTTGTAACAGGTTATAGCCTTAGTGTGCACATGAGTTGTGATCAGGTCAAAGCATGGATTTCAAGAATAATTTTGTGTAACGGAGACATTTTTGACTTTCTTATCCCTTTAATTAAATTGTGACCCTTCGGATATATTTAGGGACCCCTTGGGGCTGTTTTTCGATTTGACAAGTAACTGCACAACTGCATTACTTGCACAATAATCTCACCTGCAGGAATGGGAAAGACAGGCAGGGCATCTGTACTTCGCCTCCTCTGATCCACACACACCACAACTGCAGGACAGACGACGGGTCAGCATGGTGAACACAAAATGTGGGCAGTTTAACAAACACAAAAAGGTGCAATAAACCACCCAGTTGACTGAAATACAACATTAAAACTTCAGCAGTTCCTAGGGTGACAAGGTTTAGGCGATATAACTCACAGAAACAAGAGATAAAAAGGTAAAGTAGAGAAGAAATAAAGAATGACAGAGTGCAGCTAAGCACAGCTACAGTATATCTTCATAACTTCTACAATAGTCAAAACCAGGCTCGAGCAAATACACATTAAAGCTAAACGTGAACCTGCTAGCTAAGTTAGCCGTCTGTTAAAACGCTCACTTGGAGAGAGAAATCTTCCTCTTGGTCCCTCTGAGCTCTTCTCCCGGACCGCTGTTTTCCACCTGGCTCTCCACGGTTGACATTATGTCCGTCGTCGTCGGTAAAATCGCAGAGCACGTTGGGCTCAGCCGGCGCGGCACCAAAACAAACCCTCTTCCGCCGGTGGAGATGAGTTCCGGTTGGAAACCTGCTCATTGGCGCCTCCCGGTGTTAGTGGACCAGAACTACAGCGTCCTCCGGTGATTTCAAAGTAAACACGCCGACAGCACAAATAACACTGAGCTGATGAAGATGGGGAGAATATAGTGCCCATATAATGCAGGTGCTTGGCCAATGGAACATATTCACACCATATTAATTCACTATATTCACAGAGGTTGAAAGGTAACCGGAGAAAATGCAGAGCTTTTGTTTTGCTCATAGTAAGTGAATAGTCTTGTAGGACAGTGACTACAAATTCTCATTCTGTGCCCAGCCGCAGATTGTTTTTATGACCCTCGTGTAGCTGTAAGTGTAGACAGTCTATGATCTATACAAGACTTGAGGTGTTTATTTGCAAGTCCAGTTCCTTACCACCTTTTACGTATGCTTATATAGGATGAGTTTATTGAGGTGAGGTGGTGGGTGGTGGGAGTCATAGCAGACTGACATCAGTATTTCTTTAAGGTGTGCACGTGTGTGTGTGTGTGTGTGTGTGAGAGAGAGAGAGCATGTGCACACACCGTATTTGATGAGCAGTTTCTGACACTCTTGAGTTACTTGCATCCATAATATGTCAGTTTAAATATGAAACCTGTGCTAGGGGGATTGGCACAAGAGTAGCATTCAGTCATGTATATAATACTCACATTTCACATCATCATCTTGTGGTTGACCTCACTATTTTGCTGCAGAGTACCAAAGTAAGATGAAATCCTTCCTCGATTTGGACTATGTGGCCTAAATACAGACAAAATGTTCTTCTGGAATGTAGTCTTCAATGTTACTTACTACTTTCTCACTCTCTTTTTTAAACATTTATTTGACTAAGTACTACACCCCGACCATGCTCACTAACATTCACACCTGGAAGCTGCCCTGTACAACTACAGTCCTAGCTGTTGGGTACTGAACAGCTCCACTAGACCAGCTGGGGTTAAGGTTGTTGCTCTAGGGCACCTCAGAGGTGTTAATGAGAGAGGGACTCTTTCACTTTTTTCCCTCCAAGATTTATCCTGCCAGGGTCCAGGTGTCAAACTGCTTCTCTAACCCTCAGGCTACATCCACACTACTACGTTATTGTTTTAAAATGCATAACTTTTGCTACGTTTACACCTAGCGTCCACACTACTCCAGCATTTTATAACCCCTAAAACAGAGACATTTTAAAACGCTGCTGACCCCGTTTTAGTTTGAAAACTCCAGATTGCGTTTTAGTGAGGACGGGCTAAAACGGAGATGTGTCAGTAGGAAACAGTTTATAAGTAGTCATGATACTAATTCTGCCTAATTCTGTTACAGTTGACATTCAAGAGTAATTTGATTCCAACATATCGCATGATTTTAACCGTTTCAAAAAAGTACAGAACCATTTGTGGATAAAATGTTCCATTTATTTGTTTGTCAACTTATTTATTATTTACACATTTGCATCCAACCGTATCCTCCACAGACTTTATATAATTACACTTTGTTCAAGGTAATATAACTTAAGAATAATGATTACTGTGTTTTCTGTGTATTCTGACTCTGGCCTACTATAGCTGCCAGTCCACCTAACCACCACTGAATGAACTGAAATAACAGGCGTGAACACACACACGCACACCTTTTAAACATAAATACTTCTTTAGACTGAGTTGTGGTTGACCAAATAGTTCTCTGAGAGTATAACTTACTGTGGTACAGTAATGTGAACAAAAAAACAAAAAGGATATAAATAAACATACAGTATGCTGTCAATATATACACAGGAAATGTAAAAACTCACTGATGACTCATTCTTTGTTGCAGCACCAATGATAGGTTTCCCCTGAAGAACCTACCACATAGAAGGAAAAGCTACAAAACAAATATGTAGTGTATCAAAAAATGGTTCATAAATTAGAAATGACCAAATCAAAATAAGTACTTATACAACATAACAAATCTTGATGTAACCGGTACATACAACACAAAGGCAAAAAAACAAAAAAACAAAAAACAAAACTAACTTGACATTAGCAACTATTCTAGAAAGCAAAGCAGGTAGAGGTAGAGCACCATCTGTCAAGATGTACAGGTCCGACTGGGCAGGACCGAAGACAAAAAATATCATGAAAACAATGTAAAATATAGCCTTTGATCGAAAAAATGAAATATTTAAAACAGTCACACATTATCCACATGCTATTGCACTCATAAAAACCTTTAGTCAGACAGTGCTCCTATGTAGAGGCCTGAAACGCTCCTTCGGGTTAGGCCTCTGCTTAGGATGGTCTTGGTGTGTTTGGGAGTGAGGGGCGAGAGGGAGGTGTGAGTTTGGGCGTTTGGATAGGCTGCTGCTTAGTGAGGCCCTACCCTGGGATCAGGGAGTAATATCGGTCCATATACAGCCAACCTAAGCACCGTTTTACTAACAATTATTGACAAAACATACTTTACACAATTATTGATAAATATTGGTATACACTGTTCTCCTTTGGCCTTCTTGGCCTGGATGTTCCACAGAGATTGAGTTCTTCCATGTAGATCTGGACATTGGGCAGTTGTTGCTCTGACAGGTCCCATTAACGGTTTCCAGGGAACACGACAAACTCTGATGGACACTTGCTCTTTGGTAGGCAGCCATTTTTTGTAACAGCCGTGCATAGTAGTAGTTCATGTAAATAGGTTACAGGACGGCGATGTTGGTGTCAGAGGAAGCAGACCGGACCGATTTCTATATGCCGCTGACTATTGGGCTGTGATGTGGGGAATTCCTGTATGTCTACGATAGGTAGCTGACGACTGTCCTGAGTATGGAAGAAGAAACGTGACTGGTGCCAGCTGCCATCTTGGATCTGAAAGAGGACGGGTGGGGGAGAGAAAAAAGAAAGAAACGTCATTCAAGTGATTCATTTTCAAATATGATGGATGGAAATGTATTTCAAATTCTAATAAAATCTGAGTCTAATATGTAAACTTAATATATCTATTCAAATATAAAAATTATGTTTTATTTATGTTTCTTTAGCATGGAAAGAGCTGTATGGTGGAACTTTCTGCAAATCAGCTCTGTCAAATAGTCTTCATTCTATGCTATATCCTTAATTTCCATCAAGTCGTCAATGCATGGGATGAATCAATTAATGCATAGACATTTGACACCATTACATGCAGAGATCTGTACTAGAGAATCCCTCAAATGTGTGTCAGACCAGGTAGAAAATAAACCGAATATCTATAAATATGTATTACTTATAGAAAAATCAATAGGTAGATTTGATTATGATATTCAAAATCTCAATAGGTAAAAGACCAAGTTAACTGTTCTAAAAAAAAAAACACATGAAGTTGTCAAGTCTGTTTAGTCCTACTTCATGTAGACCCGAAGGAAAAGGATTGGCTGAATCAGTTCTCTGCCCTGCTCATGACCTTGCACTCGTCTTGTAGCACATGTGGTTCAAGTAGTGTGTCTTTCTCAAACATCTGTTTGTTCCAGCCACGAAATCGAAGTGTGGTGTTCCCTTGCGGTACGGATCCGGCGGAGCTGAAGCTGTCTGTGGTGCCGTAGGGAGGATCATTCAGGCAGTGGAGTGTGATGCTGTGGCTGGCCTCTGTACTCAGTAAATGGAGAAACTTCATTTGGACTTTCCCTTCACCAAACACCATCTGTGGCGGAGAGCAGAAACAGTAGTGTGATCAGTCTTCCATTATTTCATTTAGGGTGCAATTTTGTAAAAGTTTGAAATATTCATTGCATTCAAGGCTCTAAATGAATCTAAATGAATGCTTTAGTGTTAACCGGTGTGGAAAGGTTCAAAGAATCAACTGACATGGATGGAGAGGGGAATGACAGAGCACATACCTGTTCCCACCATCCAAAACATGGGACAATAAATAAATAAATATTAAATATTTTATCCAGCACCTTCAACGTTGATATGTTTACCACTTAAGAGTTACCTTATTAGAGGCCACTGGATGTAAACAGGTCTGCCCTCCTGCTGTAAAGTTACAGAAGACCTTGAAGGCATCAGAGGTACAGCCCAAGTTTGGATCAATCCAGAACCAACCTGAAAGTCCCCAAATTCAAAGAGGGAACAGCGAGGGAGTGAGACAAAGAGAGCAAGACAAGTATTTTATAAAAGGTATATGCAAACATCTACATTATGCTTAAAGTTATGTAACAAAGAATCTGATATTTTGAAGATTCTGCCATCCCATCATTTCAGCATCAGGTATATGAGACTCTCACCATCTTTAAGCTTGTGGTGACAGTCAAGCAGATCTTTACAGATACGAGCCGGGTTCTCCCGTGTGCCCAGAGGCTTTTTGATGCTCTCAATCACACTGCTTAGGTAACGTAGAGTCTTAAGTATCTCCGTATTCTGGTCTGGCAGGCTCACCTCTGTGTTCTGGAAACTCTGGTTAGGAATGGGAAAGACAACACTGTCAAACTCCAACATTATATATCAAGTGCCTTCATTACAGTTACAATACCAACGAGTGCAAAACAGAATTGGTAAAGAACTTCGCATTAGAATTTTAAACTAATCTGCCAATGTATCTGCCCTTGAGTGAGTGCATTAGTGCCTTACCTCTGTCCTGAGGGCAGCGTTAGATTCAGATAGGCCGTACACTGCCGAGTCATCATATATCTGCCTCTGGATTCAAAATCAACATATTCAGTTTAATGAAAACAAAACAAATTCAGTGCCGTGTTCATTATGTAACTGAAATATTTTAATCTGTAGGCTTGTTCACTGGTTAATAGAAAACATGGCAGTTTTAATACACACCCAGTTTATAGAGAAAACTTTAACAGGATAAGAATACACTAATACCGGAGAAAAGCAGTAAAATAAGTCTTGCATCAATAAACCATCACATTCCTGACATCAGTGGGGGGAAGAATAACACATTCCACTCAGCATAAACACTACTGTCATCACATAATGTGTGTAAACAAAAAAGGTTTTTCTGGGTTCTTAGAATTGTTCCAACAGGAAAACAGATAGCAGACAGCTACACTTTATCCAGAAGTAATGACAGATAAGAGATGTTAGGAGGGTTTCTATCACAGTGCCAGAGAAGGTCAATCATTGATCTCCTCTGCCAATGCTACTGAACCAAATTTTAAGTGTTCTTTTTGCATGTCTTATCACTGAAATGGAAGATTCGTTGGCTCATCTATAGTTTAGTAAATAACCGAACTAAAAATGCTTGCCTTGGCTCTATCACATCCTGGCTTTCAGAGAAATGGCTGCTATCGCTCTTCTCTATTTCTCTGAAAAGTCTATTGAAGCTTGGATAGTCAAAGCAAGATGTAACAGCCAGACTGAGATTAAGACATACAGGATGAGGATACAGGGTTTCTATTCTTTTTAAAAATCAATTACACATGAGCTGGACAATTTTCCCTGCAACTTTAGGGTCCAAATCGTATGTCTTTTTACATGAAACTCAAAACAGGACTCCTGCCCTCTAGCTGTTCCTGTTTACATGAGTGACATGAAGCACTTACTGTTGGACCTGGAGCACCAGCAGGTCCCTAAGGTGGGAAGAAAGAAGAAGAGAAAATGAGTGACACAGTGAAAAACGATCCCATTGTGGCTGCGCTCAGTTCACTTTCTGGTAAACTCATGCCTGTGTCAGTGGGGCTCTGAAGATCCATTATAGTAAGATGGTAGGGAGGGAGCAGTCTTTAATCCCAATCGATCCTGTTTCCAGAGTTTCTATACATTCTGGCCCAAAATTAAAAAGTCTGTGTGGACTGACTGAATCTAAAGCGAGCTCATCTATAATGCTTCATAATTAGAAACATCACTTTACTGTTACATTTACAGAGTATGTGTAGTATTAAGCTGAATGGTGGTGGTGAGGTTAACACTTACCCTAGGTCCTGGACTTCCCTGTGGTCCTTGAGGCCCCTGAAAGAGCGAGACACATAGAAAATCAGTGTTAAAATGGCTGAAATGATGCATTCATTATGTAGTCTTTTTGTCCTGATTGCTCTGGTGACCTTAAGACTTGACTGTAGCAGCTGACATGAATACTCCTACAGCCTACATGAACACCACATTACTAGCTAAAAGTTTAAAAAAATAATGTGTATTGGGTAATTAAAGTACAGCATCACAGTGAGCAGAATGGGACTGATTCATTTTCTCCCTTCACCTTTCTCTGTGATGCTGTGAGGAAAAGCTGTAGGAATCTGACTGTGTATCAGACTGTACATAACCACAGTGGTTACCTACTGCCCCCTCTGGTTGACTATTCTATATGAGCTACCTGGGGCAGCTGGACTTTATTAAGACTGTTGGTGAGGTTTCAGGTGGTTCACGTCCAAATATGTGAGAGTATGCACATATTTGACATCACCAGTGTTTGAGAAAAGGCTGAAATGAAGTGTGTACACAGTCTGTGTGTGTGTGTGTGTGTGTGTGTGTGTGTGTGTGTGTGTGTGTGTGTGTGTAAATTACAAAGGCATTTAAGCTGATCTACAGACTGGGAGCAGGGATATAGAAGTGAATATGCGGATTGCGCTGTGGTTTGCCATGCTAACATTTTGACAAGGCATTTCCTTGACTGTATTTACACAAGAGGGTCTGAGGCCCCACAGCGAGCTCCGGGAGACGCTGAGTAACAGCTACTTTCACTATGACTCAGCCTTAGCGATCTGCTATCACTTCAGGTCAGTCATATAAACAAAACAACCACTGAACCCCAGATAGCTTTCATGCATCTTTAAACACAGCCTTCGTCATCTACAGTAGGTCTTTTTTTACACCCACAATCAGCTTTGAGGTGGCGCCATGATAACTGGCACAGCAATGCTTTCTCAGTAAGGGATTTTCAAGCCTGACACGTCAGTGGAGTATAATCATCGTATAATCACACGGTATATCAGCATGTAATCATACGTATCATAAATCTTTATCATATAATCAGCCTGACAGACTGGTTTGAATCAGATCTTACCATTTCGCCACTGATTCCCTTTGGACCCCTTGGCCCCTGTGGAAAAGAAAAGTAACAGCATGAAAACATGTACAGTATTTTATCTCACTCTGCATTCTACATTAACTTGAACTAGCACATGTCCAGTTAATAGACTGGTTTTATTAAAAGTAAAAGAATATCTCTAATTACTTCCATTGTGTTAACATCTTTCTCAGTTAGACAGAATTCGCTGATCATTGTGTTGTGATCGCCTTGTCATTATATAATTCTCATTACACACACACACACACACACACAAACACACACACACAGAGAGAGAAACCTACGGGTTTTCCCATTGGGCCCATCATTCCTTCAGGGCCAACAGGTCCAGTGAATCCCTGAAACAAACAGAGACTGCTGAGAAGGTGGCTACGATGTCTCAGGGTGTCCTAAGTAATAACAACGACAAGTAAGTGTGTTCTGTTTGTCTTCATATGCGCTCGGTTACACAACTGGGCAGAAGAGAGCTGTATGCGCATTTCTGAATCTTGTATTCCTTTTCAGATTATTCCACTACTGGGGTTTGACTCCCAAAACACCGTGGTGTGCCTACTGTTTCTATTTTTATTAAACTTACCAGAGTACCCATTGGGCCTTTAGGACCAGGGAAGCCTCTGAATCCCACATCACCATTCGGCCCCTGTTTGAAGAAAAAAAGAGGTTTTGTCAATCCCTGTGTGCTATTATACAGGGACAATATACTCCAGGACCCTGATATCTTATCTCCTTTTCTGTTGTGTTTTATCATCTTTTACACTCTTACTGTTGGTTAGCTTTTCAGTCTCTTACCATTGGCCCTGGGAAGCCCTGTAAACCAACCATTCCCAGATCTCCAGATTCCCCCTACAAGCAGAAAAGACAAAAACATCATAGCAACAGAGGAGCCTTGCCTTTTGCACACTTCCATTGTGACATTTAGTATACGTTTGACAAACACATCATATAATAAGTAAGGGTATATATATTCTGTGTGTATGTGATTGTGTATTTTTGTGTGATTTTTCATCCCATTTTATACCTACAGCTCCAGACACAGTATGTCCTCCCCCACAAAATGTCCTTGTCCATTTCAAAAGAACTGGGGCACACACAAGGCTTTATGTCTGGATCTACAGTAGCCCCAGCCCACATTCACACACTGTGGGGTTAGGTGTCTGTACCCTATTCTGTATCTGAGCACTGTCTGTCGTCCAGGGTGGCAGACACTATGTTTGTACAGCCAGTCATCCACATCCTCTAGACAGCTCTGTTTTCGGGCCAGCAACTTTGACCGAGAAACTCTATTCACCAAAAACTGTAAAGGGATCCGTCCCAAGGGCCCGGGTGTGCTCTCTGTTTCACGAGCATCAATGGAGAAAACTAGTGAAAGGAGGGGAGAGCAAGGGATTGAATGTTGTTTCTTTTTTCTTCTTCTTTGCGGAGTTACACGAGTTAAGTGGAGCGCCTCTTTTTCGGGTCTCTGGAGTGTGAGGATCTTACATAACTTGGCCTTACCGGGCGGAATGTTTTCATTCCTGGTCTCGCCCAGATAATTTGTTACTCCACTCAGGGTGGAAAAGTGTCAGACACACACATTTTAAACCCCACCACAGATTGGCTATCCAAACCCCTAAAGCTATATTTAGAGAGAGGCACTAATTAACATATATAAGCTTATAAAACCCTCTTTCAACAAGAACATTCCTGGGGATGGCATCAATTTAAAAAGAGCAATGTAGTGACCTACACTGATATTTTATGTGTGAAAGACATTTGAATGGGCATTAAAGATAAAGGTATGAATCTGATGATCAAACAGTTACAAACATCAGGGGCAGAATAGAAGAACAGAGTAGAACATATTCAAATCTCTAATAGGATTTTTCACATCATATATCTTGCAATCCAAATATGTTGAGTTTTTGTGAGAATAGTTCACTTCTACTTGAATCTTTTACTTACTTATTTTACTCCATTCATGTTGATTTGATGTTGTGGCAGTTTAGGTAATACTGTATACTGTATGTGAATGCAACTGACAAATCTGAAGCTCAAACATGTGCCAATATCCCTGTAAAATAAACCTGAGAACTGCCACAATATCTACAGCACACAAGTATTTCAGGCTATGGAAATAAACTTGAATTTATTTCATTATTAAGACTTTTGCTTTAAATCACAAATGGCTATATATACTCACTGGTTGTCCTTTGGGTCCTAGGTCACCTTTCTTGCCCTGGTCACCTGCAGCCCCCTCCATGCCTTTGATTCCTGAGGCTCCCCTGTCCCCTGGCAGTCCTGGTTCTCCCTGAACCAACAAAGGTCAGGAATTAGAAATGTTAGCAACGTTACAACTTTGTTACAAAATGTTTTTTCATTCTGTCAAGACACACTGGAACAATTTAGAATGAATCAGAATTCAATATTTATCGCTATTATCGTTTTCACCTTCTGACCAAGCGGTCCTCTTTCTCCAGGTAGTCCAGGAAGTCCGACCTCTCCCCTGGGACCTGGACGTCCAGCAGTTCCCTCTTGTCCCACCAAGCCTCTCTGACCCTGAATGCACATCAGAATACAATGTTGTCAGTGTCAAATCAAAATATTTAATAAAGAGTATTATATATAATACCCGGTCATAGTCATATTCATAGTCATAGTCAGGGAATAACACTGACTACAAGTATGTGTATGTGCAGGGCATTGCTATAGAAAAACAGCTAGCAAAGCTGTGGAATATATAATGACAATTGATTCATTAATTCAGTTCTTTTCAATGTTTATTTCAATCCGTTGTATAGTCACAGCTGTAAACGACAGAGCTGAAGTCTGCTGGCGTTTCCGGGTTATAATATTTCTTGACAATGTGCGTACCCATAAAACTGACTGCCTGTCACTGAGTTGCCTTCTCACACCGCAGACCACAGCGGTTTCCTGCTCCATCAGCATTGTGGTGAGGCAGAAGGGAGCGGGTGATATTAGAATAACAGATTGAGTGGGTCGTCACCTCACACGCGGCTTCTGTTCCTCGTTCGCCGTGAGGAGAGCGGATAAATCAGGAACCAGGTTGGAATTACTGGGTGAACCCCCAACCTGCAGGTGCTGGGAAGCTCTTGCATAAGAAAAATCCAGTTTCACTCGGAGATTTAATTAAGACTGACCCATCCAGCCCTCTCTCGCTCACACACACACACGCTGAGCTTTTATAAATATCCTGTTAATAGCAGTTCCCCTACATGCAGTCATGTACAAAGACAACACTACAGACATTCACTGCAACAGATGCTACCATTTAGCCATGGGAAGCAAATGGATTAAATCATATCATCAATGCAAAATCAAAAATAGGGACCCTTGAATGTAAAATAAATGAGAGGTATAAAGAGGTAAAGAGGTATGAGATATAACATTTCACTTTGTCTTGGATTTTGTCTTGGATTTTTGTCTTGGATTTTACATCCAGGTTTCCCAGGTGAAGGACAGCGTTCTATGTTACCTTCTTCCCTGCTGGCATGAAACTGCTGGAGTTGGAGTTGGAGTAATGGGGTGGATAGTTTTAAAACACAAATTTGATTTACATGCTATAACCTCTTTTTGACATCATGACCATTATGATAGTCTTAAGGGTTTTTTTCTGCAATACTCAGGCAATCCAAGTCACTCACTGACTTAACAGTTCTGGTGTTTTTCATCCTCCATAGGTGAGCAAACTTTCTTTTTTTGGCATTTCTGCTGGCAGGGCAGAGAAAGAGGGGATGACATGCAGCAAAGGGCCTGGGCTGGATTCGAACCCAGGCCTGTGCTGTAAGGACTCAGCCTTGATACATAGTATGAGCTCTCGGTGAGCTACCGGGGCGTCCCCCTATATGTAAGCAAACTTAAAATTTCAGATCACAGTCACAGCTTTAGAGGCTTGTTAATACAAATTAATTGGCATCAGAGTTTCCTGATGTTATCAATTGTACATGCTTCTTCTATTGAATGGCTGATCCAAAAAGCAGTGGCCTCCAGCAAAAACACCAGACTGTTGCTTGAATTTTAAATAACAAGTCTGGTTCCTGAGATGCTGGTGGAACATTGTCAGTTTGATTTCAGAGGATGACCTCTACTGCATTTCTTTCTTGTTGCGCACCATTATTACACTGTCCAACAAAGCAGAAATGCTCCAAATCTATGTTTAAAAAAAGTCTTTCCCTTTCACTGTGGAGATGCATCCAACTGGCAATGTGAATAGAAATGAATATGCAGCAGATAATGAGAAAAACAATGAATAAGAAGATAATTGACAATCATTATGGGAATAATGAGTAACAAGGACAAAGAGGATGAGGATTAGCCTGCAGGGACTCTGCAGCCTGCCAGCAGAGGCAGAAGGAAGCCATATTACAGCATCTTTCCCACTATGAAAGCACGTAGTGTGAAATTGAAAATAGAGTTTCCTGCAGACCTCTCTTGCTGAGACAGCCCCAAGTGCTTTGTAGTAAAAGAGCACCCTAAGAACTCAAGACTACTGAAGCAGACGGTTGGCTCGAGAAAACCTGCTATCTCCAAAAACAGCTCACATATAAGAAAAGGTCTCTGTGAATAAAATAAAACATATTTTCTAAGTTTACAGCTAGTGTATTTTTTTCAAATTATACTAAGTATTTTGTGTGATTTAGGAGCCGTAGATTATGGACTCTGCTAGTGAGAATCCATATCATTTCAGTGGCCAAAATTAGACTTACTAGACTTTTACACAACAACATTATGTAAATGAAAGCCAGACAGAAGAAAGAAATCATGGCTTTCCAACTTTTGGCTGAAAAGGACAAAGACATTCACGCGTGAAATCCCAGTCCACTCTGGCTGCATACATATTTGGATAAACCCACTGTGTCGCGACCAGAAGAAGCCAATCATATCAAACAAGGCATTTAATGATTAGTCAATCTCAGCCGTATGTCTCAGTCTTTAAACTACAGATGGTGAAGGAAAGCTTTGGGCGCACAGATGCAGTCAAATAAAAAACCTGTGCTAAGGGAACAATGTGGCACAAGTTAGCATGATGGCTAGTGAGGTACTCTGTCTAATACAACTAAGAACAAAAAACAATCAGGTGATGGAGTTGTCTGCTGAATGTTGCTGTAGGTAATATTCACACAGCTTTATTCATTGTGGACTAGATTTAGTCAATCTATCAGAGCGGTGAAGACTTAAATTCCTGTATGCTTGTTAAGTGAGTTTGGCAAAAGACGAGAGAAATCTGCACGGGTGTGTCACTGGCTTCTTAAATCTCCCATACAGACCACAAGTCTGCTATAGAGATTCAGCACTAAGTACAGTAAAGGAAAAGTCCTCTTCAGTTCAGTTATGCAAGTACACCTCCTGACTCCTTCTGTGACCTACATTTATGGTGCTGAGCAAGAATGTTTTGAGACCCAGCATATAACTGGTTTCCTGTGTGTCAGCCACATAGTCAGCTTTGTAATTTTCACATGTGAACCCCACCTCCAAAATTCCACATTTTGATAGATCACCATTGTTGTAGCTCACTTGTGTCTATGGTCAAACTTGTGATCATCCATGTAGCTCAATCACCTCTGTCATGACGGATATTAGTAAAACATATCAGTAAGTTTTGTCTTCTATATATTCAACAAAAATATGATTGGCTAACTTGCTACTTAAACCTAGTTAACATTTGCTATAATGCTAATTGCCTTTAAGCAGGCCAATGGTCCGTTAACAAAGTGAGATGTGTTACCAGGAAAAGAGCAACATGAGACATTGTGGGGACTCCAGAAAACATTCTGGATATATTCTGCAAAAAAACAAGATAAATAGACCTAGTTGATTGAAGTAAGATCCAATTTTATGCGTTAATTATTGTTGTGCCTTCTGATAATCACACATTTTATTTAGAAAGTAGAGGAAAGAATAGAGGTTGCATCTATAAAAGAGTATTCCTATTTTTAGTGGGAGGGAGGGATCATTTCTTATTACTTTGGAATAAATCACAATACATCATCAATGGGTACATGAGATTATATTCAGATAGGTACATTGCTGTCTATATGATACTGTCGTTGATTACCTGTCGTCCTTGTTTTCCTGGCAATCCTGGTAAGCCAATCAGTCCTGGGGGACCATCGGGCCCTGGGTAACCCTTCATTCCCACGAGTCCAGGTAAACCAATTGGGCCCTGGAAAATAATCTCAATTTCAGCCTGAGGGTCATTTGCAGACTTACCATGAGCACCATATCACTATTCTTATCATAGGTGTTTACACCCTTCCTCTGAAATCTCCCTTCTAGATAAAGAGATGCATTCCTGCAGACCTCAGCCAAAAAATATTTGCCAGCACCCAATTACAGATCGACAAAGTTTGCAAGTTACATATTGAAATATTTAGACACTTAAAGGAAAGTCAGTTTACAGCAAATTAAAGCACCTTGATTGTCAATGCACCTATTGTACAGTTAGAGTGACTGACATTGGGCTTATTCTGAGGCACTAAAGTCCTCCCATCTGGAATTCTGAGAGGGCTAAAATAAAACACTGATAATTAAGATAATAAGAATAATTATCTGACAGCCCTGTTCCTGACCTTAACCGACAGATTTAGTTGTATTGCCATATGTGCATTGTGTTGCTGCACATGACTAAGGTTTTCTAGGAGATACATACAGCTCTTTTTAATACTTAAAGCAAGTGTAATTTGACTACTTCAAATGTATTAAAACCCTGTGCAAATCTATGTTTTCCACACACTTTCGATTTTTGACACTACGGCTGCCCCATTTGCTCTGAAA
>SEMN01000646.1:0-269001 GCA_005408345.1 Macquaria australasica
GCACCCAGATGCCCTCCTCGTCATCTCTGGTGATTTTAATCATGCCCCTCCGTCCTCCTCTCTACCCACATTCACTCAGTATGTTACTTGCCATACCAGAGACAACAGAATACTGGACTTATGTTATGCCAACACCAAGGACGCATACATCTCATTGAGTCTCCCCCCCCTGGGCAGATCTGATCACAACCTTGTGCATCTCAGGCCTGTCTACAGACCTCTTGTGCGCCGGCTGCCTGCTGTCCCACGCACAGTGAAGAAGTGGTCTAACGGAGCAGAGGATGCTTTAAAGGACTGTTTTGACACTACTGTATGGGACATTTTTAGTGACGCTCATGGGGAGGATATTGACAACCTCACAGACTGTCTGACAGATTACATAAACTTCTGTGTGGAAAACACCATCCCCACTAGGACTGTACGTTGTTTAGCCAACAATAAACCCTGGATTACTCCTGATATTAAGGCTCTCCTCAAGGAAAAAAAGAGAGTTTTTGTATCGGGTAACAAGGAGGAGTTGAAGAGAGTCCAGCGAGAGCTAAGGAGGAGGATCAGGGAGGGGAAAAACAGCTACAGGAGAAAGTTGGAGAGTCAACTGCAGAAAAATAACACCAGAGGAGTTTGGAAGGGCCTTAAAACCATATGGACTCCAAGCCCCGGCCCGCGGGGGATCAGAAGTGGGCAGATGACCTGAACGTATTCTTCATTACCATCTACCCTCCCTGCCTACAGCCCTCCCCCTCCCTCATCTCACCACTTATCACTCCCCACAGCCCTCAGCTTACAGTCACTTAATACACCCACACCACAGCCTGGGCTGGGCCCATCTCCCCATTTCACACCCGCAAACACCCCCCATTCAGCCCTCATGCCCCCTACAAGCTCACCCGGGCTGTTCCTCCCAACATCCCAGGTGAGAAACGAACTGAGGAAGATAAGGGTGGGGAAGGCGGCGGGCCCAGACGGCATCAGCTCCAGACTTCTGAAGTCCTGTGAGGACCAGCTGTGTGGGATTGTTGAACACCTGTTCAACCTGAGTCTGAAGCTGGGGAGGGTGCCAAAACTGTGGAAAACATCGTGTCTGGTTCCTGTGCCGAAGACCCCACACCCCAAGGACCTCAATGGCTATAGGCCAGTGGCATTGACCTCTCACCAGATGAAGACCCTGGAGAAACTGGTCCTTGTTCACCTGCGTCCGCTGGTGAGCCCATGTATGGACCCTCTGCAGTTTGCCTACCAACCCCGCATTGGGGTGGATGACGCTGTCATTTACCTACTTCACACATCCCTCTCTCACCTAGAAAAGTCTGGAAACACTGTGAGGATCATGTTTTTTGATTTCTCCAGTGCTTTTAACACCATCCAGCCCAGGATTCTGGGGGACAAGTTGGAGCACGCTGGGGTGGACCATCACCTGGCAGCATGGATCCTGGACTACCTCACAAACCGACCACAGTATGTGAGGTTACAGGACTGTGTATCTGACACACTTCTCTGCAGCACAGGGGCTCCACAGGGACCCGTTCTGGCGCCTTTCCTGTTCACCTTCTACACAGCGGACTTCACCCATAACACTTCGAACTGTCACCTGCAGAAGTTCTCGACGACTCTGCCATCGTCGGCCTCATCACCAACGGGGATGATGGGGAGTACAGAGAACTGACCCAGGGCTTTGTGGGTTGGTGTCAGCAGAACCGCCTCCAGATCAACGCGAGTAAAACCAAAGAGCTGGTGGTGGACTTCGGCAGGCGCAAACTCCCTCCACCTACACCAGTGAACATCCAGGGAACGGACATTGAGATTGTGAGATCGTACAAGTATCTGGGTGTTCACTTGAACAGCAAACTGGACTGGTCAGACAATACGGACGCTCTGTTTAAAAAGGGCCAGAGCCGTCTCTTTTGCTCAGGAGACTAAGATCTTTTGGAGTGCAGGGTGCGCTCCTGAGGACTTTCTATGACTCTGTGGTGGCATCAGCTGTCTTGTATGGGGTGACCTGTTGGGCCAGTGGCATCTCTTCCAGGGATAGGAAGAGACTGGACAGACTGATTAAGAAGGCCAGCTCTGTCCTTGGATGCCCTCTGGACTCAGTGGAGGTGGTGGGAGGCAGGAGAATGGTGGCCAAGCTATCATCACTACTGGAGAACACTTCCCACCCCCTACATGTCACTCTTTCAGCACTGGGCAGCTCCTTCAGCGACCGGCTGCTCCACCATGTGAAATTCATATTAACAGAAGTTTAAAGTGAATAATTTACAGTGTCTGAAGGAGAGGTACCGTAGGTCCTTTCTGCCTGCTGCTGTCAGACTCTATAATCAGTACAACTCCCGGTAATCTACACTTGACTGTCAGTGTGCAGACTATTCGCTACTATACTTCATCTGCTGCTGTGCATTATCTTCATGCATATATTGTATTCATGATGTTATCTACTTCATATGTTGCTGTGAAATATTTTTCATATACATGTATATTATATATGTGCAATATTTTTATCTTATCTATTTGTTCATACTTACAACTGCACTCAGTCACTCTATTATTTATTTCTGTCTATACTGTGTATAGGACTATTTTTCTATTTATTTTTATTGTATTCTATATATGACACTTTTGCTGGCTGCTGCAACGCTAAAAATTTCCCCGCTGTGGGACAATAAAGGCTTATCTTATCTTATCTTATCTTATAACGGGATTTGGAGCCAGTCCATTTAGTCTGGATTTTTGGATGTGAAATTCATATTAACAGAAGTTTAAAGTGAATAATTTACAGTTTAGATGGGTTCTGGTCAACAGTAAGTGCTCAGCCATTGATAGGTGGTTTTGATGATTAAGTATTTGATCCTGTCCATGACACTGGTGTTTCTGTATACTCAGTTTATAAAGTTAAAAGCATTTGCAAGGACTTGGTCTTCATTCAGTTCCTTATATTATTAATATTTTGTTATTATCTTCACAAACACCTCATAGGCTCCTCATTTGTTTGGGCTTGGTTAAAATGACATATTTCTTTAATGTCACGCAGCACAGAATGAAACATGTTTAAAAAGACTTCTGTGTAAATAAATAAAACTCTGCTAACACATGAAGAGTTTATTCTGAAGAGAGTTAAAGATGAATGTTGAAATATGTAAAGAACAGTGTGATTTTAGCACCAAAACAAACTGCTCAGAAAGTGTACGTACCTTTACACAAAAGCTATGTTTCAATGCACTCAAGTAAAGCACCAGTTTCTTGAAAGATACTTTAATCACTTTCCACCGACTACATTTACAGAGTAGACATTAGATTTAGTCAGTCATGAATAATGCTTGCTGCTGACTCCTGGACCGGCACGGACCCGTCCAGATTCAGAACCACAGCTCACTCAGGAGGAGGCCTGGATTCATTTTGACATTACATGTGAAATTTGGCAAACACGCACTGCAGCGTACAGCTGGTGTAGTCAGCCAATCAAAAACTTTTAGTCGAGTCAAATCAAGAGGAAATGAACCAATACTTCTTGACCTGTTCCAGAAAGCAGGTTTAACCAACCCTGAAGCATCATTCAGTTGTTGGATGATTAAATGTTGGAAGCTTACTGTATATTACACATTGTATTTTTTAATATATGTATTCAGCTGTAACCTGGCAGGGACACAACGTAGATGGTAGCAAGTGAAGATGAAATACAAAAATAATTATCAAATAAATAAGATTTTATTGGAACTACTGATTGAATTTTAATACATTGTATTTTACATGCATATGTCTTAAACAAATGAAGTAAAAGAATAAAAATAAATGTAGTGAAGTTAAAACTATTTTTCTTATACAACATGCAAACTTCTTTTATAGCACATACGGGATTAAAACTATTGATCAGCCAGGTGTCATAGTGCTTTGGCATCAGCCTTTAGGGCTGCTATGCGTCTTGCAGACCACTAGATGTCGCTGTGCTGCCGAGTTTGAAGCCCTTGAAACTCAAGATTTCATCACTACTTGACACGTTTGGACCTCTGAGCTTTTTACTGGTCCTTTGCCATTTTATGCCTTTTACTTAGTGCAACAACTTTAACGTTTAAATAAGGAGTTACGCGGCCAGCTCATTCTTTAAGATGAGGTTTACCTTTTAGTGATGCTGGTGAAAAACCAGTGAGTGAGTTTTAACCTTATATTAGCTCTGCTGCTGAGGTTCACAGGCTGAAGTCATGATTAACTGTAAATTAAGTTTACTATACGTTAATATTTGTAATTGGGATTTTGTCTTTTGAGAAGTGGGTGGCTCTTAAAAGAGCCTTTGGGGTGGTTGTTGTCGGAGCTTTACTTGCTCTTCACGGCCTTCTCGGTCTTCTTGGGCAGCAGGACGGCCTGGATGTTGGGCAGCACGCCGCCCTGAGCGATGGTCACTCCGCCGAGCAGCTTGTTGAGCTCCTCGTCGTTGCGGACGGCCAGCTGCAGGTGGCGGGGGATGATCCTGGTCTTCTTGTTGTCTCTGGCGGCGTTTCCAGCCAGCTCCAGGATCTCAGCGGTCAGATACTCCAGCACCGCCGCCAGGTAGACGGGGGCTCCGGCACCAACACGCTCCGCATAGTTGCCTTTCCTCAGCAGCCTGTGGACACGGCCCACGGGGAACTGGAGTCCAGCACGGGATGAGCGGGTCTTCGCCTTTGCTCTGGCCTTGCCGGCGCCGGTCTTTCCTCTTCCAGACATCTTCACAGATAAAGTTTAGCTTCGGTTTTTTAAAACAGAATCCCGCTGCGATGGAAAAGCCCGGTTTATATAACTATCAGCTGGCCGTTCATTGGTCAGGTACAGCTGCAGTATGATCACCCAATCAGAAAAGTCTACGTAACGTTACTGTACCGAGTACGACACTTCCGCCCTACAGTATCTGGGACTTACAAAATAAGACTCCTAATATTTTAATTTATGTTCTTTATACATATTAGTGTCATTAATATATGATTTATATGTGCTGCTGTTGTTTACCTGAATGTTTGTATATTATCATTTTGTTAATAAAGTACAAAACCCCCAATGAGTTAAGTTTATTTACATACACACAACCAGAAAATGTAAAGTGTAATAAAACAGAATAAAATAATTTTAAAAAAGTGAAATTTAATGGAGGAAATTTAAAGGGAAAAAAAAGTGCTTAAAGCACATAATGAAACAATAATAACACCATGAAACTGTAAGATGGATAATGTTTCAAATATGAATTTTAATGAAGCTGGCTTTTAAGACATATTTATCATGTGCATCAATATTAAACAATTTAAATTCCCAAAGTGAAATGGAATCAAACTTCAGCTGAACTGATCATATTGAATCTGTTCTTGTAAACTGGAGGAAACTGATCTGATGTGAGGGGCCGAGATGATAAAGCAGTGACCTGAACTGTATGTAAATTAGATTTTGAACTAGTATCGTACAAACATCATAGTCTCATTAAGATTATTTCTATTTAGGAAACACAGGTGGTGTCCCATGACATGTTCACTGAAAGTCAGATCATACAGCTACGTGTCAATACAACACACCATGTTCACATCATACAGCTGGTTATTCTGTATATAAAGTTTTACTATTAGCATTTCTTGTACTTACACCTGTACCGTATATTATATACTTATACCTGCACTGCCTACTGTAACTGTACACATCTCAGCGTATTCATATCCACCTCTTACTGTTTGTGTGTGTATTGTTTACGTACGTACTGGTTAGATCCTAGTTAGTTAGTTATACTTACATGTGCAATGGCAATAAAGCTGAATCCAATCTAATGAACGAGAGGAGCATGAATCTCAAATATCAGTGACTTCGGTGGCTGAACTTGCACATCCACTGCAACAATTATAAATGTGCTGAGGCAAAGAAAAGCTGTTTTGATAATGTAGTGGCACTTGTGTATAAGGGGGTTCTTATGCTGTTTGGACTCTATCTTTGATTTCTGGCCTCCTGCTGAGCTGTTTATTTCCTCACCAGGATTAGAAATCATTAATATATTCTCATATATTGTGAGTCATTTTTGATATGTTCTTTTGTAACAAACTACATTACATTTCACACACAATAAGAGACTGCATTGAGGAAAGGTGCCCTTCTGGTGGATTTGGGTGGCTCTTAAAAGAGCCGTTGTAGATGAAGACCAGGTTTGGAGGTTTACTTCTTGGTGGTTTTCTTGGCTGCAGGCTTCTTGGCTTTGGCAGCTTTGGGTTTAACAACCTTCTTGGCTGCCTTCTTGGGTGTAGCCGCCTTCTTGGGTGTAGCCGCCTTCTTGGCCACCTTCTTCTTCGGGCTCTTTGTCACCTTCTTCACGGACTGCTTCTTGGCTGCTGCGGGCTTCTTCGCCTTCTTGGGGGTCGACTTGGCCGCTGCTTTGGGCTTCTTGGCGGCCGCCGGCTTCTTCGCTGCCGCCGGCTTCTTGACGGCTTTCTTCGCTTCCTTCTTGGGCTTCTCGGCGGCCTTGCACGCCTTGAAGGATCCGGACGCGCCGGTTCCCTTGGTCTGAACCAGGGCCCCCTTCACCACCAGGTTCTTCACGGCGCGCTTAATGTGGACGGCGTTGTGGTCCACGTCGTAGCCTTCGGCGGCCAGCGCCTTCTTCAGAGCGACGAAAGAGAGGCCTTTGCGGTCCTTGGAGGCGGACACGGCTTTCAAGACGAGCTCGGTGGCGCCGGGACCAGACTTCTTGCTCGGCTTGGCGGCCTTCTTCTTCGCCGCTTTGGCCGGAGCGGCGGGTGCAGCTGGAGCTTCTTCTGCCATCGTGCCGTCGGACAGCTTCTCTGGGGGAGTCTGATGAGACTGGTGGAGAACTCCCAGCAAACAGAGGCACTTAAACACACCGTGAGAACCGTGGAGACTCAACCCAGCCGGCCGCTCACCGCTGCAGCAGGAATACTGGGCCACTTGTGTTTTCTCCTCACCGATAAAGGTAGAAAATACACACCCGGAGGAACAACTCAAGTGTCACGCTGGATCCAAGTGATAGCGGAGCAGTGTCTCTTCGTGTGTGCGGCGAATAAAGCGTCGGAGGCTTTTGTATTCCGATCGGGAAGCCTTCAAACCTCCCCCAACTACCGCCGTGCGAGCCGTTTCTCCGGGACTTTTCCCGATAATTTCTCTCCTAAATGCTTTAAAATCTACCACAAACCCACTAAAAGCAGTCGCGTGGCGAGAGGACAAGTTTGTTTAAAGACTCAAAGTAAAATCGGTCAGCTCCGGCGGTTCATTTCGTATTAAATAGAGGTTACTTTGGTGCCTGCAAACACACTCACTTCACCCTTGCTGTGACAGACAGTCCCCGTGTGCATCGTTTGTTTTATTCTGCTTTACAGTTCACTTCCACTAAGGACAATCTACAGCCGTTTCTCACTCATTAAAGCAAACGCGCGTAAAATTAATAGTTCATTTGACTTTTTCTTCACTTTGGGAAGATCTGATCATCGGTTGTACTGCAGCAAACCAACAAGCTCCTCGTGTGGCCCCAGGCCTGAATTACAGTCAGCTGGAGTGAATAAGACATTTAAATACTTACTATGACAACACACCCAGTGTCTGTGTATTGTTTTATTGTTCACCATACATTTATTAGTAGTAGTAGTGGTATTATTTGCAGTAGCAGTAGTAGCAGTAGTAGCAGTAGTAGCAGTAGTAGTAGTAGTAGTATCTTTACATAAACATAAACATAAGATGAGTTTGAGATGTTTGATGTTGCCAAGACTAAAAATCCAATCTTCAAGGTTTAAATAAGTTTTTTTTAGTTTAAAAGTGTGATTACTGAAGGTGGAGTAGTATATATTTTTGTATTTTGTCTGCAGATTGTGTCTGTCACTCCTAATAAGTACATTAGCAGTAACATAACTAGGACAAAAGTTTATATCTCCAGCCGGTTCTGAGAAACTGGTTAATGCATGTTGTAATCTTACATGAGTTGGACTGTTGTGATGCTCTCTTTACTTGATCACATAAACAAACTGGAAGGCTCGAAGTGATTCAGCAGCCTCACTGAAATATTATAATGAAATCACTTCATGTGTTCCCAGCACAGGAGAAACTGTGAAAAGTCTAATAATCTTTAAAGTGCCTAAGTACCAACGTTGCTGACCTACAATCCAATCAGATTCAGGTCAGCAACCTGATAATAACAATAGAATAAGATCCAGATCAAGTGAGGGTGCTTTTAGTTACTTGGTCTTAAAATATCTACTTGACGTGACTATTAATCACTGGCTATTGGTTTGCAAATATTGCACTCCAAATACATACAGTATGTATTATATTTACCCTATATGTATTATTATTACTATAATTAATCCATCCATCCATTTTCTATACTGCTTATCCTCTTAGAGCAGGGGTGTCAAACTCAAATACACAGTGGGCCAAAATTAAAAAATCGGTATAAGTCGAGGGCCGGACTGGTTCAATGTTTATTGCAAAACTTATTTAAATGAAATTATTGCACATATTGAACCTGGAACTAACAACGCTTAAGTTATTGCCTATAAAAACAACATTAAACATTAAATAAATGAAAAATCGGTTGCATTCATTTCTTATGGCTCTATCTGCAGCTTTTCCAGAGTAATTTCTAATGAAAACATTTTTCCACAGGCCAACAACAGCCAAAAAATAATTTCCTCCCAAGAAAAACCAAACATGCCCTGTGGTAGCAAGAAAGAAGTGCAAAAAGGAAACATATATTAAAGCTCAGTTTGCTGCTCTGTGATGCACACTAGTCTAAGCCAGATACTTGGCATCTCATCTTGGATGCAAGTTCATCAGTGTTTGGGGTCAGGCTCTGAGCTTCAGTAAGACGACTCCTGTGTGATGTTTTGTTTGTCTTCATCGAAGAGAACAGTTGTTCACACAGGTATGTGCTGCCAAACATAGAGAGCATTTGAGCAGCTGGGGCATTGTGTCGGGGATGAAAGGTGGAAACTGTGCAGCGCCCACAGAGTCATACTTTGCCTTGAGTGTGTCACTACATTGGAGTTCAGTCAGCTCCATTTGGAGGTTGGTTGGTGCGCTTTCCACGTCAGCTGCAAATGGATTGCTGAGCAGTTCAAACCTGCTTTTTTGGGCTTCAAAGTCGGCAAATCGCCGTGTGAAGTCGGCACCAAGGGTATTCTTTCATTACAACCACACCGTCTCTGCACACAAGACAAACAGGTTTGCCCTTTATATCCGCGAACATATACTCTGCCTCCCACTCCCCTTTCGTCTAGCCATTTTTTGGAGAGAGGGATAGCTGAAAGTTGACCACAGGTGACTAGCTCCATAAAGCTGCTGATGAGCGAGTGGGTTGACGTGCCACTGGTAGTGCATTGTGGGATTTGTAGTATTAGTGGTGCGTGCAATATACCGGCGGGCCAGCTCTAATAGTAATTAGATATTATCCTCGGGGCCAAAGACAATTCCACCTTAAGTTTGACATATGTGTCTTAGAGGGTCGCGGAGGGCTGGCATTGGGTGAGAGGCGGGGTCCACCCAGGACTGGTCGCCAGTCAATCACAGGGCCGACACATAGAGACAGACAAACATTCACACTCACAGTCACAGCTACGGACATTTTGGATTACCAATTAATCTAACTTGCATGTCTTTGGATGGTGGGAGGAAGCCGGAGTGCCCGGAGAGAACCCACGCGGACACGGGGAGAACATGCAAACTCCACACAGAAGGGCCCCAGCGGGTGTGAACCCAGAACCCAGAAGGGCCCCAGCCGGCCGGCGGGTGCGAACCCAGAACCCTCTTGCTGTGAGGCGACAGTGCTAACCACTGCACCACCGTACTATAATTAATATTCATTATAAATTATAGTATACTATGCTCATGGCCTCCTACTATACTTTATTA
The DNA here is from genome assembly GCA_005408345.1 of Macquaria australasica. Taxonomy (NCBI): domain Eukaryota; kingdom Metazoa; phylum Chordata; class Actinopteri; order Centrarchiformes; family Percichthyidae; genus Macquaria; species Macquaria australasica. Next base: position 9,850 of record SEMN01000646.1, read on the forward strand.
TATTTTATATTTGTCACTATATTGCTGTACTTCAATGTACATTGTTATACTATATCTCCACATCTCACCTTATATTATACTCTATATCCCATATATCATACTGTATGTATATGTATATGTATATATTTATTCATGTATATATATTATGTTGTACTGTTTACTACATAAAGTACTACAGCATATTTCTATATTAATACAGTCTAATTACTTATCATATTGTATATTATTCTGGTGTTCACTGTTATAGTACATGTACTTAACCACACCACTATGTCACAGTACTGCAGTATCAGTTTCAGTACAGGTTGTGGGTACTGCATGTGTACTGCTTACATTGTAAAGTTTAATTGCTCTTGTATAGTTTCTATTTGGATTTATTTTCTTATATTTATTTTAGATAGTTCTAATATTGTTTTTTATTTTACTTTTCTCGGTTTATCTGTACTTATTTCTGTCCTGCTGCAACATCTGAATTTACCCTCTGTGGATTAATAAAGGTTTATCTTCTCTTATCTGATCTTAAGAAATAAAAGAGAAAAGATCAGAAAAAACAAACAAACACAAAATGTAGTTTAACATCTTTCTTACCCTTTAATTTTGGGCCCCCTGTAGGGATTGTGTATCATTCTCCTTCATTCTGTTTAAGTAATCGTCTGTGTGTTAATTGTCATGTACATGTGCAATAATGTAAAGAATACAGAGTTCACCTGTAATGAAATGTGCCACATAAGTAAAAGCACCTTTCCTTTTGGTATCATAGTCATTATATCATTATATCTGTGTTGCATGTTTTAATTAGTACCTCACAATGTAGCATAATAATGCCCTGTATGATATCTTTACCAACATTAGTGTTCTCTTTCCATTATTGCTCTGCATGCTGATTATACACTGTTTCAATTACTGTTTTAATTTTACACTTATATTCGTTTTTTAGTGACTAACAGGACTTGTCAAAGTCCGGACCGAACGGCAAATCAACCCGGACCCAGCCCAAACCTCGTGTTATGAATACAATACATTATAAAGTGTAACGTTTTCTATTTTGAAATAAATACAATATTGATCAGTACATTGTTAGTGACGCTGAATATCCAGTGTAGCTGGAGATCGTTCACATCGGTCCTCCAGATGAATCTGGTTTTAATCTGGTTTGTTTCCCATCGTTGACATCGTTGTCATGGTGATGTTAACTGCAGTAACGTTACACCGGAGAATGTGTCTCGATTTCTACAACCAGTGTGAATGTAAGAACATGACCGAGTCAAAAATAAACACGGACTAACTGTCTGAGCTGCGTCTGCTTCACTTTCGGGTTTTTCTGTCTCGGTTTCGTTCTGGCCGAATCAAAATAGATGTGACGTCAGGCTCGCTTGGAAAGTGGACGAGATCAGGCGGGAGCAGCAGGGGGCGCTGTGACAAACAGCAGCCTTCAGAGAATATACAGGAGGTCCCAGACATGTGTCCATCCTGTTAGATCCACCTGTAGGCCACCTGTAGTCTGCAGACCAGGGATAGAGAGAGTTATGGCTGAAATAACATACAGCAACAATCCTGCGTTAATTATTACAATCACACAGAAAATTAGGATTTTCTAAAAACCGTGGTGTTCGTGGTCAAAACTAAGAACCAATCAGCTCTTTGAACGGGCGACAGCCAGGTGTTTCCCATCATGCCCTGGGTCTTGCAGTCGGTGCAGCGCCTGGCTCTAAAAACTGCGGCATGATGTCAGAGCAAGTCGGATCAAGTCGGACATAAATTAAAAAAAAAAAAAATCTAATCTAACCGGTATGCATTGTGATTGATTCTGCGTAAGCCTGGCTCACCTCCAACTAGCCTAATATCTGCAACAACGAATAGCCTACCTGTAAACTGTGTGTGTGTGTGTGTGTGTGTGTGTGTGTGTGATAAGTTTGAGAACCCCTGCTATATACCATCAGGGACCAGGGACTACAGCACATTTACAGCAATGTTTATTAATGTACACTGTCCCTGGTAAATAAACCAAAAGAATATATATATATATATATATATATATATATATATATATTTTATCACTAAAGATAACAACGTGACATACACAGACCTGGAAATACACTACAAACAGGTGTATCTTGTTTATTTGTGAAAAGTCAAATATTAAAAAGAACAACATGTAATTAATAGAATTCAAGCTCCATCACAAAGACATGAAGGTGTGATACATAACACTGACACATCTCTGGTCTTAGTAGTATAACACAATACATGATAATGCAGTATATATGACAGTGTACTGTCTGCTTGGGTGTAACATCCACTAGGGACATTTTACAACAAATTGAGAGGTAATGAAATTCAAAAGCTATGAACAATACCTCGGCAGTATGCTGATTTGTGTATAAAACAGCACATAGCAAATTTTAACTTATAGATACTTCTTGAAACTGGAAAATTAACTAAAAAGAAATACAGATGTTGCATTTGGTTTTGAGCGTCTATTAGTTTCAAATGTTTTGGTGCACTGGACCCATGTGTCATTTATATCACTGATCTACTATTCTATTTAATAATTAGTAAACTTATATAAATATAAATACCAGAGGGCAGAGAATAAATAAAATGATACATACAAAACAATGTCAATTAAAATATACAGAAAACTGGCATTAGACATTTTACTTTGAGACCCTCAAACACTAGAGGGGGGTGGATCAATACGATCAAGTATCCATACGAGTGTCAATAAGACCGATACAAAAAATGGATCCATCACAGGTTTATATTTTAAAAACATATATTTATGTATTATATTATACTATATTACATTTGATATTCTATGTTATATTGCTGAACAATACTTTATATTATGTTATACTGATGTCACAGTCTGTCCCCACCTGTTCCCACTTCCTTCATCTTCCCTGCAGTTACCTGGCCTTCCCCTCCCTCCTCCTCCTCACCTGCATCTCATTCCCTCATCAGCCCCCTTCTATTCATTCCTTGCCAGACCAGCAAAGTGGCCACTCTGCTTTCAAGCCAGAACCGGAACCTGACCCTGCCTGTACTGGATCCTACCTGTCTGTCTACCTGTACCTGCCTGTAAGCCTTCTGTTATCAATAAATCACTGAAATTGCATCTGGCTTCTATTGCTGCCTCACACTCACCAGCTGTGACAACTATATCATTACATTGCACCTTATGCTATGTCTTTTATCCCATACTATATTATATTATATTGTGTTAATGTTATACTGTCTTACTAAGTGTGCAACCATTCAAGCAAAAAAAAAAAAAAAAACTTCTTTATGTTGCTGTGGTTGCTATAAGCCAGTCTTTCCCAAACTTAGGGTCGCGACCCAAAATGGGTCACAGACCCGTTTTTATTGGCAGAGTAAAATGCATAACAATGCTGTGATATGTGAATTCATACGCCGGTCTGTTCAGCTCAAATTCTGTGTGCTATGCACACACACTACTCATAGAACTGGAGTTACTTCCAGCAACTACTTTTTTTTGCTACACTGGTCTGTTCAGCTGAGATGCTGTGTGCGACCCCCCCCCGCGAACCTGGACCTGAAAACGTGTTCGCGCTCTCTGACTGAGGTAACGTTGAGCGTTAGCTGCGATTGCTGACGTTATCTGTCCCTGATGTGGAGGCAGCAAAGAGCGTTTATTCAACTTTGCTCTAATGGTGGAAGAGTCAGTAATGTGTGTGTTACGTTTGTATTAACCTAGTTAGTGTGTTTGTGTGTTATTTTCCATGCGGGACAAATGCAAGAAATTCCATCTGCGTGTGTGTGTGTGTGTGTGTGTGTGTGAGTATATGCCTAATGTGGTGGTGACAAGTGAGAGTGGTGATTTTTAATGATAATATCCTCTTTGTCTCATTCAAGGCATTCATGGTTTGTTGTGTTCTTTATCAGTAGTTTATAACCAAATTTCTCTTTTGGGTCTCGAGCTGAAAAACTTTGGGAACCCCTGCTGTAAGCAAATGAATGTAAATAAAGAGGTGTATCCTAAATAATGGCGATCACTACCCAGAATACAATGCGCCATCACGTAGTTGCGTATTCTCTACAGAGTCCTGCAGGAACGAGTCCTAAAACCCTGAAGTGAGTTAGCATGTTAGCATGTTAGCTCTTCCTGTTCCCTCGTCAGTGGGTTTCTTCAGCGGGTTTTTGGTTCGAAGCCTGAAATAAGGTCTGTGGTTAATACAAGCGTTTTGTTCTACGATATAAAACCCGTCAGTAAATACTCCACTGGTGAGTTCTGAAGCTTTTCCGTGTCTTAAAAAAGTCGGTTGCTAACAAGAGTCTAAATGAGACTCCAGAGGCTGTCGGGGACATTAAACGTCATCACGCCGAACACAGAAACTCATCTACTCACTTGTCCTCCTTTACAGCCTCGTTGGGTTTATACTACAAACTGTTCTAACTCAAACTTTCCCAAAGGCTTTTGCAGAAGAGGTCAGCGCTGGAAGCTCAGTGGTGGAGACGCTGAAGTCATGTGACCGTGGTGGAGCTGGTTTACAGCCTAACGTCAGCTTTTTACTGCTGGAGGTTGACTTTACGCTTCAAAAATCATTAAAGTGGTGTTCATCTGTGAAGATTATCTTGCTGAACAAAACTTGTAAGTATCATAAACTTCTGTTTGCCACAGAGCTTATTTCCAATTATTCAAAATCCAATGGAAACATCCCATTGGCTTTTTGTGGAGGGAACCAGGTGATGCTAACTTCAGGGTGGAACTACAAAAATACGTCATCCCTGCAGCGTTCTATAAACCTGTTTCTGAATAAGGCATTCACCTCATAAACCCTGACATATTCATCTCTCTTACATAATTAAGCAATAAAAAGTGCCAAAAACACCAAACTGAAAGCTAACGTCAAACCCTGCGCCATTACTCACATCTGATTGGCTAAAACAAAGCTGGTGCTGACTAATGAACAGTAGCTGGCTGGTATATAAACCACTTTTGTGTCGCTTCTTCAAATCGGTATAGACATTGTTATAAATGTTGAAGTTGGAGCCACAAAACTGCAAACGAAGCCTGGTTCATCTTGGCCCAGGACCGCATGGTGGTCTACCCCCTGCCCATGTCTCGCCATGTTAACCGTCCTAGTTTATCGTCATCACCGGTTGGCGCCGTCCTCCCGGAGTTGACTGGCGCAAACACATCCCCCTGCCCCCTCAGCCACCTGTTAGGAAAGTGTGGATACTGGAGACTGGTACTTGCTACAGACTGGTCCTCCCCAGCACCCGTTATGGCCCCAGTTTCACCCCGTCAACCATCCGACTGAAGCGGCCTAGTGCCGAAGTATGTGCCCATCACCGGGGTGTACGGCCACCACGATCCCTCCAGCCAGTCTGAAGTTCTGGAAACTGTTCATGCTGTTTGCTGCTTGTTGTCTGCTGTGCTAGAAGTGAAGTGTGTTAAGTTAATTAACATTATAAGAAGTAGTATTGATGTAGAGGTTGATTTTAAATGTTCTATTTGCATGTGTTTGTAATTAACAACCTGACATCTAACAAAGTCCATTTTATCTTTAACCACTCAACATCCCTCACTGTCAGATTTTGTAACATAAGTTTTGAAATAATATGACTGAAAGCATCAGCTGTTTAACTGCAAAGGGTTTGATTAAGTCATTTTAAATATGACTTAAGTATTATATCAAAACTGCACTAAATTGCCAGTTTATTTGGTAAATCCCCCTTCCAAAAGGTTCAATTCAGTTCTATTTATATAGCGCCATATCATAACAAAGTTATCTCAGGGCAGGTTATAAATAAAAGTACATTTACTCAAGTACTGTGCTTAACTACAAGGTACTGTTTTATGGAACTTTCTACTTCATGCATCCTCACAAAGCTGAAATCAGGGCTGTTTTTCTGAGCTCATGAAAAGTTAAACTTTTTAGACATATGTGATGATCTTATAGACCATGATGCATTGCTGCAGATGAAACTAGCCAATAGGATATAAAGGAGTTCAAATGAGCTTCAACCTGAAACATCTACAGCAGGAAAATACAACAAACACATTAATGCAGAAACAGCAGATAGAACAGGAACACTGACAGGGACCAGTTTACTGCTACAGCAGTACTTTTACTGTGACACATACTTTTACTTCAGTAAGGTTTTGAATGCAGGACTTGTAGTGGAGTACTTTCACAGTGTGGTATTAGTACTTTTACTGAAGTAAAGGATCTAAGTACTTCTACCACCTCTGACTATAAAGTTCAGTCTTTGTTAAAATTGTTTTAAAGATGTGTTGATTCACTGTATGGATGTTGTAGTTATAGTTAGTTCTACTGAGAGGTGTTTCTAATATTATTTACACCTCATTTATATAAACAGCTTCAGACTGTTGTGATTACACCACATTAGTTTTAGCTTAGTGTACCCAGAGGGGGAGGACGTACTCAGGTCCTTTACTACAGTAAAAATACTAACACCACATTGTATACAAGTAAAAGTCCCGCATTGAAACTGTTCCTTCAGTAACAGTGTGAGTGTGTACTCAGTAACAGTTTGTGTGTGTACTCAGTAACAGTGTGAGTGTGTACTCAGTAACAGTGTGTACTCAGTAACAGTGTGAGTGTACTCAGTAACAGTGTGTACTCAGTAACAGTGTGAGTGTACTCAGTAACAGTGTGAGTACTCAGTAAAGTGTAGTGTTGAGCATTAAAGCAGTACATGTTCTACTGTTCTATCTGATCTCATTAGATGATTCTTCCTCATCGTTCATGGAAAAGCAGGATTAGATAGAAAAAGAACAAATAGAAACTGTTGATGAAAAGAAAAGACTCAGTACCTCCAATGTGTACTTAAGTACAGTACTTGAGTAAATGTACTTACATCCCACCACTGAGTATACCTCAAGCTGGCAAGTGAGTGTATTTACAACATGCTGGGTTTTAACATGAATTATTTACATTGTGCAGTATTCATTATAGCTGTGCATTTCAAAGTGTTCTCTAGTTTTTGTGGTCATATGTGACTCCATTTCCTTTGGGAATTTACTGTTGTAATTGTCAATAAATGTGTTTAATTATCACAATAATTAATACTTATATTACCCATAGACTGTATATGTGCACTGAGTGGTTTTGAGTGAATGAACCTTAATTTAGTTTTCTTTCTGAGCCCAGGTGTCCGTTTCTAATTCCCTTATTTGAATAATTCAAAAATCAATCAACAGGAATAAATCATAATGAACTGATGTCTGATGTTTGTGGGAGCGTGGGCTGCACACCTGTCACCTGAGGAAGGTGGGGGCTGTTTAAGAGCCTTTGTACTGTTGCGGTGATATATCTATCTGTCTTACACATTTCAGATTGTAATCTATGATCTAACACTGGCCTACAGTACACCAGCATGAGTGTGTTGGCAGATACCAAAGTAACCTCGGTTTTATAAAGAAATAGTGATTTTACGTTTGATCTCTGAACAAACATCTCGTCTCACTGTCAAACTGTTTAAAACGGGTTTCTGATGTACTTTAAAGCATTTAGGAGAGAAATCACAAGAAAAGACTTGCAGCAGTGCCTCACACAGCGGCAGATCGGAGAGCCTCCCAAAATCCTCCACTATCAGCTTCAATCAATTTTACACTTTAATACTTCACGCCAACTTTATACAGGCCTACTACTGCAAATAATACCACTACTACTACTAATAAATGTATGGTGAACAATAAAACAATACACAGACACTGGGTGTGTTGTCATAGTAAGTATTTAAATGTCTTATTCACTCCAGCTGACTGTAATTCAGGCCTGGGGCCACACGAGGAGCTTGTTGGTTTGCTGCAGTACAACCGATGATCAGATCTTCCCAAAGTGAAGAAAAAGTCAAATGAACTATTAATTTTACGCGCGTTTGCTTTAATGAGTGAGAAACGGCTGTAGATTGTCCTTAGTGGAAGTGAACTGTAAAGCAGAATAAAACAAACGATGCACACGGGGACTGTCTGTCACAGCAAGGGTGAAGTGAGTGTGTTTGCAGGCACCAAAGTAACCTCTATTTAATACGAAATGAACCGCCGGAGCTGACCGATTTTACTTTGAGTCTTTAAACAAACTTGTCCTCTCGCCACGCGACTGCTTTTAGTGGGTTTGTGGTAGATTTTAAAGCATTTAGGAGAGAAATTATCGGGAAAAGTCCCGGAGAAACGGCTCGCACGGCGGTAGTTGGGGGAGGTTTGAAGGCTTCCCGATCGGAATACAAAAGCCTCCGACGCTTTATTCGCCGCACACACGAAGAGACACTGCTCCGCTATCACTTGGATCCAGCGTGACACTTGAGTTGTTCCTCCGGGTGTGTATTTTCTACCTTTATCGGTGAGGAGAAAACACAAGTGGCCCAGTATTCCTGCTGCAGCGGTGAGCGGCCGGCTGGGTTGAGTCTCCACGGTTCTCACGGTGTGTTTAAGTGCCTCTGTTTGCTGGGAGTTCTCCACCAGTCTCATCAGACTCCCCCAGAGAAGCTGTCCGACGGCACGATGGCAGAAGAAGCTCCAGCTGCACCCGCCGCTCCGGCCAAAGCGGCGAAGAAGAAGGCCGCCAAGCCGAGCAAGAAGTCTGGTCCCGGCGCCACCGAGCTCGTCTTGAAAGCCGTGTCCGCCTCCAAGGACCGCAAAGGCCTCTCTTTCGTCGCTCTGAAGAAGGCGCTGGCCGCCGAAGGCTACGACGTGGACCACAACGCCGTCCACATTAAGCGCGCCGTGAAGAACCTGGTGGTGAAGGGGGCCCTGGTTCAGACCAAGGGAACCGGCGCGTCCGGATCCTTCAAGGCGTGCAAGGCCGCCGAGAAGCCCAAGAAGGAAGCGAAGAAAGCCGTCAAGAAGCCGGCGGCAGCGAAGAAGCCGGCGGCCGCCAAGAAGCCCAAAGCAGCGGCCAAGTCGACCCCCAAGAAGGCGAAGAAGCCCGCAGCAGCCAAGAAGCAGTCCGTGAAGAAGGTGACAAAGAGCCCGAAGAAGAAGGTGGCCAAGAAGGCGGCTACACCCAAGAAGGCGGCTACACCCAAGAAGGCAGCCAAGAAGGTTGTTAAACCCAAAGCTGCCAAAGCCAAGAAGCCTGCAGCCAAGAAAACCACCAAGAAGTAAACCTCCAAACCTGGTCTTCATCTACAACGGCTCTTTTAAGAGCCACCCAAATCCACCAGAAGGGCACCTTTCCTCAATGCAGTCTCTTATTGTGTGTGAAATGTAATGTAGTTTGTTACAAACGTTCGGTGTTGTGAAAGCTTTTCCATTTTATTTTTGTATTAAATGATTTGTATATTTGTACATTTGTTCAGCTCAGATAATTTCTTATGTCGCAAGTTAAATATTTTCTCGAAAGCAATGCACTCCTGTACTCATTTAAGCCACCTAAAAGTAATGTAGTACTCGGGTGAACCCACACAGTACATAGTTATACACACATGTAAGTACAAGGGAACAGGATGTTGGGAGAAAATGTACTGCAGGTATGTTTTAACTAATGGGCAGCCATTATGTTATTTATTTCAACACCAACTACATACCTACATTGGAGGATACACATGATATCTGTACAGCTCCTAAATAATTACTAGTACATTTGTGGTTTTTACTTTACCTTTTAAAACAAAGGTCCAGGGGAAATAGTTCTGCTTGTGTGTACTTAAAGAGGCCTTCAGGTGGTTCAGGTGGATTTACAGCTGTTACACAGGCTTCTGTTCATTGTTATGCAGTACAGGCCGTAGAAAAGCTTTTTTATGAGGAGGCGGTTGTAGAAGATTGATTTAAAATACGATACAATGAGCTATGGGGCATTTCATGACTTTAAATCTCAGCACGTCTCTGAAGAAATAAACTGAGTCCAAGCAGACCTGATGACAAAACTATAGCGTCCTCGAACAAGCTGTGACTCACATTTATGAATTTATTTATAAAAATGTCTTTAAATTAAGCTACATCCACATTGCTATTTTCCCCAACTTTACTGTCGTTGCACACAGTAAGTGGCAGTAACAAAAAACAACAGCTATCTAACCAGCAGTGCGTACATGTATCTATCTATATATATATCTATGACTCTGTGGTGGCATCAGCCGTCTTGTATGGGGTGGCATGTTGGGCCAGTGGCATCTCTTCCAGGGATAGGAAGAGACTGGACAGACTGGTAAAGAAGGCCAGCTCTGTCCTTGGATGCCCTCTGGACCCAGTGGAGGTGGTGGGAGGCAGGAGAATGGTGGCCAAGCTATCATCACTACTGGAGAACACTTCCCACCCCCTACATGTCACTCTATCAGCACTGGGCAGCTCCTTCAGCGACCGGCTGCTCCACCCGCGGTGTCTGAAGGAGAGGTACCGCAGGTCCTTCCTGCCTGCTGCTGTCAGACTCTATAATCAGTACAACTCCCGGTAATCTACACTTGACTGTCAGTGTGCAGACTATTCGCTACTATACTTCATCTGGTACTGTGCATTATCTTCATGCATATATTTTATTCATGATGTTATCTACTTCATATGTTGCTGTGAAATATTTTCATGTACATGTATATTATATATGTGCAATATTTTTATCTTATCTATTTGTTCATACTTACAACTGCACTCAGTCACTCTATTATTTATTTCTGTCTATACTGTGTATAGGACTATTTTTCTATTTATTTTTATTGTATTTCTATATATGACACTTTTGCTGGCTGCTGTAATGCTGAAAATTTCCCCACTGTGGGACAATAAAGGCTTATCTTATCATATATATATATATATATATATATATATATATATATATATATATATATATATATACCTATACATATAAATTAATGAATGTGTCTTAACTAATGATGAATGAACCACCCACATTTTACCAACATAGGATTGAACAGCTGTAGTAACATTATAAAGTTGTAGAAATTAACTATATGTATAACTGTATAAATATAATAATAGTGATGAATATTTGGTTGCCAATCCAGATTATACAATAAATATTCTGGAACAATCTCACATCAATAAAGAGTTTAATATAAAAAATGTATTACATTTATTTTATAGAAATGTATATACACATATATATGTATATAATGTGTAACGATATATTATATATATATTATTATATTTAATATTTCCCTCATCTGCTCTAACATTAGATGCTCCAATAGATGAGCTGCTGTGTCACGTGTTTACATTGGACCAATCAGCGGTGCCCGCGCGCCGGCTCTCGCTATATAACGCAGACTCTCACAGTAAAATTATCATTACTTTGCTCTTCAGTGAAGAAAACCTGAAACTCATCAACCATGGCCAGAACCAAGCAGACCGCCCGCAAGTCCACCGGAGGAAAGGCTCCCAGGAAGCAGCTGGCGACCAAAGCCGCCCGTAAGAGCGCCCCGGCCACCGGCGGAGTGAAGAAGCCCCACCGTTACAGGCCCGGTACCGTGGCTCTGAGAGAGATCCGCCGCTACCAGAAGTCCACCGAGCTGCTGATCCGCAAGCTGCCCTTCCAGCGCCTGGTGAGGGAGATCGCCCAGGACTTCAAGACCGACCTGCGCTTCCAGAGCTCCGCCGTCATGGCTCTGCAGGAGGCCAGCGAGGCTTACCTGGTCGGCCTGTTCGAGGACACCAACCTGTGCGCCATCCACGCCAAGAGGGTCACCATCATGCCCAAAGACATCCAGCTGGCCCGCCGTATCCGCGGAGAGAGGGCTTAGACTGACCCGGACCCGTTTCCACCACAACGGCTCTTTTAAGAGCCACATACCTTCACTACAGAGCTGCTTCCTCTGCTGCTCCTGATGACTCGGTATTTTAATAACACTAACATGTGGAAATTGAGGCATAAATTGAATCTGAAACACCATATTAAATTGATAAATTACTCATTGACCGCAGACCACTTCCAGAACCGCTGATCCTCTAAGATCCGATCCTGATCCACCGATATTCAGCAGCATCCACAGGAAGCGTCTCCACAACACGCAGTTTAATCTTCACGTTCAACGTAAAATACTGATTCCGAGTGAAGATGTGAGGAGACCTCAGGATGATTTTCCTCCTGAGATCTTTTCCAGTAAATTTAGACGACAGCGGTAAACGTTTAATATAGTTTATTATAACTAATGAAATGATTCATGTTTATCCTTGAGTTACAGGAGAGCAGCAGGAAGTGATCTCGATTGAGTAAGATTTATTACACAAACATGTTGACATTTCATGATGAAAAACGTTATAATATAAAGAAACGAGCTCTCAGAGGAGGTGGGCGGCTCTTAAAAGAGCCTTTGGTTTCATATTAATGGGTCAGGACCAGAACCAGGTTCAGCCCCCGAAGCCGTACAGGGTGCGGCCCTGCCTCTTCAGGGCGTAGACCACGTCCATGGCGGTGACGGTCTTCCTCTTGGCGTGCTCGGTGTAGGTGACGGCGTCGCGGATCACGTTCTCCAGGAACACCTTCAGCACACCGCGGGTCTCCTCGTAGATCAGACCGGAGATGCGCTTCACTCCGCCGCGGCGAGCCAGACGGCGGATGGCGGGCTTGGTGATGCCCTGGATGTTATCACGGAGGACTTTACGGTGACGCTTGGCGCCTCCTTTACCGAGTCCCTTACCTCCTTTCCCGCGTCCGCTCATACTGTCAGTTTAGTTTGTTGAGAAATAAAACTGGTCGCTAACTGGTCCAGAGCGGCGGTACTTAAACACAGTCTGCGGACGTAGTTGAAGACTAACAGTCGGTCCTCTGCTGGGCGGGAACTTTTATTTCCTCTAACAATAGAATCGAAACAGCTGACGTCACCGCCTCGCTGTGAGGATGGAAGCAGGAAGCGGCCTGTCTGTCTCTTTGTAACTGTGTCCGATCTTTAAGTCCCAATATTCCAGACAGAACATTTTCCAACATTTTACTTCCTCCATGTAAACGCTGTCAGGTGTCACAATCAATACACGCTCAATAAACACGACTGTCCCACAGCAGTCTGCTCACATGACGCCTACATACATACACAGATCATTATTAATATCGTTTTCTGCATTTTGTTTTGCACTTTTTGTTTGTTGTTGGGGTCTCACTGCTCTCATTTCAAGACCACAACGACCTACAACAAGAGCCAGAAACAGAGGGGGCCTCCCCTCAGACCAAGCATGGAGAAAGGCCTCAAGGCGCTCAATTCCTGGATGCCCATGGGATCATGATCATGTTATTTGATCCCATAGACACTCAACAATTGAGCCAAGAGCCAAATATTTCTGTTTGACAAAACTTCAGACTGCAACAAATACATAAAGTCTGTCCAAGGTATTTTTTAGTTTCTGACTCTGGGAAAAACTGTAAAATTCCCCCAAAAACCAAATCCCACACGTTTAAGCTGTTCTGTGATCTCCTTTTGATAACGTCATGTTTGGAGCCCCCCCCCCACTTTGAAAACCTCTGTCTTAAACACCTGAAACTATGAATACACACAAACAGCCGCATTTATCCAACTATATTCATCAAATGTTGTATACCAGTGATTAACTGAGTGAAAAGTTTGCTCTTCCAGAGTCAGTGTGTGCCAGACAGAAAAGTAGATATCACAATACTTCATATATAATAATTAAACAGTAGTTAACACTGCAGCTGTTTTACATTCTCAAACTTAAGTTTATATTATCTTTATATCTATTTATGACACACATGCATCTCCATCAGAATCAGGTTTATAGCTAAGTAGGTTTAACTATAGTAATTAGATATATATACTTAATTAAAAGCTGATACACAGTGAATGTATTTATTCATATGTTGTACATCGTTTATCTACAGCTTTGTTTTAAATGACCACATTAGTGATGTAACATTCATGAACGATCCGGCTCTTTGGTACGAACGAAGGGAACCGACTCCTACTTTCTGAGACCTTTTTGGTTTTTTTATTGTTGTCCCCAAATTTCACTGCCCTGCATGTGAACAGTGAGGATCAGCCAGTCACGGTGTTGCATGAGCAGCATTCATGCAGAGGTTAAATTCAAAGTAGTAAATTCACTGACGAAGCAGAGGGATGTGGTCACCTTGTGTAATGTTCACTGTACGAGTCATTTAGTGCCGCTACACCCAGTCCAGACATGAGAAATTAAATTATATTGGTGGATGTTTAATCTGATGCAGATCTTTCCCTCATTATCCTGATGATTATTTCATATAAACCCAATAACCCCACAGAGCAAACATCCGGCTCCCTTCAGAGTGAATTCCCATCATTAATCACAGTACAGACATTTAGTTTACGGCTTGATAAACATGTTAAAGTATGCAGTACCTCTTTACATACCTGTGACTCAGTGTTGTGCATTAATGGGTAAATGAGCGAAAATGTTCACTCGGTTTAAAACTGATATACAATCAGTATCCGTCATTATCAGGTTTACAGCCAATAGAAAAGTTTCTTCATGTTATTTTCATTAAACCATCAACATTGATCCTGATCATCTTATTCATAACAAACAACGAACGGACTTTGCCCTTTCAGGGAGGGTGTGTGGCTCTTAAAAGAGCCGTTGGTTTGTTGGGTCGGCAGCAGACGGGTCTTTACTTGGAGCTGGTGTACTTGGTCACGGCCTTGGTGCCCTCGGACACGGCGTGCTTGGCCAGCTCCCCGGGCAGCAGGAGGCGGACGGCGGTCTGGATCTCCCTGGAGGTGATGGTGGAGCGCTTGTTGTAGTGGGCCAGGCGGGAGGCCTCGCCGGCGATGCGCTCGAAGATGTCGTTCACGAACGAGTTCATGATGCCCATGGCCTTGGAGGAGATGCCGGTGTCGGGGTGGACCTGCTTCATCACCTTGTACACGTAGATGGCGTAGCTCTCCTTCCTGGTCTTTCTCCTCTTCTTGTCCTTCTTGCCGGCGGTCTTGGTCACGGCTTTCTTGGAGCCCTTCTTGGGCGCTGGCTTTGGTGGTTCAGGCATGGCGGTAACAAGTTCGCTGTTCAGGGTGAACTGTGTGAAATAATCGGCGCGCCGGCTGTTCTTAAAGACTCTGAATGCAAATTTGATTGCGCCGTCCCCGCTCTGCTATTGGCTGCTTCTCAGTGCGTCATGGAGTAAGTGCACGAGGAGAGAGAGAGAGAGAGAGAGAGAGAGAGAGAGAGAGAGAGAGAGAGAGAGAGAGAGAGAGAGAGAGTGTGTGTGTGTGTGTGTGTGTGGCTGGTTACAGTGATTGTTATTCAGTACTTTCACAGCTTCCTTTATCATGTCTGCCTGATACTATCAATGTGCCACATATGTTCTTTTGCTGACAAGAAATTATTAAAGGCTAAAAGGAGTCTTGTAAAATATGTTACCCTTGCATGCTTCTTTAATTCACCTGTTTTTGGGACTGCACCTACAGTAAACTCAAGGAGTTCAAAGTTTAACTGTTGATTTCATGATAAATCTGTGCTATTATATGTGTAGGGAAGGCCAATTCAAAGACTGTGTTATCTTATGCAGCATATTTGAGTTTTGAGAAGTGTCATATCGATACCAGCGAGCCCCAGATATACAACAACCATCTTGTTTAGGTGTTATTATATAATTACTGAATTCCCCAATTCCCCATTTATATCAGTGAGGACAGGCTAAATATCATCAGTGCTATATACGCTATATACATATACTTTATTATTATTATATTAAATATAATTATCTGTAGGTTCATCACTATGAGTGACACCGTTCACACTGTCACTTCAGACAAGTTATTATAAGAGTATAACAGTGTTTTAGCTTTGATATGTACTGTGTGTGTGTGTGTGTGTGTGTGTGTGTGTGTGTGTGTGTGTGTGTGTGTGTGTGTGTGTGTGTGTGTGTGTGTGTGTGTGTATGACAAACAACACAACACGTTTTGTCTTTATTAAATACAAGTTGCTTTACATTCAAATTCACTCAGTTCCACCAGTAAAATGAGTCAAATCAAATTATTTCTACATACTGAAATATTGACTTTTTATTATATTTCCATCTTGAATATTGTTCAAAACTGAGTGTGTAACTTAAATAAAAATGAAATTCATAATCAACACAACAAGAACGGAGGAGTTTGCACTGTTGATGTTCATCTCCATGCAGTCTTCTTCTCCAGCACTGTTTGGCTCCTCCGAGGGCCCCGAAAGCTCCAGGTTTACTGTGTCCACTGGTCTGTGCTCATTTAACTGGAAATGTGCACAATAAAGCACAATATCAACTGACACATGGCCTATTGTAGGTCCTAGTTTATTTTTTTAACCTTGAGGCCCTGTTTTAATGTGTTTAATCAAATAAACACATTTACAAATCTGACAAAAAGTTAGTCAACGGCACCATCAATTCACAAAACACTCCTCAGTCACCAGCCAGCAGCCACATATGAGTTTGTTTCAGTTTATTTCATAACTCTTCTGCATATATTATTAACAGTTTAACAAACAGGATTCTTTTTGTTAAAAACACAATGTAACATTAACGGGATGAGGTTTAACACACTTAAACCACTTATACACAGAGAACGTCAGAAAAATTTTGGCTTATTCAGACCAATTTGGCAGCGTTGTTTTGGGGAATGGTGTCAGCAAAGGTACTTGGTGGACGGAGGCAGCTTCACGGATGATTCACACTCACAGGCAGCAAAGTCTACGGACTCCACACAGAAAGGAAACTACCTCCACTACTGTTGGCAGAACACAACATCCCCGGGTGGACATGAACGTAGGGCTGTATTCAGTCGAAACCATGCATTAAAAAATAGTTACACTTTGCACTTAGAATGTCAAAAATGCTGCAAAATGTGGATTTGATTGAAACATAAGACTAATTTGTGGACAACGAGCGCCAGTTTGTGCCTCTAAAGGGTTTTCATTACGAGTCCAGTCAAACTATGAAAAAATATGTGGTTCTAGAAGTTTAGTAACTGGTGAACTACTGTACCTGGAGAGCAAAGGGCTAACACGCTAGTCAGCCGGGGAGCTTAATCTATAATAATACATCTTCATTTATTAGTCGATTTATGTTTTGTATTAATAATCTGAATCTGCAAAGTAACTAGAAAGTAAAGCTGTCAAATAAATGTGGTGTGAAGTAGCATAAAATGGAAATACTCAAGTACAAGTACCTCAAAATTGTACTTAAAGTACAGTACTTGAGTAAACATAGTTACTTTCCACCGCTGGATCCAACAATGGCAAATGTCAAGTATTTATGTGATCATGAGTCCCCCGATAATCATCATTAACATCGCGAGTATAAAGCAGAATGAAACTTCTCGTTATCGAGATGACAACGACTGGAGCACAAATGATCTTCCTCAGGTAAAGGTGAGGATTTTAAAAGGTTTTAAAAGGTCAATGAGTCTTTTTTGGATGAAAACACAATTCTTAAATGAATGAATTCTGAAAATGACGATTCCTTAAAAAGGCACAAACTGAATCCACTGATGCATTTAACTGAGTTCATGATGAGCCTAAAAAAATAAAAAGTGTGTGTGTGTGTGTGTGTGTGTGTGTGTGTGGAGAAAGCTAATGGAGGATGTTTGCAGGACTTGAGGGATAAATAAGGCTGGACATCTCTGATCTACACAGTACAGGGATAGCAGCTTCAAGGAAACACATAAGACATTTCACAACTGCAGAAAACAGGACTGAAACAATAAAACATGAATTACTGTAAATTCTCAAATAGTGGCCTGAGTCTTTAGTAGAAAGAGACATTTATTTTGAATAAATCCTCCTGTTTTTAAGTTAAAAGTCTCCCTCTTTCCTGATCTGTGTTGTTGTTTGCTGTTAATAAAAACTTAAAACTTCCTCCTTTTCTGTTTCACATCAAAAGCCTTACAGTTGCTCCCTTCACTTTCCTTGGAAGGCTTTTATTGTGAAACATCTACAGAAATTTGAATTTTATTACTAGCAGCTTAATGTGAGAACAGTGTTTTGTTAAAATAAATACAATTCTGTAGGTTTGAACTAAGTTTGGAGTCAGTTAAAAACATCTCACCGTCTTTGTGTTTACATTTTATTCACATTATCTTGTTTCTGAAAGTCAAGAGTGAATATTCCATTATTTTCTCACTAGTTTGTGAACGACAGCTAACATTAGCAGACCAGATCTACCGGTGGCTAAGCTACTAGCAATCCAACATCAGCTAACAAGGCACAAATCTAACGTAAAATGATTAGAGGGGTTAATGCTGCGCCTCATGGGAGCGACGGTAGAGTTGGGAAAGATGTTCGTGTTTCCACGACATCTTTCAACTCAAGACGGTTGTATGATTGCAGAGTTGGTGGTGTGAGGGTTAAAATGGGCAATAAAGCACAACATCCTTTAAATCTGGATTTAATCACTTTAAACAATGGACTTTGGCTGACATCAGGAGTCCATATACGTTTGTATAAGCTCCAAATTGGATATATTAGAGCTTTCAGAGAAATCAGAGTTTCCTGGTCAAATTTGACCTTTTCTGACTCTTTTTGCTGAAATAAGCCGTTTAATTTCTTACCAAAAACGTTGGCGAAGCAAATTTCCAGTGAGGAAATCTTCAAAACCGTATAGATTTAATGGTGTCGTTTTATCTGAGTTTTCACTTGTCTTTACAAAGCCGGCCTTCATTTATTAAAATGGAAAAAAGCACAAGATATGGTGAAGAAACAGAAAGCTCTGGCACTAGTTTATTTAGGGAATAAATGATACTTTAACTTCCTGCAGATGTGCTCTGTAAAGACAAGCGCCTTGGACTTGGATGTTTATCAGAAACTGGGAATTACAGTAACTCCCATGAGACTTGAATGCAGCATAAAATACGGGTGACCCAACATTAGCTAACAGTAAACAAAGCTAGCATAGCATTAGCAAGGCTAAGCTACCAGTAATCCATCCGCTAACATTGCAAACATTTGGCAGGGCTACTAGCAAACGTACTGAATGTCTTAAACCTCCTGTTTCACACAAAGCAGATTTCAACCCACGTTTTTAGAGCTTGAGGGAGTTTTGACTTGTTAGTTATATTTGAAAAGTTTCCAAAGCAAATAAAAAACTTATTAACCTTCAGAAGGACAAAAAACCTCTGCTAATTTATCTTTTTTACCCTTCCTTCACTCTGGACCTGGCTCTTACAGGAGAACTGGCCATTATTCGGCTTTTTATTTGAGGATTAACAATATTTTACCTCCCATTCTGGCGAACACACTCACACTCGTTTTTCTCACTGACACACATACTCATGCCACTTATAGTTGCTCGGTTGATATGTAGGAGGAAGTACAAAATAACAGCAAGAAGAACAGGCCACACAAAGGTAGAGAATACTAAATACTTCGGATTCAAGCCCCTGAACATACAGTAGAAACCAAAACGTCGCTCAGCTAAGATGAGCTGACAGGAGGAGCCTGTGGCGTCGGCCCCAGACTGAGAGACCCTGAATGCATCTTGCTGTCAGGGACACTGGTGTGTTTCAAACGTTATCTGAGATAGGCTATGGCTTTGGCCCTGGTCAGAGCAGGAGGAAAACTAAACTCGGACAAATCGTCTTTAGCAACAACCAAACGTCCTCTCTCCCTTAAAATGTGTTCAGATGATTTTTTTCTTCTTTTCTTTACTCCCCTCATCTGTCTTTACACCGTCATCATTTTAGAAAAATAGAAATCAGGAAAACATCGTTACAAAAATAAACCAAAAAGTTTGTCCAAAGTCTACATCCACATGACAACTTCACATAAATATGGACTGATATTGCACAGCGAGGGATTTTCTTCTGATATGAAGTAAATCACTGACACAATTTGTAGAAAAAAAGAAAGAACACGTTAGGACGTTAAAATGATCAAAATTTGCATGTGTCCTGGTTAGCTTTGAATGTTCTCCAGAGAGCAGCAGCACGGTCCCAGGCCCTCCTACATCAGGCAGATAAATCCTCCGAGTCCTGCTCCAAAGAAAAACAAGCAAAGCAAAAAGAGCTTCAGAAGTATCACCGGTGAATTCTGGTTGAAGGCACAGAGTTCCAAAAAAAACAGTGGTGGATGCTGATTTTGTTGAAGTGCAGCAGCAGTTTTTTGTGAGTGTGTGGTGGCGGGGGGGGGTTTCCTGCGGGTGGATCGGGTCTCCTGATGATCGGAGGGCAGGGCGTCGACTCTCTGTGGAGACACAAGACAAAGACAGGACAAGATTTTACTGTTTGTTCTCTCATTCAGAGGCCAGAGCGCAGAAAAACCGCCAGCGTCTACGCTGACGTTTTCGCTTATTGTGATGTCATTTCCTGGATTACCTTCAAATGCTTCATATCACTAAAATCTGAACAACCTGAGCTAAAAGGTTACGTCAATAAACCGTAGTAATTGATAAAAGTATTGAAATTGTGTCATAAATAGAAAAAATACAGATAAGATAAGATCGGACGTTTTTTCATCCAGTTTTACTAAATAAACACACAAAACATTTTGATCCAAAATTATTCTGAATGTAGAAACATGAACTAAATATTTCTGAACTCTCCAGAAGTTATTTGAACTCTGTACATTTTTTAGTTTTTGAGATTTGATCATTTGCAAAGACGTTTTTCATCTGCAATAGAAATATTTCTCCAGCGCCTACATTGGTGTTTTTGGCTGGAAGTCAATAAACCAGAATGACTGAGAAAATTATTGAAACTGTGTCATGAATTAAAACCGCGCCATAGACATCCATGGCGCCACCTCGTGTTGTCACCACGTTTTGCACTGCACGTAACGCAGCTTAATGATGTCATCAACCTGCAACACGTGCATACAACGTGATGATACGAAAGACAGACGTCTTAGCTTTCAGATGCAAAAGGAATGAATGCTCGAGCTGTTACGGTTTTTATTTGACATCACTTTAAACAGGCCGGTTCAGGGTTAACAGCAACACGCAGCTTTTCTCTGAAAAGTGACCACGTGAGACGTTCTGCAGGTTATTAAAGAGACAGATTTGATTACAAATGATCAGACAGCTCAAAGAAGCCCAAGCGATGTCTTGGTGAAGTGTGTGGTTCCTGAGTGGGAGGGTCTCTGCAGGGTGATTGACAGCTCAGGGTCTCCCGCCCCCACCTTTCAGCATCTTCCTCGAAGTTAATCCCCCGTGCAGCAGCAGATGGTGCTCGGAGCGTCCGTGGCTGTGCCCTCAACAGCTCCTGTAGTTATGAATGATTGCGTGGTCTTAGGCATTAAGTTGGATCAGCGTAATCCAGCGCAGCATATGCAGCAGCCCGCTGGGGCCAAATCCAGCAGGCAGGAGAACTTTCCTCCTTCACTTCCCCTCGTCAAGGAGGCCATGAGGTGTCAACATGGCCTCGGACGTCCCACATCAGCCAAACATGCACAGATCTGAAAGAAGAGTTTAATCTCATCTTGCTAACCTGAAATTCACACCAGCAGCGTGTACCGCTACAGGACTCCCCGGCCTCGTCGTACCTCTCTTACAAATGATTCAAATGAGGGACGAGAATCACAGTTTTTAAATTTGGGGAAAAAGAAAGAGAGCGCTGGCACTCTGTATCAGCAGTGTCGGGACAAACTGTCTTCACCAGGCTGACAGGAAGAGTTTTAAAGTTAGCTCCATGCTGAGTATACAGGAGGGAAACAGTGAAACCAGGAAGCTCCTGGTGAAAGTGGAGGCCTTGATCAGTTGCTGGACATTTAGAAAGTAGGAGATTTGATCAGTTTCCTGTTGGGATCATGCTTCACTAGGCACACAACAGACAAAAAGAAAGTGTCTGTGTGGATTGATGTACATTTCCAGACATCTAAAATGCTCCAGAAAGTGTCGACAGTGCAGATTTCCCTCTGGGTCACATGTTCTGTTTGAAAACGCAGCAAATTTGCAAAGAACTGAACAAACGAGAGATTCAAACGCAGAACATCACTGTCTTGTATCTGTGAGGAGGTTCGTATGTGGTGTGAAAGCAAAGCAGACCAACAACAGGAGTTTACGATAGCAGATGTGTGACGTTAGCATGAATTCAAAAGATAAACTTTAAACTGTTAAATCTATCTGCTTATCGTTGCCATAAATAATCACAACTTTCCTTGTTGTGTATTTTAGCAGCAGGTGAAACGGTAAATATCCCTGTACTGTCTGTGTGATTCGTCATGATTTTTGATTTTTTTCTGTCACCATTTCTTCCTGAGACACCAGAGAAAATAAAGAAATAATGTGCTGCAGGTGTGAACGAACCCTAAATTAAGTGGAACTGCAAAATAGAGCTTCCCGTCCCTGCATGCCCTTATTTTTTGTCTGTTTCTGGATTTTCTAACTTGTTGTTTTATTGTCTCTTTGATTCCCCATTCCTCATTTCTTCCTCCTGTAAAAGCACTTTGAACCTTTTAAAGTTTTTAAAAAAGTGCTATATCACTTATTGTAGCTTCAGCACAAAGTCAAATAAACCCACTGCTTTGAATGTAAAGTCTGCTTCTCTCCACACCCAGAGTTCAAACATGAGTTACACCACAGAGGGCGCCAACATACAAAAACAGACGAGTTTAAGCCATAAAGTTCAATTACAAAAAGTATAATTCATTTAAAATCTGTCATCTGGTTCACAAAACTGTTTCTAATTCCCTTCTGCAGCGGTGGGAGAAGTACTCAGGTCATTTACTTAAGTATAAGTATTAATACCACAGTGCAGAAATACTCTGTTACAAGTAAAAGTCTTGCACAAAAGTACTAGCATCAAAATATACTTAAAGTACCAAAAGTAAAAGTACTCATTAAGCAGAATGGCCCATTTCAGAATAATGTTTATCATAGAATTGATCACTGATAGATTCATGTATGTATCACTTTAAACACGACTCAGAAAGTAACAAATATAATAACTAAGAACAAAAAGCAAAAACTAAAATAAAATGATGAGCTGATGTTTTATGGTTCTTTAATGTTGCAGCTGTGAAGCTGGAGCTACTGTTAATGACTTTATATACGCTGGATTATGTCATTTTATTTGTTGATATTGTTTATGAATAACCTGAATCTGTGAAGTAATCTGTCTCGATCTGTCCTCTCCGACAGATTGACGATTACTTATCTGACCAAGTGTTAAACCTCAAACCGGGAGTCATATCAACTAAAAGAAATAATAATTTGTTGTATGAATTTATGCATTGATGATGTTGCTCATTGCACTTCAGGAAAGTTGATCCACTCAGCTGTGTTACTTCAGTTTCCAGGCAGCGCTAAACACCAGGCTCAATATTTAATTTGAAAATGAACAATATGCCTCAGTGTCCTGGTTAACAGGGTTTTTACAGATCACTATAAAGTCTTTCAACGTCTTAAATTACAACTATCAGGCATTAAAATGCATTCAATCTGAATTTACAAAGGTCTTAATTTGAAATGTGTTTTTTTGAATTCATATATTTGTTTTCGTCCAGTCTTTCAGCTTCTCGTTGTTAATCTATACAGTGATCAAATGAGCAAGATTACATCCAAATACAACATCAAATGTAAGATATATGGAGCTGAATGCATTTTGCACGTTAACCATGAATAAAAAGCTGAACTATTTTATTTCAACCTTGAGACAAAGAAAAGCTTTATAAATCACACTCAATAAATCATCTTCATAAATATCAGAGAAATACTATAAGACGCACAAGTCTGGTGATATTCTATATTTTTCTTCATGCAGCAGAGTTTATCTGCTAACAAGTGTTGAGTGTGAATCACAGCCAGCCTTCATCTCCACGAACACACACACACTGGAGTTTATTTACACACCGTCCTGCTGCCCCAAATACTCACTAGAGCACCAAATGTGGATTTGAATATAGTCCCCTACAAATGCACTATTTCCTCCTGAAACTATATATCTGTGAGGTGTTTTTAAAGATTTACATCTTCAGCAGGAACCAATGGGCTCAGAGCTGAGAGCCACAGACAGGAAGTCAGACAGGACTGAGAGATGGACTGACATGTTGTTGGTTTTTGAAGTATAAAATATTGCCAGCCTTATTCTTTAACTGTTTGTTTTTTTTAATTCTAACTTCTTGTATTTATTTTAGTATTTCTTTATATTATTCTAATTTGATTTCTTTGTCTTGTGGTGGAAGCTAAACTGCATTTCATTGTGCACCTTGAGAATCTTGATCCTGCAGCTAAAAAAACATGATTGTGTCATTATTATTTTTGACTGAGCGCTTTGACTTTTTAAATGTTAGTAAGTCATTTAGGGGCCCCTTGACCCCCTTGACCCCTGAGCCTGTGTCTCCAAAACGTACAGTGTGTATGAAACACACCTTTGTAATATCTTCAGATATCTCATGATCGTCCACTAGGTGGTGCTGCAGTATTTCTCCACATCCTCCTCCTCTCTTGAGTGGGAGGTTAATTTATTTTTTTCGGTCTCAGAGGAGAAATGCTGCTCTGTTTTGTTTACTTCATGTGTTGTAGTTTCCTCTAATGTCCTTAAAGAAAGTTGTTGATGATCTAGACTGTTTTTTTTCTTTTCTTTGTCTCTTTCCAGGAAGTCGTTTTTTTATCATTAAAGCCCCGAGGACGGGATTAGCTTGTTTCTGAGGAAACTCTCTAAAAAGCTTCAGATTGAGGGTTTTTTCTTTCTTCTCCACACACACACACACACACAGCTTGACCTCTGCAGATGTAATTTTACGTTAAGATGAAAACAGTGACATTTGGACGCTCTCTCTCGCTCCAGCGGTCTTATTCCCCTCTGGACTATTTTCAGCATGAGTGTGTCGTGCGTTTGGAGATGCAAAGCAGATTAAACTCTCTGCATGTTGTGTGTGTGATGTATGTTGGTTCAGAGCAGGCGGTACGGAGGAGTCACCACTGAAGATGAAGACGCATCATGCATGTCTGGCGTTGCACGGTGGGAATATATGCAGAGAGAAAAGCAGTGTGTGTTAGATCTGATGATTCACTGCTGGGGTTGTGAAACATCACGCTAACCTGGAGGGTGTTTTTTATTTCTGTCAGCTTAGAAAGTGGAGGAGATTTCATAGGGTTTTTTTTGTTCCACCACTCATTTGGATTTATTCATGGTTGCCACGGTTACCCTTTGAGTTTTCAGTAAGCTGTTCTGACCTTGACTCTCTCTTTCAACTCTCATGTTTATCGTCATGATGATAAAAAGTGGCTGCCGAAGGTCATGTGCTCCAATCATCTCGTCAATTCTTCATCCAGTATGAGTAATAAAGTATAACTGATATTAAGCTTTTATTAAATATGAGAGGACAGTCAGGTGTACGGAGGCCAAGTAGTGACAAATGTCACTGACAACCCATCTGATTAGGTAAAAATATATATGTTATTAAAAAATAAATAATGATGTGTTAAATTATATGGAAGTGTGTTGCTTTCACGCCAGAAAAAGAAAAATATTTCCTCCATAAAAACCAAAAACACAAGAACAAATTAATGACTTTGAACAAAAAAGAAATTGCTTTTGTCAAACCGACATTTGACAATTTTGTAATGTCATTTTTTTGTTTATAGTCAGTAATGTATTCCATGGTGGTGAAAAAATAAAAGAGCAATTAAGATATTGAACATAATCACCTGTATCAGCAGCTTTAATTTACTCTATTAGCTCTTTATATGTTCCTTTTGGGACTCCATACACTGACGACCCTTAGAGTTTTACCAACATTTAATGTCTTTAATGTTCAAACTCTTTGTTTTCTTTAATGCTGAAACAAATACATATCAATGACTGAGCAAAAATTAGATTAAAGAAAAAATGAAACAAAATATATAGGAACTTAATACGGGGCACCAGAAGTGACAATATTTTAATATTGGATTTTTACTTTAAAGACAGTAATGTCTCCCATGGTCATAAAAACTGAAATATGTGAGATTTTGAACATTTAAGATGTTGAATATAATCCTTCTATCAGCAGCTTTAATACAAAAATATCAGTATTGGTGGAGCCCTAAAATAGACCGTGATGAGTGAGGAGGTGTGGCTGCTGGATCTGTTTTTCACCAAAGACCCTCCCTGACCTCTGGCTGTGAAGATGGCTGGCGGATCATGTAGCGCGCTCGGCATTATGTACTTAATAACAGACACTGCAAATCCCGGCAGGACGGGTCCCAGCATCAGTCAGCACAGCGCTGCAGCCTGCAGGACTTAACTTGAGCCAAAGTGTTTTTGCAACCATTACACAAATACGACTGCAGTTTTAAAAGGATCTGCACACATTTCAGACCTCAGCAGGAGGGGAAAAAAAACACACACCAACACACACATCTCAAATCTGGATGCATAAATTGACCGTATCCAAATCTGTTTTCACACCCAACCTACATAATCCAGGGACGCTCCGGCTGTATTTTGCATGGATGGGAATTATGGGAAATCTGACAGTGACGGGCACTCAAGAAGAGGCCCACAGCTGTTACAGTATATCGTAAACATATTTACAAAAATACCAGTATTGACTTTAAAGATGCATGTTGGTGGAGCCCTAAAATAGACGGAAATGACCGAAGATGTTGTCGGCTGTTGGATCAGTTTTCCACCACAGACATATTTCTTTGGAGCCTCATCACTAAAGTACAAGGAGGGTCAACTATTAATCACATCTCCTGTGGATTCATATCACAAGGGTTTGTTTTAGCCTATAGACAGTTAATGAACCCTTTTCTGCAAATAATAAAAGATGGTAAACTGAATTTTGTCTCAGAACTTAAAGAGCAGAATTGTCCCTGAAAATGATAAATGTAGTGGGTCGAACTGTGCGTATGTGTTGTGTTTTAGCATTTTATTAGAAGGCAGCAGCATAACTTCACTGCAACTGTAGAGAAACAAAGCATTGACAGGGTCTCTATTGCATAACACCATGAACAGCCAACCCCTGCCCCAGCCAGCATGTTTAAAACAGTACAAACTAGCATTGCATGCTACACGTTAGCACTTCGCCCTGCCACACACGCCTTCACGAACTTCTCTTCTAAGTAGCAGAATTATGCATGAAAAGAAATAAGACTTTATGTTACGCTTCCAGGCAAGGCAGGAAAGACCCAAATGCAGGACGCAGGAGACAGACAGGCTTTAAACTGTTTACTGAAGAAAATTAAGTTTACAAAAAGGTTCTTTTAGAGCGCGACGTGACCAACCATGGGAATGGCAACGATCTGGCAACAAGACCAGGGAGACACTGACAATATATACACACAAGAGGTAATGGGGAACAGGTGGAAACAATCGGGGCGGGGCAGACAATCACACAGGCGGGAAACACACAAGGACTGGAAGTAAAGGAACCTGAAACGAGAGGGAAGGTTAGACTTTTCAAAATAAAACAGACACGCCAGAACAGGAAACAGAAATAAGACAGACATGAACTTAACACAACCGACGAGACATAACACTTTAGCAGCCGAGTCAGAAAAAAATAACGCTCACGACAACCTCCAGGTTGTTTTTACGACTCGAGATTGATAAAAAAAAACAAAAAAACTACAGGACGTGTCAACAAACTGGCGGTAAAAACACTACAAATGCCTGAATCAATAATAAAGAATAATAAATAAAATCCAGTATTATTAAAATACTTTGTTTATTTGTGTCTGGTTTCACTTGCTAACAAACTGCATTTGCTAATGGTGTGACTGCAAGGCCACCAATGGGGGTAACCTTATTGGAAAACTACCAGTTAGTTAAATGATAGTTTAGTTAGCATGCGTGTTAGCATGCTAACATTTGCTAATTAGCACTAAACACAAAGTACAGCTGAGGCTGATGGGTATTTGGTCATAAACCAAATTTAAATTTTGACCTGATGGTGGAACTAGAGGAAAAGTCAGAGGATCACCAAATTCATCAGGATTCATCATCTGAGAATCATGAATGTCTGAACCAAATTTCTCAGAAATCCATCCAACAGTTGTGGAGATATTTCAGTCTGGACCTGCTGCAAGCATGGCTAAAAATACCCAAAGTAAACAGAGCAAATACAATGCAGACCTTCCCAGAGAAAAGTCCAGAACAAGTAGAGAAAATGAAGCTAGCAGAAGTGCAACATGTAGAGTTCCTAAAATAAAACAGCTGCTAAACATCCTGAACAGGTGAGTGTACGAATTCTATGTGAAAGCATATTAGCAACACTTCAGGAGCCACAGGAAAAACAGGAATATCACACCTGAAGCATTTATAAAGTGCTGTTCACACGTCTACATAAGCATGTTTAGAGAAATGGATGCAGTGGGTTTGTCACTTAAAAGTTATACCTTTAAAAAAAAATCAAAAGGTGAACATGAGCTGTCAGGAGGTTTGTCAAATGTTCCTGCGATGGTTCATCTGCGAGCAGAGATATTCTCCTGTTGTCAGAGTTTCTGCTCCAGTTCCTGCCCTGTGTGTTTTATTTTTCTAACCGTCTGAGATGAATGAAGGAACAGTCGGCTCAGCCCACGACTTCACACCCTCGTCCTCACCGAGAGGGAAGTGTGATGGAGATGAACTGCAGGGAGACTGTCTGCTACAGAGACGCTCAACGGAGTCGCAGAGGAGACGTGAACTGATTTCATCCAACGCCAACACACTGCTGCAAGTCGCTGCTCTGAAGGCACAGATTCTGCAGGGGTCTGCAGCCGTTACATCACCGAAATGACCAAATCAGAGCCGTGCCTCTCAGTAACTGAGTCCGATGTTAGACACCCAACAACACGCTTAAAGTGAAAGGACTGCAGCACATAAGACCGTCTGAGGTATTCAGAGGTTTTATATACAGAAATAATGCTTAAAGCTCAATTAACCAATGGACCAAATGTTGTGTAACGTTAAAGAAGTCCACTGATCTCCATCTCTGCAGCTCTACGGAGCTTTCAGCCTCGTTTAGCTCCTAGTTTTGGTTTTTGCGGTACACTTCTTGTCTGGTTCAGTCTCAGTGTTTTCAGAATAAGAGCTCTGATAAACCCGCTGTACACTACCTGCTTAAGTACAGTTTTGAGGTACTTGTACTTTACTTTAGTATTTCCTTTTCATGACACTTCTACTCTGCTACATCTCAGAGGGAAATATTGTACTTTTTACTACATTTATCAAACAGCTTTAGTTCCTTTACAAATCAAGACGTGACAAAACCTTTAAAACATGATGCACTGTAAAAACAAATGGAACTATCCAACAGTTTATTAACGACTAGTCAGTTAATCAATTAGTGGATTTGACTCTTTTGATAACAGATTAATTGAAATGTTTCATCGTTTCAGCTTCTCAAACGTCTTCATCTTAAATTGTATTTTGAGGTATTTTAGATGTTTAATTGTGATTATCATATAGAATAAATGTATCGATCAAGAAAACAATCAGCTGATTAATCCATGATGAAAATAATCATTATCCTATAGGGCCATTTCTCTGAATTGAGTACTTTTACTTTTAATACTTTAACTACATTTTCCTGATTATACTTACATACATTTACTGAAGTCACATTTTACTGAAGTCAGTATTTTTACAAGTACTGATCCATCATTTACGAATATTTGCACGCTGTACATATTAGAAATGTTGGAAGGAAACAGACAATTTAGTCCAATCGTCGTTCAGGTTGATTGATTATATTAGGAAGGAAAAAAACTGCCAGAGGTGGAAGAAGTACTCAGAACTTAAGTAAAAGTAGAATTACCACTGTGTAAAAATACTCTGTTACAAGTAAAAGTATTAGCATCAAAGTATACTTAAAGTACCAAAAAGTAAAAGTACTCATTATGCAGAATAATATAATTATTATATACATTTTAATTATTGATACATTAATGTGTTCATCACTTGGAGCTGATTTTAATCAATTAATCAATCAGGTAAAGTACAAGTACTGCAGTAAATGTAGTTGTGCCACACACAGCGTCACATCTGCATCAGAGCTGACACACATCTGCGACCAGCTTCCACAGCAGTTTGCCGGAGGGTTTATTGGAAGCCGCGTCGTTAACGGTGGCCCACCGATGAAATTCAATCATGCGAGGCCTGCTGTGATTGGCCGGCTGGAGGCACGTGACTCCGCCTTCCGCCTCTGCTGTTGGTGTGTGAGCTCGCTGTGCTGTGACACCAACAGCAGCTCCGCTCTGATTACTACAAACAGCACAACACACACACACTCACACACACATATTGTCTATTTATATCTGGGGTTAGACGTGGTGAATATTATTACTGAGCAATCAAATCTGTGGCTTCATGCGTGGCTGATGTGGCACATGGAGCCGAACGTGCCACCGCGGCCAGTCAGCCGAAAAATTAAAAAAAACTCAGGGTTACATGACGCAGTTGTGCCACCTCGTCTGTGGATAATGAAACAGGATTTTCCTTCTTTAAGCCGCTAAAAATAGCTCCCATTATTTCCCATCCTGGCAGCATAATGGAGGGTTCAGACCCGCAGACATCGAACCAGGTCTCAGTGTTTTACATCATCACATTATATCACAGAGCTGCTGGGTGTCATTACACACAATATATGGCCAATTCTTACATCATCATCTGCTTCTCCTTTC
Organism: Macquaria australasica; assembly: GCA_005408345.1. Taxonomy (NCBI): domain Eukaryota; kingdom Metazoa; phylum Chordata; class Actinopteri; order Centrarchiformes; family Percichthyidae; genus Macquaria; species Macquaria australasica. The sequence continues at coordinate 40,272 of SEMN01000646.1, forward strand.
TGATTGGTCCACATTTAACAAATAAGCTCAATAAGGAAAGGTGTCATGCAAAGAGTAAATATATAAAATGTTATACTTGTGATGTATTAAGTGAAGGTGTTGCCTGTGTCTTATTCCTATTAAATCTCATTGTTCTGTCTGTTGAGGAACCAACTCTGAACTCAAAGATGTGCGATTAAATCTATTTTCTAGTGACAAATTCAACCTTTAGACAAAATTATATTAAGTTCAGGCTACTAAAACATGTGGGTTAAAGGAGTAATGCTTTATTCTATATTTTTGTTACTGTCAACAAACCCAATGAAAAGATCCAAACCAACAACATGTCAGTCCGTCTCTCAGTCCTGTCTGACTTCCTGTCTGTGGCTCTCAGCTCTGAGCCCATTGGTTCCTGCTGAAGACGTAAATCTTTAAAAACACCTCACAGATAGGTAGTTTCATGTTTCAAACAGCTGCTCACTGTAGCTTTGATCAAACAAACAGGAGGAAATAGTGCATTTGTTTGGGACTATTTCCAGTGGCGGATGAATCCACATTTGGTGCTCCAGTGAGAATTTGGGGCAGCAGGACGGTGTGTGTGGGACAGATTTTGTTGATGACAAAATATCTTCGGTTGTCCATCGAACTCCTTTAACGGTGACTTCTTTGACGGCTGATCAGTACTGGACCCACAAGCTCTACTGCAGGTGGGGCAGGTATATGTGGAGGTGGTGCTGCTGGCTCTCTTCTGGTTGTCCTCTCCATCTCCAGCGTACAAACCCCGTCCCTACACAGCTGTCGCCAAGCGGTACGTTCAGCAACAACATCCTCCAGGTCCTGGGGTCTGATCTTCCTCTTCCTCAAAGCGCTCTTCATCTGATCCTCACAGCTCTTCTTCTTCAGCCCTCCAGCAGAGCGTTGACCAGGATGTAGCTGGCGGTGTAGCGCTAGCCGACAACTAGGCGCCTCAATACTTCATTAACAAAATATACACCACTAAACTCGTGCAACTAACCCTGCTGTGACATTAAAGTCCAACTGAGTCGTCCCTTTTTGCACTCAAAAATAATGTCAGTGATTTTTAAATTTCTTTCTAATTGTTGCAAAGAGTAAATACACAATTTGCTTCAGAAAATACATTTTGAAGGAAACGTAATACCGAGCAGAACATAAAGAGGAGATGTTTTTAATTAACGTATCTGACACACTGATCGTATCAGTTCTGCCTACATATCCACTCCTGCAGAACAGCCCCACAACAACTAGAGTATTATTAAACTTTTCATGGTTCTGTTTAGGCTCTCACAGCTCCTGACTGAGGTTAATAAAAGATCGTAGTCTGGTTTAATACAGAAAAAGTCTGCGTGTTTATTAACATTTAACTGAAACCAACATCTTTTCACTAAACTTAATGTGCTTTTGTTGCCTGAACCTATCTGTAAACCCGTCAATCACTGATCATTACATTTAAGAGCATTTTAATGTTGTAGTTCGTCAGTGTTGATTCTAATATTTCCTCAATAGAGAACTGAGGACATTATTTTAGAGCAGTTACTCTTCTTCTATCAGTTAATTCAGAGTTGTAATGTTACACAAGACGAGAGAAGACGAGGCACTTTCTGTCTGATCGGAGACGTTTGACGCTCATCAGGACAGACTGCGGGCTGGAAAAGATCTGCCTCAGTTTGACCTTTGGTCATAGTGAATTCATTACGCGGCCCTGCCAAGCGCTCCGCATCCAGTCCTCCCCTAAATCACAAATGAGGGTGGACGGCGAGGCCTCCTGGGGGCTTCACACGGGCCCCGGGGCCGACTTCACGTGTCCGTCATCTCTGCAGCAGCATCCACAGAGGCTGAAGGTGATGAAGACGTGCAGCTTATTGAAAGCTTTATTTATTACTGTGTCTTATCCCCATCACATCTCACTGCTCTGTCGAGGCCCTCTGAGCTCCAATCGACTGATGCCGAACACTTTCAAACGACTAAATTCTGACACGTCAAGTTGTTAGTCACAGACTAAGATCTTGCAGGGTCGCTGTTTGTGTAAGACTACAACCAGATTCCTTTTGAGATTATTTCCCATCATGCTCCTGGTGGAAAAGAAAAACTGTTGAACAACAGAGCAGAAACAGGAAATCACGTCAAAGAGGCTCTCCTGTTCCCTCCACAGCTCCAACAGTGTCTCCTCCGTCTCCACAGTCCAGGAGAGCCGACACCTGTTCACGTTCTCCATGTTTACTATCGACCCGGTTTGCTGCTTCCTGTCTGGTGCTGGAGAGAGCGCACCGATTGGTTGCTGACAATGATCACGTCATTGAACTTAACTGTTTGCACGAGATCAGATAATATGAAACATGTTTCATTTTATCAGAACATCAAGACGAGAAGACGACCGACTAAAGACAGCAGAGTTTTATAACCACAGAACCCTCATGATTTTATTCCGACAGTGAAAATTGTTTGGAGTAACGCCGGCTTAATGTGTGCTACTAAAACACGCAGGTTAAAGAAGTAATGTTTGAATTATTCTATATTTTTGTTACTGACAACAAACCCCATTAAAAGACCCAAACCAACAACATGTCAGTCTGTCTCTCAGTCCTGTCTGACTTCCTGTCTGTGGCTCTCAGCTCTGAGCCCATTGGTTCCTGCTGAAGACGTAAATCTTTAAAAACACCTCACAGATATATAGTTTCAGGAGGAAATAGAGCATTTGTTAGGGACTATTTTCAGCGGCGGATGAATCCACATTTGGTGCTCCAGTGAGTATTTGGGGCAGCAGGACGGTGTGTGTGGGACTGAGTCCAAATAAACTCCACCATCTTTCTCAAACCTTAAACAAGTGCTTTTTAAATTAAACCACCACAAAATTGAGCTGATAAAACAGTTGCTACAGAACATATTTGCTGTATATGAACACGTTGTTGTAGGTGACAGGGTTGTTCAGAGCGTTAATGAAAGTCCTCTCTGCTAGCAGCGACGCACGTGGGCTGTTCAACATGAAATAAGTTGCAGTGTAAAGTGAGTGTTGGACCAGAGCCTCAAACAGCAACGCTATAACAGCCTATCACCAAAAATGGTGCCAAAAAAAAAAGTCTTGTGGAGTTTCACCTTGATAAACAAGTAAGAAATTATTCTTTTAAAGCCTCGCATCCATTCTGCTCCTTTTTTATGTTATTAATCTACTTTAAATTCATGATAAAACAGTTTTTTCATGCACAGTTTTAACTTTATTTGCTTATAATGTCTTGTGTTTTCCTCCGTACTGTCAATATCTCACAGGTAAAGTTACATTTCCATTCAAATCTGCTACTTTAAGCTGAGTCTTCTTAGTGTTTCCAGCCTCTTCCTATCTTTTCTACTCTTGCTTCTTCATGCAGACGTATTATTTAAGAGTCCAAGCTGACCTGTGATCTGTCAGACAGACGGTCTGCAGCTTGCTGACAGTTCCCTCTGTTGTCAGCATCATGTTTACGTGTTACTTTTAGCACTAAAATGTCTCCATGTGACAGTAAAGTAAAGCTCAATTTCATCAGAAAAAAATGCAGGCTGTTTCCATGTTATTCAGTTTTAGCCACACTTGCCAGCTCCAGTATTAAAGGGCCAGTTCACCCAAATTACAAAAAGCATATTGTATTTATATCAGACAGTTTTGGTTTCTTAATCCAGATTTTAAAATATCTGTCGCCCCCACCACAAAACAATGGAGAAAAGTTTAGTTTTTGGTGCCTGAAACCTGCAATAACTTTAACTTGTGATCAAACAGCTGCCTATTTCCACCTCCAGCAGCTACAGAGCAACATGATCCTTCATGTGGAGTCGTGTTTGTGTCACCTGATGAGCCGCAGACTCAGCTGATTATTCTCTGCAGCTTCATCACTACGATACTGTTATCATCCATCCATCCATCCATTGTCTATACCGCTTATCCTCTTAGAGGGTCGCGGGGGGGCTGGAGCCTATCCCAGCTGATACTGTTATCATAGAAATATAAATTATAGCGGCTTTAAAGCTACGATCTTCCATAACCCAGACCAGGATCTTTACCTACAGCAGTTGTCACTTCATAAAACAGATGTACTTTTCAGTGATTCAGTGGTTTTGAAAGGCAGACATGATGTCGTCCTGCTGATGGTGGCGTCAGATCAGACACAGGACTCTTTCCAGAGATAGCAGGATTTCCTGTTTCTATCAGAGATAAACGTTTATAAAATGGCATCAAAATCACAGAAAGAAACCACGTTCAGATGATTTCTTCAGCATAAGAAGTAACTCACAGCAAGCTAAGACATGTAGCGGCAATGCTAAAAGTCTGCGAAGGGTTAAAAGAATAAAGCAACTCTAATAAATGTAGTAAATGTAGGTTTTAATGTAATTTAACTGCGTGGAACACAACAGCAGCCTCTGTTTGCAAAGAGCTACGTCTTAATGAAACTGTGGCTTGTAGGTTGGATATCTGATTGGCTGAAAGCTGCAGCCTGAGGTGTCATCATCCTCATCATCATCATCATCATCAGTGGAGGTGCTGTGGTGCCCTGTGGCAGACAGTCACGCTGCTGCACTTACAGCAGATGATGCAGAAGTGATGGCAGCAGCCGCTCATGTGGAAATTCAGTCGGTCCGGTTAGATAACGTTCCACTGAAGCGTCTTTGTTTGCTTGTTTTCTGCTCATTTGATTTTTTCTCTCTCTGCTTGCAGATGCAACACAGTCAGAAATGATCCAAACTGCTGAAATGCATCCCATAATATAATCTGCAAGTTCTCCGTGCTCGATACACCACAGATATCATCAGTCTTTCTTACAGCTGAGCATTTAGATCAGTAAAGTTTTAGATTCAACATTTTCATATTCAGCTGCAGATCTTTACCTGAGCCTGGCAGCTCTCCTGCATCCTCACATTTACTTCATTCAGTCATTTTAAATGGTTTTTAAAAAAATTAATTTCCTTAAACATAAAAAATAAGTCTGCTACTCATTACAGATTATCAGTAACGTGCAGTCTTATTATCATGCTCTCTGTTACAGTGTGTGTTGCATTGTAAATATGCTTTTTTAACAGGAAATAAAATGAGACTTGATAAATAAACTCAGTTTGTGTTACAAGCATTTTATTCCATTTCAATAATATTTTTATCATATTCCCAAAAGGACGACACGAGTGCAAAAAGACGCTAATTCACCTGCTGCAAACTGAAGAGAAACTGCATCTATTAAAACAATTTTTCTTTTATGTATCTGCTTCATGAACGTACAGAGACGAGAGGAAACAACAGACGGAGGAGGAGTTACAGAAACACGACCACAGACGAGGTCGGTTGCTAGCTGGCTTACAGCTAACGTCTGCGCTGCATTCTGTCCGAAAACATCTTCAGGAAGTTCCTAACAGCATATATTCATTTTACAGTTGGCATTTTGTTTAAATATACTTTCTCTTTCAAATTGTTGACTACAAAAAGACTAAATGTGATTTCAGTCGGACTTTAACTTATTTGTAAAAATGCTGACATATTGATATTTGTCCTTAGTTTTCTATATTCTCTTATTGACCACATGTTAAAGTTTCAGCGGCGACATTTCAACAGTGAGAATTACGGCCTGTTAGCTGCTGTTTAATGTTCTACATTTTTCAAAATAAATGACAAAAAGGAGTTCAGACCATGAAGCATAACATCCTCCTTTCCTGTCATCTCTCGACTGTCCACTTGTTAATATGATAAAAGGCAAAAAAATGCACAAAATGTCCTTTAAAAAAAAAGATTAAAATGCCAAAAACCAACTTAACTGTGACCCTGAAACTGAGGTACGAACCAAACTGTGGACTTCAGGTTGATGTAAATGTCTAATTTTCTTCCACTCACATCGTCTATTGATCTGTGTTTCCTACATGCAGCGTTCATTAATCTGTGTGTCAGGATGAGTCGGTGTGGTATCAGAGTGCAGATGACGTTATTAACAGTCGCCTCTGGTTGATCACAACAAAAGGAAATAGCAGGTTGGTTTCTCCAGGAAGGAGAAGGCAGCGAGAGGGATTAATTAGCATTCTCACTGCACTTTACATATATTTGATTAATTCAGGCCCTCACAATGCTTTCCATTTTAAAGATAACTGCTCTTCTCCGAGGCTAAACAATTAGGTTACATAAGCTCATCTGAGTCTTACATCCCCGTGTCACAGACCTCGAGCCAGCTGAGCAGCTCGGATGAAAACCCTTAATTATCCGGCGTGTGAGGCGATCGTTTCCTATTTACTCGCTCCAGCTAATGACCTGCTGCAGCCCAGGTTTAAAATAACCTGCGCCAGGATGCAATGAGCCTCACGCTGCCATTTTCATCTTTTATCTTTTAGATAATTGTGGGTGAGCGTTCAGTGTGTGTGTTCACGGTGTGTTTTAAATAATGTGCTGATGGAAACCAGTGTAGCAGCTGGTTCAAATAAAGCTGTCTGTCTGTCTGTACTTAGCAGAAGGTGACATACGGTCTCTAAAGCTCATTATTTTGTTTTATATTCTTATATTTCATCACAGTATTTTGCTATTATTTCATTTTTATCTGATAAAAAAAGTATTAAAAAAAAAGTAGTCTTCCTTCACTTACTGTCACTCACTACTGACCGCTGTCAAAATAAAGGCAAAAGAAAAATCCTGGAAAACTGGATTTTACAAATAAATAACCATTTATATGAAAAACTTACGAAGCAGGTGACACGGAGGAAAAACAACAAGTAATTCCTGCTCTCGAATGAATAATTTGTGGTTTTAAATTAATAACTTGACCAGAACATTAAACATTGTTAACATTTTAGTTTACAGGGTGTTAAAGACGTTGTTTAGTGTTGTTTAACAGTATATCTGTGTTTCTGTCCAAAAACAAAAGAAAACATTAAATCAACTTTCACTGTTTATTCTGTACTGCAGTTTAAAGCTACACAACAACGTCCAATGTAGTATCAAACTTTATTTAAAGAAGTTAATGGGACAAGAACAAATTATATTAATATGAAGAACCGGACACAGCTGCTGGCCTGATGCTAATATTCAAATTCAACTTAGTGTAGCTATAAAAACTAAACTGACTACTGAACATGTTAAAGTGCACACACTTCAACTTCCAGCGCTTCCCCTTCGAGTGACAGTTCAGCTGCTTTCATATCTTACACTTCAACTGTTAAAGCAGCAGCGCAGGAGGCCGCGATGCTTCAGGTACCAGTCCAGGAAGTCCTTCAGAGGTTTATAATACTCTGACACAGGATTTTACAACTCTGTAACGTTCTCACGGTGGCAGCTAAACTACACAATCTAACAGGAATGTGAGCTTTCATGTATCTGATCATCCAGCGCAGCGTTGAGCCGGTGCAACATGTTTGCCAGGTCTGAACACGACACTTCGACTGCCTACAAATAAAACTAAAAGACATCTGATTTCCTCTCTTACAGTTCACCTGACACCTCAAGTCTCTTCAGAGCTTTGTCTTCAACTCAAATTCACATTTAAATATGTTTTTAACCCAAAATGTTTCAGCACACAAACGCTCTTTCTCTAGTTTCAGTAATTAAAAGGTCACAGTGTCTTCACTATAATCAATAATATATATCTGTTTGTATTTCAGATCGCTCTCTCTGTCTTTAGTTGAGCATTTGCTTCACGGTGACTCAGCTGTTGTTGATGAGCGACTTTGGCCTCCAGACAAACACCTGAATGTGTCGACTCACTGTTGGTTTTTATGTAAAAACAAATATCTCCTTATTTTTCTGTGTTTATTCAGTATTATAAATCAGATTAACAGTATAACAATATAATAAGGATGAACAGACTTTATAAAGACCATGTGTACCTCAAGTTTCTTTCTATTTATGTTTTTCTTCATTTTCAAACAGACGTATCAGGAAAAAGATCCACGTAGGATTTTTATATTTTAAATTGATGTCAGTGACGGTTTTCTGTGGGAGTTTGGAGGTGGTTGCTGGTTTTTATGCAGCGCAGTATAACAGGCTTTGGAGAAAGTACAAACCAACAGCAGCAAGTTCTCCTATAAACACACTTTAAACTGTTTAGTTCGACACAGCCAGTAAACCAGCAGCCAACCTCAAAACTTTGGCATCATTTTTCAGTGGGGGGAGTCTGGAGAAGTCTGGGACTTTTTCCAGCCCTGAGTCGTGTCTGCAGGCCTCTTCTCAGGCTGCATCCTGCCCCAACAACCTTGTATGTTTTCTGAGAGACGATTCACATCAGCTTATCAACATTTTGATCAACTCAGAACATAGCCCAGCGTTTACATCCTGTTTCTTTTCTTTTAACACTGACAACATATAAGACTGCATCTCCACCGTGCCTATGAAACTATGTCGGCCCCCCATTGGCCCACGTTTGCACCTAACTGTTGACCCCTGACCTCTGGGAATCTCATGAGAAAACACTCAAATGGGTAAGTTTGGACAAACTACTTATTTTGTCATTGAGTTTGGAGAACTTGTTGGCAGCCAAATTTCAAGCTTCAGAAAGCATGTGACACCAGAGACGTCTTTCTTTTAACCATGACCACCATCTTTCTTTGACCCGAACCAGGGCACGTTTGGGGTTTAAAAGTCACGATTTTGTCATTTAAAAGATATTAAAAAGTGTCTTTCCAAAAGCTTCAGATGTTGTGAAAAATCTCGTTTCCTCTGGAGTCATCGCCTGTCCTTCACACTGTCAGCCCCATCTTTGCTCTCTCACTGCTTCCACACTTTTTTTGAGCAGCACTGGAGGTTGCAGCTGAGGACTGCCACTGTGTGTGTGTGTGTGTGTGTGTGTGTGTGTGTGTGTGTGTGTGTGTGTGTGTGTGTGTGTTATGTAACTTCCTCATTGCATTGTCTCTCCTGCTTCCAGCGCTTTCCCAGGCTGTGCAGAGCAGAGCTCGGGTTATGGGAGTCAGGAGTTCTGCACGCTAATCACCTCTCCTTCAGAAATCACAGGAAACGCTCGACAGCCTCGTCTCTGCCTTCACGTTTGACTGCTGCAGCCGAAAGCTTCAGTCATCTGTCTCCAGCTGAGCCGCGGAGTCACATATTTACTTTTTGACAGTCGTGTTTTAATAGCACTCGTCGTGGCTGACAGGTTCGTGTGCCAACAGCAGTGTAATTAGTTGTGCTGCAGAAACTCCTCAGTACGCAGAGCATTAGACGCCCCGGATTAAATGCATTTATGAGGGTAAAAAATGGAAACATGATAAGGCATCACATGTAATACTGTCCTTCTCATGTGTGTTTATTTATGTGAATGGTGGAGACCACACTGGCCCCAGATTACACAGCGGTTCGGATTAGTCATGGATACATTTCCACCGTCTCTCAGCAAAATGAGACGTCAATCAATCTGACGGCTTTTCTGTCAGCACGCAAAGTTTCTTTTTAATCTCTTCCAAGTTTTTGAGGACACGACTTTAAAGTTCAGGCTCGAATCCTGAAACCATAAAAAACATGAAGCGTTCAAGGACAGGCAACTAATGATGGAAAAATCATTTGGAAATCAAATTTGACAGAAAAACCTCGATCACAGGAGCAAAAGGAAACTGATCAGGCACAAATAAGCAGTTATGTGGCAGCTGTGAACGAGGTATGACATCTTAGAGATCACAGTAAATTAAGTATTGTTGATTTAAAGCAAACAGGTCAGACGGCTGTTTGACCAGTTAAAATAAACAAGCCAATCAGAGTTTTGTAGGCGGGATTAAGAGCCAGAGAGTGATGTAGCTGTACAGATTGTGTCGGCCCACTTAGTCTTAAATGGACGTAAACTGCTACCAGCAACCGGACACTGTTAGCATGAACACCATGTTGGAATGAACGAAATGACAATTAAATCTGATTATCAGGCAACAATCTAGCAAAGCATTTTAAGACAAACATGTTTTGCTCAAATATTACACCACTATGAACACAAACATCCTAAACCTCAATAGAACTGATTCCGACTTGATGCTAACTGTAATCGTGCTGTGAAAATGCTCAAAGCTAGCACAAATTAGCACAAATTAGCCCAAAAACTGTGAGAACCAAAGCCAAATCTGGCAACATGTAAGTAAGACAACTTCGTAGTTGTTGGAAGGTGTATTTTTTCCTTTTTTGAGGGAGCTAAGCTAGCAGTTTCCCCCTGCTTCAAGTCTTTGTGCTAAGCTAGGCTAAACACATCCTGGACAGAGACAGAAAGAGTGGTGGAAAGTCTGTTCACATCTAAAATGAGATGCTAACAAAGGGCACCTTCACCTGGTCGACCGTCACCAAGATATGTGAATCTGTTCCGGTCTGACAGTCCGTTCAGTTATCGTTCAGTCCTGGAGTCCTGCGGGCGAATCAGCTGACGTTCACCTTCATCTCTCGGTTCGTCTGACCGGGATTTCCTAAAATGTTGGATTGTTGCTCCTCTGTACTTCTACTGTAAGAGCAGAGGTGGAATGTAACTGAGTAGATTTACTCAAGTACTGTACTTAAGTACAAATTTGAGGAACTTGTACTTCACTTAACTACTCAGAGGGAAATCTGACAGCTTTAGTTACTTTACAAATCAAGATTTTTACATGAAAACATATGAGGAGTTTATAAAATCTGATGTTTAGTTATAAATGAAACTCCCCAACAGTTTATACAAGTACAGCTGATCGATCAGTCCATTAATCAATCAGCTGATTGACAGAAGATGAATGGTTGAAGTGATTTTTGCTGCTTTTCCTTTGAATGATGTTAATAATGTTGAGGTTTGGACTGTTGGATGTGAAGGTGTCACTTTGGGCTCTGGCTCATTGTGATCAATCAATCAATCAATGGATTAATGGAGAAAAGAATCAGCAGATGAATCATTAGCTGCAGTTCAATACAAACTAGTATAAATGATTCCTGACTGAGTAGAGTTCGTTCAGACAGAAACATTTAGTCCAGAGTGGTGTTTATTAACGCAGATTTGTGTTTGTGTATTTACTTTGAGATGAAACTGATAATCAATCGTTTCATCTGACTCGAGGTAACACATGAAGTGTCAAACTGTTCCTTTACTGCCTCATGTTATACAACTACACAGGAACTAGTAATTGAACGTGGTATCAGATGTTCCAGGTTGTTTTTCGTGGATTTGTCGTTGATACTGATCCTCCTCTTTGGCAGCGTCAGCCGTCAGCAGCAGACGGTTTCCCCTAATTGGGATCTGCGGAGCGGCGGCCAGTTCACCAGATTACACAGCAGCTTCGGCTCTGCCAGAATTTATGACTATTGGCCGGCGTCCCGGCGCTCCTGTTATATCCGGCTAATTGATACGTCCGACAGATAATGAGGGCTGTAGAGCAGTTTAGTCTGATAAAACCAGACAGCAGGGAATAGCTGGGGAAGTGATAGTGGCATTAAGGTCGTTACACTACATGGCCAAAAGTATGTGGACACCTGATTATGTGACAGTGTAACATGTGATCCTGACACCATGTTCATTAATGTGTTGCTTTAACAGCCTCCACTCTTCTGGTTTCAGTTGCTCCAGATGTTTGGGCCTCGTCGCTCTGGTTCTTCACACCAACATTTCTTTCTGGAGCTGCTTTGTGCACGAGGGCATCATCATGTTGAAAAAGGAAGTGGACAAACACAAACTGTTGCCACAAAGTTAGAAGATCACTGTTGTCTAAAATATTATGGGACAAAAACCAGGTAAAACAGCCCCAGACCAAAACTATACTAACATATGTGGACAGGTGTGTCCACAGACGTTTGGCCAGACAGAGATTATTAAAGGGGGAGTAAGAGTCTTTTGGGTTTCGTCACTATTTAACGAGACGTTGGAAACTACACCTGAGAAAACAATCTCACCACAAGATCCATATAGCAGCTGTTCTGGAGCTTTTAACCAAATCACATGATCTTCATCAGGAGGAGTTTGACCAGTTGTCATGAAAACGTACGGTAGATGTTCAAATTTGTACTTGGAGGACTTCTTGTCCACGATGGCTTAAAAGTTACAGCGACTGTTTTCTCAACAACTGAAATGAAATCAGAGTTTTAAAGAACACTGTGATATTTCAGTTTCAGTTGACAGGTTTTATATTTAAGGTCAGCAGTAAAATATGCATCATGTCTGCTTTACTATTGAGACTGCATGTTTTTTAACAACCATTTCAATGTCAGGAATGAATCTGAACCTCAGATTGTAAATGAACATGGACGAGAAGTCAATAAAATGGACATTTGAAGATCTACAACTCCATGACAACTGGACAAACTCCACCTGCTGATGAAGATCATGAGATTTGATCAAAAGGTCAAGAATAGCTACTACTTGTAGTGAGATGATTTTCTCAGACGTTTTAGTTTTTACTAGATTTGTTTCTTTATTTTTGGTCTCTGAATTGATCTTAAATTAGTCTGAAGGTCTTAAAGGAGCAGTCCAACATTGTTAGCCGTCTTCCCCACAGTCAGATGAGAAGATGGAGTTCTTCAGAAACCACCATGAGGTTGACATTTGTGGTTTCAGGTCAACATGTTAATGTGTCCAACACTTTGGTTTACTACCAAATACCTGCAGAACTACAGACATTCCCATCAGCCTCAGCTGCACTATTTAATTCAAAGCAATGCTAGCTGCTAGCATGGCTGTAGAGTCTTAATCGTGTCGTTTCTAAAGATCTTTGTGCTTTAAGTGATTATTAGAGCCTAAAAATGCACTTAAGGATATATTTTATTAAAGGTATTTGTTCTTAAAGACATCAGTCAAGTTCAGTTTCTGGAATTAATTTTTCCAAAGTGAAATACTAAGAAAAGTCTTTACCTAAGCTATAAAAAAGCACACGTGTTGACAAGAGGTTTTGCATTTTTAAAATGCTCTGCAACATTATGAGACGTTATACGTGATCCCAGTGCACAGACGCCTTCCTTTTGTTTCACGTCACATTCGTGGGTTGTAATTGTGAACATTTGGCTTTGTTGACTCTCATATTGCCTTCAGCAACTATTAACATACAAACACATTCACATCTGCCACTCTTTCAGATTCTGTTCAGCAATGAAAACCAGAATATAAAATGTAAAAAAGAGGAAACTGGAAACTTTATCCAGATATTACAGCCTGCACGCAGCTCACTGTGAGGGTTTTTTTTAGCAGACAAACAAACAAAAGTCAGGCCTTAACAAGCAACCAGGAGCATGCACGACGCTTCAGCAGCAACACAAGCATGAGGGGATGATGATGGAGGCTGTAATTACCGAGTGAAATCAGACGAGAGTAATAAAAGATGCAGGCTAACATGTACATCAGCTTTTGGCTGACTGCTTCCACATGCTGCACCGCTGGCGGTGTGTCAGTGTAGGTGAGGCCATGTGGATCTGCAGGACGCTCTCTGCTCACTGACACAAGCTCAGCACTACAGAGAAGATGCTAAGTGACTGTTTCTCTTCATGCTAAAAAAGCAACTGTTGTCATGGTTATAAAGTCCACATACTGTAGAGAGAGAATAAACAAAAGGTTACGTAATCTAACTGGATTCGGGCAGCGAGGAGACCTGGATCGCTCAGGAAAATCAACAGAAAGTGAAATGATTAAAGGCAGGAGGACGGACCTGAGGGGTGATGAGGTCAGCAAAGATGATTTAGCACGAAAAATAATAATGATTTCTTTCATTTTTAGATGCCTGAAAAGTTGAACCTGAATATAAAGTCACATAATTTTTGTTTGCATTCACGGTTCTTTGCAAGTCTTCAAATAAATATTCAGTCAGTTTCAAGAACACCGGAGTGAACAAAACATATACATGAAGGAGGTAAACTGTATCTACACTATATGGCCAAAAATATATGGACACCCCTGTCCACTACAGAGTACATTTGTTGGGGCTGTTTTTCATGGTTTGGTCTTATGTGTAAATTAGATTTTTTGAATAATGTTCCAGACCTTTTGAAAAAGCTGCTAACGTCTCAGCACTTGTTTCTATTTGTATCTTAGGTTAAAGAAAATCCTCATGATTTTGAGTTATGTCTTTGGAAATAACCTTAATAATAACATTTAATAATAAGATTTATTCCTAAGTGCAACTTTGATTTCTTTTCACAAATGTCCTTAAAAACAACAAGACAAAGAGTCTGCAGCCATGCGAACATGCTCACAATGATAATGTTAACACGTTTAGCAGCTATAATGTTTACCATGATGGTCTGCATGTTACCATGCTAACAAATGCTAATTAGCACTAAACACAAAGTGCAGCTTGCAGGTATTTGATTATAAACCAAAGTAATGGATGAATTAAAATTTTGACCAGAAACTAGAAACCAGATTTCATTACAATCCATCTAACATTTGTTGAGAAATGTCACTTAAAACCTCAAATGTCAACCTCATGGTGGCGCTAGAGGGAAAGTCAGAGGATCACAAAAGTCCGCAGGATTCATCCTCTGGAGAACATGAATGTTTGTACAAAATGTCATGCCAATCCACCCAGTAGTAGTTGAGATATTTCAGTTTGGATCAAAGGGGTGAACCAACCAACTGCTGGAGCCATGCAGCTAGCGTGGCCTAAAAATAAGGTTTTAATAATGATTCACCTTTTATTTTTTGCTGTTCTTTGTCTGAACAGTCTGATGCTCTGGAGGAAAAACTGAAACCAGCACACGTTCAACAATTTCTCACCCAAAAAGGACAAAACGTTATAGCTGACCTTTTCCTGTGTTAGCTGATGTGTTTCCTGCAGCTGCTGCTTCTTCAGGCTCTGCTGTTTAAATGTCTCGCAGCCTCCGACTCTGCAGTCAGTCACCAACAGAAACTCATACTGATGTAGTGACGATCACAGTCCTGCAGTCTGCTGTCAGCCTGTATCAGTATTGATCCTACAGCTTATAGATGCTGCTTTTACTGTTTGTACTGAAGGACATTATCAGTGTCTAGCTTAGCATTCTGTTCAAAAATACACCTATGAAACACTTTTAAACACCTCGGACTCCTAAATGTTGCACTAATCTTGTAAGGGCAGATAAATTTAAAAAGTCACCCAAGTAGTTTAGACTTTAAACTACTGTCTGTCAGATACAGAGGATCTCAGTACCGTTGTGCTGCAACTCCACCTTCACAAACTTTAAATTTAAGGCTTTATTTATTCTGGATAAAGTGTCCTCTCTCATCTTGAGTGTATTCTGGTATTTGTACTGTATGTTTGTCTGTTTGTTATCATTTATTATGTATAAAGTGGGTTTAATTTCTCATTATAGTTTATTTATTTTCATTTTAAATAGTTACTTTCATCTGTTTCCTGCCTCTTAGGTTTCTTGTGCTGCTGTATATATTGTTTCTTCTTTGATTTAAACTAATTTCATTTGTCATTTGTATTTTATTTTATTTCTTCATAAGACGCCATTACGAAGATTTTCCATATGGGTTTTGATCTCATCACTTTATATTTATGTATTATTTGTTTTATTGTTTGGTTACTTAAAATCTAGTTTAGAGTTATATTTGACATCTAATTCAAGCGAGTTTTAAGTCTCTGCACGTTGATTTTCATGCTATGAAATTAATATAAACCAACAGAAAAACACATTTAATTTGACCCAAAACGCTGCAGCATACTTTGTAAAATCTTAACAGCAAATATGCTAAAACACACAGACCCTGTTGTCTTTTAAGGCCCTCGTCCCACCTCTGAGGTGTTCAGGGTCTCTCAGGACAAAAGTGCAGGAAGCTTCCAGCTACTGAGAGCTAACAGCCAGAGAAACAGCTGAGAGGCTTCACGCCTGCAAACTCCATCTGTCGACTGCAGTTTTAACCAAACTAAAAAAAGAAGAAGTTCTCACATCCACCTTCCACAGTGAGAGGTGGAGGTCCTGCAGGAACCACAGACAGATAGCATCACTGTTCACTTATTTCTATTCAGTGCATTGTTTATGTTGATAATCATATATTTATGTTTTTATATCGTAGAACTTCATACAATAATCTTATGTATGTTTCAAATCATTAATTATATGTGAACTAGAGTTATGTTTATATTTGGTATTTTTCATGACGTGTGCAGGTACATATATTTATGTGATTTACTGACTGACTGTTTAGTGCATGTAAAGTAAAAATATGTGTACAAAAGCTGTTTTTTTTAGAAGACGACCAACGTGACCAACATTTTCTATCTTTTCATTTGAAGGATCATATGAAACATTATTGTTATTCTGCTGTATTTGTAGTGGACACAAAGACTATATTCAATCACACACACACACACACACACACACACATGCCTCTGTTATAGGCAGGAAAGCCCATTGTAATCTGCTTTGAAAGATTTCCAACTCGTCCTCCAGTCAAACAGGTCAAACACAAACTCAGCATTCATTTTGTTCCAACAGAGACTCGTACACGCTGGCTGCTCCCACAGAAATGTTACGCTCAGAGGACAGTATGTTTAACCTGACAGCAACCAAAACCCACCATGTAGAGGATTAGTGTTTAGCTGGAGGACTGTAAACTTCAGCTAATCCATCAGTCATCGGACTGTGGGCTGCAAGAAAATCAGAAGTCTTCCCACAAGGAAGAAAACTCATCAAAAGCAGGTTCATAATTAGAGCTTATTTAGGGGACTGATGATGAAGTAGAAGATGCCCTGACCTCCAAAAATAATAATAACAGATCATGAACTCTGACAGGAGGTTCACATCCTGAGTCCTGCACTTTGGTGAAGGTTAAAGAAACATTGTGGTTTCAGATAAAAGTTAAATTAAGTAAACATGTCGTGTTCTGCGCTTCAAGCCACTGTTGACTTTTTTAATATTCAACCAAAACCACCTTAACTAAGTGTTAACGTGCCTGAACATAACCATAAAAACATTTATTATTAATGCTGTAGTTGCACCACGAGCAGATATTGTAAATGTTCAGTATCAACATTAATTAACATCCATCCATCCATTTTCTATACCGCTTATCCTCTTAGAGGGTCGCGGGGGGCTGGAGCCAATCCCAGCTGACATTGGGCGAGAGGCGGGGTCCACCTGGACTGGTCGCCAGTCAATCACAGGGCTGACACATAGAGACAGACAAACATTCACAGTCACACCTACGGACAATTTAGAATCACCAATTAACCTAACTTGGATGGTGGGAGGAAGAGAGAACCCACACCGACACGGGGAGAACATGCAAACTCCACACAGAAGGGCCCCAGCGGGTGTGAACCCAGAACCCAGAAGGGCCCCAGCCAGCCGGCGGGTGCGAACCCAGAACCCTCTTGCTGTGAGGCGACAGTGCTAACCACTGCACCACCGTGCCACATTAATTAACAACGTTTTCTCATTATGTTGATAACAATCATTGAGTCAGCATGCCTTTGAAATCTTTCAAAGCAGATTACAATGGGCTTTCCTGCCTATAACAGAGGCATGTGTGTGTGTGTGTGTGTGTGTGTGATTGAATATAGTCTTTGTGTCCACTACAAATACAGCAGAATAACAATAATGTTTCATATGATCCTTCAAATGAAAAGATAGAAAATGTTGGTCACGTTGGTCGTCTTCTAAAAACAGTCAGCATGCCTTTTTCCTGCTTTTGAATATTAGTTGTATATAACTGTAATTTCTTTCTTTACATAGTTTGTTCATTGTTCAAGTTAATTTCTACACTGTAAAATGTTCAGCTTCTAAAACACATCTTGGTCACAATCCTCTAAAAACAAAAACAAATTTTAGGAATCTTTATCAAAAATTTTTAAAAGATATATATTGACAGATGTATCAGATTTATTTTAAAACTCTCAAATATCAGTATCAGTATTGGCTTCATAAATCCCTCATCAGTCCGGCTGCATAACAAACTGTTCATGTTACAGAGTGAAGACGTCGCTATGCTCCATCAGAACTGCCTCCCCGCCACACACACACACACCTTTACCAACGTCAGAATGGGGGGGTGGCTGTGTCCGACCATTTATGTAACTCTCTGAAACCACAAATCTGACATCACACCCACTTCACGCTGTGATTGGTTGGCTGTGTGGAGGTGAGAAAGGAGTCTCTCTCAGCTTGTTTTTCATTCTTTAAACTATTTCTGTCACTTTTCGTGAGAACAACCGAGTGCAACACTATGAACGTCTTCCACGAAAGACAGTCTGAAAATGTGTGCCATTATCTCCATATTTAAACGATACTGTGTCCATGATGGCTGACTTTTCACTCCACCTTTGAGTGTGGACGTTCAGGACAACTATAAACACTCTGGATGCCGTAAGAACTGGTTCTTGTCAAGTATACCCCGGCCTTTAGAATACAGTTTGGCACTTGGACAAAAGGATTGAATTTAGTCACTAATGTTACTCCATACAGAGATGAGCTGTTCTTTCAGCACCACTTGGAGTGTATGGAGTAACATTAGTGACAAAAACAGCTCCTTATCTGCACACAGCTGAAGATCACTGTGGATCCCCATCAAATAAAAACACATTTTAAACTCAAAATATGTTTCAGATATAATCACATATGTTTCTCTTTGACACTAACCTGGTGTCTGTGTGGCTTGATCTCTCCAGATGGTCTCTGCGCTGTCCTCTTTTCTTGGCTGTCATTCCCTCAGTTTACATAGTTCCATATTATGTCCTTTTTTTTAAAAAAAATCAAACATTTGAAATGATCATAAACAAGGCTATGGTTCAAAAATCTACTCTTTAGGTCCTCTGAGAGTGAATCTACTCCCGTTTAGAAAAAAGGAAAGTATCTCAGTTCTCTGACAGAACCTGAGTGGAGGACACCAGGTGTCTGCGTCTCAAAAATATACTTATTTTTTCTCCAAATCTACAATAACACCATAATCCAATTCATAAATAGTAGGCCTGTGGGATGTATGTACACATTTGCTGCAGCTTTCCAGCGTAAACATAATGACTAAATGTAGGGTAGGTATGAAAAATAAAATTTGGCTTTGTCTTTTGTTGAACTACTGAATATGGACTGCTTCCTACATTATGTACAAGAGTCTGGTTGGTCCCCTGTTAATCCTCTCAGGATGTCAAGTAATTATTCCAAGTCCTGCTTGTCCTTGATTATCTGCAGGGCAGGCTACGTGTCCTATTTTCCAGGCTGATTTCTCCACCAGCTTCATTTCATGTTCTTTAGGTGTTCCTACTTTAAAGGGCCTCTGTGTTGCATCACATGCACTGTGCTTTGTTCATAACTCCTCAGTTTTTTCACTAGCGGATGTGCTTTACCAGATGAGGGGGATTAAAATGTGCTTTTTATAAATCAACCCCGTCGCTCTTAAAACTTTTCAGGATTGCGATGTGTTGATCCTCCGACTGCTCTGTGCAAAGACTTAAGAGCCCATTAATGGGGGGTTTATTCTACACAACTATGGGCTTTAATAGTTTTTTTAAAAAGTGAGGACGCAGACTGCGGGACTACAGGTCTGTCTCCCGTGTGTCCAGACAGAACGCGTAAAGGGATCTCTTGAAGTCCATGCTGCTGTTCGCCTTGATGTTCGCCTTCTCCACCGAAGCGGCCGCGTCGTTGTTCTCTCCATCCTGCGACTTGGCTGAGGATTTACTCCCTTTGCGTTTCATTTCGGGACTCGCTCGGCCGCTGTTGGGCTCGTCCTTCAGGGAGGACTGGTCCTGGTCCGTCTCCCTGTGGTAAAAGTAGTTGAAGTTTGATACGATGACCGGCACCGGCAGCGCGATGGTGAGCACGCCGGCGATGGCGCACAGAGAGCCCACGATCTTCCCCCCCACCGTCACCGGCCTCATGTCGCCGTAGCCGACGGTTGTCATAGTGACCACGGCCCACCAGAAGGCATCAGGGATGCTGGAGAAGTGAGACTCCGGCTCGTCCGCCTCTGCAAAGAACACGGCGCTGGAGAAGAGGATGACTCCGATGAAGAGGAAGAATATGAGGAGGCCGAGCTCCCGCATGCTGGCTTTAAGAGTCTGCCCCAGGATCTGGAGCCCCTTGGAGTGTCTGGAGAGCTTGAAGATCCTGAAGACCCGAACCAGGCGGATGACCCTTAGGATGGCCAGGGACATGGCCTGCTGTCCGTTCTGATGCTCCTGGCCCTGCTGCTCCGCCAGCTCCGTGCCCACTGTGATGAAGTAAGGCATGATGGACATGATGTCGATGATGTTCATGATGGTCTTGGAGAACTCCGACTTGCTGGGGCACGCGAAGAAGCGCACGAACAGCTCGAAAGTGAACCAGATGACGCATGTGGTCTCGATGATGAAGAAGGGGTCTGTGAAGGTGAGGGACGGCCGGGTCGCGGTGCTGTTGTCCAGCCGGCTGGTGACCGGCAGCTCCCTCTCATCCCTGAACTCTGGCAGCGTCTCCAGGCAGAAGGTGATGATGGATATGGTGATGACAATCACAGACACGATGGCGATGCCTCGCGCCGGACTGGAGCTCTCCGGATACTCAAATATGAGCCAGACCTGCTTCTGAAACTCATTCTGAGGCAGCGGCTTCTCTTCCTCTTTTATAAACCCCTCATCCTCACGGAACCTCTCCATGGCCTCCTCCCCCAGCTGATAAAACCTAATTTCATCCGCGAACACATCAATTGACACGTTGACAGGTCTCCGGATCTTCCCTCCGGACTGATAAAAATACAAAATCCCGTCAAAACTCGGTCTGTTGCGGTCGAAAAAGTACTCGTTCCGGAGCGGGTCGAAGTATTTTATCCTCTTGGCGGGGTCCCCCAGTAAAGTATCAGGGAACTGGTTCAGGGTGCCCAGCTGGGTCTCGTACCTCAGCCCGGCTATGTTGATGAGCACCCTCTCGTTGCTCTCCGTGTCCATGTCCATGTCCAGCATGTCCTCGTCGAACAGATGGGGACTGTGGTCCGCGCGTAAAAGCGCATCCATGGCGTTCTCGCTGCAGCTGAAAGTGTTGTTCATGTCGTTGATTTTCCAGGAGCTCTGCTGATGATGATGATGCTGTTGATGATGATGATGATGATGATGATGATGCTGAGGACTCCCCCGGGTGTTCAGCTCTTTACCGTAGTCCTCTCCAAGTCCAGTTTGAACGAAGCCCGACTGAGGGACATTCAGCGCGTTCCGGCAGCTCTCCTCGGCATTGTTGCCTCCGCCGCCGCCGCCACCACCACCGCTACCTTTAGCGCCGCCGTTCTCAAAACTCACCAAGGCTATCTCCATTCCGCAGCCATCCACAGTTAATGTGTGAAAAATAAAAGAGACTTGTTGAGCTGGAACACAAACATCCTCTCCGATATTTCAGGGCAGACAAAAGTTAAAAATAACCAGCAGCAGATGGAGCTGGAGCTGGGTGAATCACGGCCGGTGCTCCCCCAGCCGCAGTTCCTCTTTACACGCATGCATATGTGTTGCTGTTGTTGTCGTTAAGGCTCTAAGCCGCCGCTGCTGGGGATGAAGTAAATATTAAAACCACGAGAGGAGAGGAGACCCGGATGAGAGAGAGGCTGTAATATCCCCGACGTCCAAAGTGCTGCTCAGACCGTTTAGCTGCCTCTGAAAATGTCTGTGGATGTGAGACAAGCTGTCACCTTAACTCTCTCTCTCTGTCTCTCTCTCTCTCTCTCTCTCTCTGTCTCTCTCTCTCTCTCTGTCTCTCTCTCTCTCTCTCTCTCTCTGTCGGGGGAGGGGGGGGGGCGTTTATTTTCCAAGCGCGCGCGCTGGTCGTACTGTAGTATAAGCAGATTCAAATTCAAATTTTGGTCATTTTATTATAAGAAAAGTCAAAAATCAGAGAGACACATTACACACTGTAGCATCAGTGTCAAAGGCTACAGGCTATTTGTCCAACTACAAACTTATAATGAAAGTAAATACATTTATTTTTCAATTATCTACACACTTTACCTTAAACCTTCAGGCTCCTCCTCACCTGGATTTTTTCCACTCATAAGATTCCCCCCCTGCAGAAATGAGACCACATCAGCATTTTAATTTTTTGCACATCCGCTGCACTGGACATTTCTGCTCAGACATAATTTCATTTAAGACATATTACACTGTCTGTGTTAACTACATGCATACAATGGGCTGATTTTTACTCAGATTCTGTTATTTTAAAACAACAGAATTATTGCAGGAGTTTTGTAAGCAGTTTTTTCTTCATATTTGCTTTTTATTTTACAGCCGTTTTAAAGCCAATAAGAGTCCCAGTTTGTTCAATTCAATTCAATTCAGTTTTATTTATATAGCGCCATATCATAACAAAGTTATCTCAGGGCACTTTTTCGAACAGAGCAGGTCCAGACCGACTCTTTATCCACACAGAGTTTATATAAAACAACATTAACAGAGAATATGTGTTGAAATATTCTCTTTTCTCAGGTGTGATGACTGTGACTGTGATGAAGTGGTGGAGGAAGTGTTCAGATAAAAGTAGTCATACCTCGATGTAAGTAAAAGTCCTGCAGTAAAAATAATTCTTAAGTAAAAGTACAGAAGTAGTCCACAACTTCCAAAATGGTTGCTTATTTAATTTTGTTGTTTTAATAATTTGATTAAAGAGTGAAAATAACTTAAAGCTGCAGATAGTTTGGTGTCGTTATACAGAGATGCAACCAACTGCTCCAATGTGCAATTTTGAGATATTAGTACTTAAAATTTATAATAAACAAGTTAGGGCAGAATATATAGATCATTTACTTTTACTTTTTTATTTTAAAGTACCTCAGTGTAAAAAATACTCCAACTAATATACCTCCAGTCAAAACTCAAAAAGTATTATCTGCAAGATGAACTTCAGTATTAAAAGTAAAATAAGTTAAATAGTTGACGTATGATGTTGAGTTCAGGCAACTTCTGATGACTTTATTTACTGTTGAGTTTAACATAAAGAACATTTATAGACTGTCTGTCTTCCACTGGTGCATTCAATGTCTCCAGTTTTTATGTTTCATATTCTCGTTTTATATAATCTTATATAACATCGGACGCTCTGTGTGCACGCAGCCGCTCGCTGCAGCGTTTTCAAACATCCTTAATGCACACAAATCCATTTCCTTACAGCACGAGCACAAAGACCTGCTTCCACATGACGAGGTCCATGGACTCCTCGCTTTCATCCCTTCTCTTTGTGTTGCCTTTGTGTCCGAGTCCTCTTCTCCCCTGAGCATGGAGGGTCGGGCCCCCGGGGGCCACACTCTGCACTCTGCTGTTCATCCGGATGTTTGAGGGAGATGGACAGGGCTTTTCTTTACCTCTACACACACACACACACACTTGTCTGGTCCTGCTCAGCAACACGTTCATTCTCTGAAGTCACAGTTCGTATTTTTATTTTTATCAATAAACTTAAATCACAGAAAACCAAATGACAGATTCTGATCTGTTGGTCGACACCACATTGAATTTATCCAACACATCTTCAAACCTGAACGACAGAGTGCGTCCTTAAACGACATATCTGACCGCTGGAGAGTAACATTACCAGCGACAGGCATACTGGACCTCCGTCGTCACGGTAACAATAATAAACACGTGATTAAGGTAGTGAAACGGTCACAGTTTGGTTTGGTTGAGGCACCAAAACTACTCAGGTTGTAAGTTAAGTTACGTCACATGATTTACGACTTACTTCCGCACTCCAATAATCAACAAGTTTCAGATCTGTTGACCAATTAGCACGAGTCTCAAAGGTAAAGAGTAAAAAGTTTCATAGTGTTTTTTGTTTTTTTAGGTGACAAATTAATTTTCTACCTTTGAGTCCATCATAAGTGAAACGTTGGCCGAAAATGTTTGATGAACAAAGCGTGGTATATTTGGTTTAGTTGTGAAATTAATTTTAATTTTGTGAGTAAACAAAGACCATCCTGACCTTGTTAGGAGTTGGTTTATTTATCCTGCAGTCAGGATGTTGTTGGCCTAGCTTAGCATAAAGACTGGAAGCAGGGGGAAACAGTATAAACCAGATCTAACATACAGCACGTACATCTTCACACAATACGACAAACAGTCTAAAAAGAAAGAATATCAGTTCACACAACTTACAAAATCAGATTTGACCTAAATTTCAAAAGCAATAAATTACATGATTCAAAACATAAACAGAACTTCTTGACATGACAGACGACACCTTGGTCCCCGACCAATCATAGATCACCGTCTTTCACGACCTGCGTGATGTCATCAGGGAGGAGGAGCCAGGGACAAGAATGTAAACAAACATGGCGTCTGAAGCTGTGTGATACCAGCTGTGCTGTGTTCAGAAAGGCCTTAAAAACAGAAAGAAAAAGCAACTGCGACCTTTTCCTCTGTTTCAGTTCCAACAGCATCGTTCCTCTTTCTCTTCAACATGTTCACAGGTGAAGAGCGCTCTGAGCTCCTATTGGTCGACGTCACCGAACACGTCGTGGAATTTGTCGTACTCGGCGAGAGAAGGCAAAGAAATTCAGACACGCTCGTCTTTTTGTCGGGACGTTGTGAGGCGTCAAAGATGAGGCGTACACGGGATAAAACCAGCAATTGTGTCAGTTTTTGTTCCCGACACCCTGCGTCTGTCGGGTCGGCCTGATATCATGCAGTCTGAACCCGACATAAGTCCTCGTAGTACGTACAGTTCCTCTTCTCACACAATCCACAAGAGAGTATTTTTGAAGATGCCACCTTCAGCAGCCAGAGGAAGAATACCACTTCTAAAACGTGCAACTTAACACAAGATTTAAGACCATATTTTTGTTTATTGAGCATGTTAGTTTTGGAAATCCTTCCTGCAGCTTGTGATACATTTTAATCACTAGCTGAGATCAGACACTACAGCAACAGAGAAACAAATAGTTTCAAAGTGACAACAAAAGTGAATCCAGAATTCTGTTTTAATCGTCCATTGTGGAAATTCATACTTTCTCTGTCTTTTATTTCTTTCTCTATTTTTTTGTGATTCGGGTAAACTGACCCTTTAACTGAGGAGCATCCAAAGTGTGGCCACTCTGAACGTCCAAATCCCTGACTGGCTCATACAAAGGACAACACACACACACACACACACACACACACACACACACACACACACACACACACACACACACACACTGAGAGCAAGTGGACAGAAAGCCTGAGTGCGTTGGTTTCTAAAAGCAGAGAAGGTGACCTATTTAAAAGGTTAGTTTCTTAGCCCCGTGGGTGGATTAGGAAAACAAAGCACAAGCACTATATTTATCCTTTTCCTTATCTAATGCCCCAGCCTCATCATGATAAGAACTATGTGCATCTCCCCGCCCCTGGATTAGTGCACTGTCCTCAGACCGCAGCCATGAATAATAACTCACCAACATCCATCTCATTGTGCGACTGGCCACTGGCAACGCAGCGATTTCACGCACTGGATACAGCCATTAGGATGTTTTTACAATAAACTTTATAATATTTGTCATGTGGACGACGGCGGCGGCTTTAAAAAAACAAAACGGTAGCTTCCTGCTGTCAGGGAGGAGGAGGAGGAGGAAGAGGAGACATAAACAGCAAACAAGGACAAAAGAAAAGAGCAAATGTTGTTTTAGTGAACACGAGACAAGACAGAGTTGTTCAGCTCAGAGGTTATGTGTATGTGTGTGTGTGCACATTGTGTATGTTTCTGAGCCCAAAAATGGCATTTTAAACCACTTTAAACAAATATTTGAGAGGAAACGCTGCTTTAAATATGACCACACGGCTGATTTATGTTCATGTGCTGTGAAAAGCTCCGGATTCAGAGACATGTGAGTCCACAACTTGCAGTAGCCGATTCGTTCTGACGCTCTTTGTAACCAAAGCATATTAAATATTTTTATGATTATGTTTGGGAAAATGCTGATTTTTGGTTAAAAATTAAACAAGTCTACAGCTCTGAGAAATACATTTTAAAAAAACACAAGACAAATATATTTAGCTGATTTGAATATATTAAACATCAGCATGCTAACATGCTGATGTTTAGCAGATATAATGTTCACCATCTTAGCTTAGTGTGTTAGCATGCTAACATTAGCTAATTAACAGTCATTAACAGTCCAGCTGAGGCTGATGGGAATGTCTGTAGTTCTGCAGGTATTTGGTCGTAAACCAAAGTGTTGGACACATTAACATGTTGACCTGATGGTGGCGCTGGATGAAAAGTCAGAGGATTGATCCTCTGGGGATCATGAATGTCTGTACCAAATTTCACAGCAATCCATCGTATAGTGGAACAAACTGGTGGATCGATCCATCCGTAGAGCCGCTAATGTTGCTAAAAAGCCAGCGCTAACTTGAAGCACGAGACAGGAGGAGTCGACTTTTTCCAATATTGAATCAAACCCACAGTCTTTGTTTAGTTTCAAACCAAACCTGGGCTGCAGGACACGATCGCTCTCAGTTTGAGTTGAATACTTTCGATAATGGTTTCCTTGGAGGGTAGTGAAAGGGGCGCTTGTTTTTCACCTGTGTGTGGCCCATGTGGGTGGTCACACTGTTTATTGATACATGATAATGCGAGTGCAGCAATAATGTGAACAAAAACTGACACAATGTTCTCTGTGATACCAAACTCAAGCCAGTTCTAAGTCTCAAGTTGATTTCTTTACATTGTGCTGAAATAAAATGATCTGAAAGCTGCTGTTCTTTAACACACCTGAGTCGTGGTCAACAGGTGGAGCTACACGTGTAAACAGTCTCCTCTCTGCACCAATCCCTGAGCTCCAGTTTCATGTCTTTTAGGTGGAAAAAAAGGAGGAATTCTCAATAACACATGATAACAGACAGATGTTTGTATCTGATGTTGAAATCCAACGTCCTCATGTGCAATAATCCATCTTTGTCTTATAATCTGAGACGTTTGGGGACAAAGTTTGGACTTGAGAACCAGCAAACCTGGTGTTTGGTCTGAGTGCAGTCCCACTTCAGGTCTTGTTGCCTGTTACAGAGGGAAACGGTAACCATAACAACAGGTAACCACTAACAACCAGCATCCGTAACGATCGCAGCTCGCAAATTAGCTCCTCTAATTCCAGAGGCACGGTTCAGAGCTGCTGCTGCTGATAACAACACGCTTTTATAAAGTGTTTTCTGTTTTTTTCCAAGCTGAAAAAAATAGCAGCCGTACATCACTGCAGCAGGGAGGGAGGAACGGCCCGAAAACAAGGAGTGAGCCCAGATTTACACTCATTATCATAAAGTAATAATAATCATTAGTCTCCTCTTGTTCTGGTGTTTTTGCACTTTGCTTCAGTTCATCTCTGTTTCTTTTGGTTGGTTCGGTTCAGGTTTGCAGGAGTTTTCAGGATACAGGCTGAGTAAAGAAAACATTTATTGGACATTATAATTTGATTAATGTTATATTGATGCACGCAGAAAATCAAAGGATCGGTATAAATATCATTTTGTGAGCTTATTTGGAACGTTCATGGGGGACGTTGTAGGTAAGTAAAAGTCCTGCATTCAAACATTTACTTGAGTCAAAGTACAAAAGTATCAGCATCAAAATATACTTAAAAGTACTCATTATGCAGAATAATAGATATGATATTATTGGATTATAATTGCATTAATGTGTTTAATGTTGCAGCTGGTAAAGGTGGAGCTACTTTTAATCACTTTATATTCTGCTGGGTAGCTTGTGAATTTCCCCACAGAGATCAATAAAGTTTAATTTTTTCTTAATACATCATCATTTATTTGTAGATTATATTTTGTGTGATTAATCGCGATCCGTAAAGTAACAAAACTATATCAAATAAATGCAGTGAAGTAAAAAGTACAATATTTCTCTGTGAGGTGTGGTAGAGTAGAAGGAGAAAGTAACAGAAAACGGAAATACTCAAGTAAAGTACAAGTACCTCAGAATGGTCCAAAGTTTGTTAGTTCAGGTGTTGCAAAGGAAGTAATTCAGTGCTGGAGAAGAGATCATCCATGCAACACTTAAATGAATAATTCAACATGTTGACGAGAGTTAGAGGAGACTGTCACGTTTGTTGTTCGTTTGTTCGTGTTCATCTGCGAGCTTTTAGAGGAGCTGGAAGGTGGATTTTATTCCCTTTAGGCAGAGCCAGGCTAGCTGTTTCCCCCTGTTTCCAGTCTTTATGCTAAGCTAAGCTAACTGGCTGCTGGCTGTAGCTTCATATTTAACGTACAGACATGACTGACTCTATTTCCCAAACTGCTCCTTTAATAAGCGAGCGTTCCCTTAATGCACCTGTCAGCCAGCCGAACAGAGGAGTTGTTATTTGTGAGTGTGTGTGTGTGTGTGTGTGTGTGTGTGTGTGTGTGTGTGTGTGTGTGTGTGTGTGTGTGTTGGTACAGTAGCAGTAAAACGTCAGATTTGGTGCATGTGAGGAGACGAGCGGCGCTGCAGGGCTGACAGTAGGCCTGAGTCAGACTCTGCAACACCTGAGGGAGCTTCACTAACCTCCCATCATCATACATCTGTGTGTGTGTGTGTGTGTGTGTGTGTGTGTGTGTGTGTGTTTGTTTGTGTGTGCGTGTGTGTGTGTGTGTGTGTGTGTGTGTGTGTGTGTGTGTTTGTGGGCTCAGGGCGGCTGCATGGACAGAGTGGCGTGGAGGGGAGAGCGGGAGGAACGCTGCGATGAGTTTAAGAAGTCTTGACAGCAGATGCCTGCATAATAACACACAGAGAGGACATGTGCAAGCAGGAAAATCAAGGACACCACGTCATGCGTGCCAGTCATTTAAAGTAACAGTTTCCTCCCGCAGCTTAAAACATGCACACAGATTATGAGCAGAAAGGCTGCAGATGCTGCTAAATGGATTTGTACATCAGTGCTGTGAAATACAGCGAGGACGGATTTAAAACACCATCTATGTATTTTGATGAGGTCGAGGCTGCGTTGCTAAGGAGAGGGCCTTTTTTTTAATCAGTAAAGTATGATTGGTGATTGGTGGCTGCAGTGCTTGAACAGATTGAACAGATGCTGATGTGTAGGAGGAGGAGGAGGAGGAGGAGGAGGAGGAGGAGACCGAGTTCATCTTCAGCCCAAACAAGCTAAACACTGAACACAGTCTGATGTCACAGCCGAGAGTCTGAAACATGTTCGCGTCCTGATCGTGCAAAAACGACCCGCAGATGTTTTTTGTCTCGTTGGCAACGCTGTCAACATGTCGTCACATGATGTCCTCACTTGTCGTCCTGAAACGCTGTCATCGCGCAGGGAGACGATCTGAGCGTGCTCACACTCTGCTTTGGAGAATTGGCCATCAGTGTCAAGATGGCAGCGGTTTAAAATGGGCTCCAATCTGCCTCCTCCTCCACACCGTGTGTGTGTGTGTGTGTTTCTCTTTTTGTGAGGACCAGTCTGTGTGTTTTACATCTTGCCAGTGAGGATATTTTGGCCGGTTCCCTGTTTAAAGCTGCCTGAGGGTTAAAGGTCAGTTCACCCAATTTACAAAGAGACATATTTGCCTTTATTTGATAATTAGCCGTCAATACAGCAGGAAAAATTGTGGACATTGAGGTTACATGGCATCTGGCATGAGTGCAACACATCAGCCATGTCTTGAGCATTGCATTATCTGACGCCCACAGCGCACAGCGAACACATCGTATAGGTGAATGTTCTGCGAGCGGATGTGATAAGATGTTTCTCGAGTGCTGACGTATTTCTTTTCTGGGAATCCTGAACTCATGCAGGTGAACATGTGTCTGTGGTGGCGGGGCGTGGTTTAGCGCTCAGCTGCAGAGGAGAGAGGTGGGGGAGTGGCTCGGGAAGTCAGGGCAGCACACAGGTGCCGCAAATGACAATCAAGCTGTGTGTGTTTAATCAGTAGCGGCAGCCTGGGGAGTGAGAGGAGAGCTGGAGATCAGAGGAGAGACAGGAGAGCGGCCAGGCACCAAGGGAGAACAGGAAACGACGGCTTCCCGACCCCTGGACAAGGGAAAAAGGGACATTCGTGGCGGCATGTATGTGTTTTGTGTGAGCTCAGTGGAGCCTAATAAAGGGCCAGCCACAGCCATAAACTTGTAAAGCTGCCTTTGCGTATCTGTCAGCAGAACCCGCGAGCAGCAAGCCTGCTACAGTGTTGTATGCAGATCCGCATGGCTGTTTCTTTTGTTCATCTTTTCCTTTTTGCTTCATCCCGCCTCCTGACAGGAAGTGGATCAGCCAATCAGCTCAAGTCACTTTCATTTATACAGGAACAAATTCAGAAATCACAGATTTACCTATAAAGGGTTTTACAGTCTGTACAACATACGACATCCTTAGACGCTCAGTTCAGATGAGGAAAAAATCCTCCAAAAAACCTTTAACGTCAGCTCCTCTGCAACCTACAGTTACCCATAACACCCTCCTGCATGCTGCATTCATCCGTAGTCCCTGCACAGATGTTAAAAACGGAAAATTAAATTAAAATTACAAAGTTATTGAGATCATTTATAAGCATGCAGAACAATAATGAGGACAGACTGACAGCAAACAGACAGACTGAGGACAGTAAGGTGCCGTTGAGTTTTGACAGAGCTGAGTGCTAATTAAAAATCTCTTTAAACAAGCTCTAAATAAACTGTCTGACAGTTGCAGCTTTAACAGAGAACAGACTAAAACACTTTGTGTCACTGAGGTCAGACAGGTTAAGGTCCGAGATTTAGGTTTAGGTTAAGAAACAAGGGGACGTATTATGCCAATGCCAATGTCAATGTCCTCACAAGTATACAAGTACATGCATGCATGTGTGTATACGTGTGTGTGTGTGTGTGCAGTGAATGAGCACTGAACTGGAAAATAACTGTGACTGGAGGAACTGTGGGCCAATCATCGGCCTCCACTGGTCACGAATCACACCTCCAGCTTTACCCACTTCGGTGGGTAGGGTGGAGGAGGGGAAGCCCTACCCGTGTGTGTGTGTGTGTTCAAAAGCCCTCAGGAACCCAGATCACCAAATACAAAAAGAAAATCTCTGCTTGTTCACAGCAGCCTACAGAGGATATTAACACACACACACACACACAGCCGAAGCTACAATACCTCAACAGAGACTGTGGGGGGGGGGATTACAGCCTCGGAGAAATAATAACAGCCTCGGCCTGCTCACACACACACACACACATACATACGCATTATCAGGTGATGTGCTAAGGTGAGACATGGGGGGGGGGTTAAGGGGAAGACCGACGCCATCATCAGTTCTGTCTGTGCGGCTGCAGGAGTGCCTCTGAGCAGAGGGATGTCGGTCTGATGAGGGAGGAAGAGGAGGATTGTGTCGAGGGATTTTAATTGACAGCTGTCCAAATCCCCAGAGAGAGACAGAGAGAGAGAGAGAGAGAGAGAGAGACACAGAGAGAGAGAGAGAGAGACACAGAGAGAGAGAGAGAGACAGAGAGAGAGAGAGAGAGAGAGAGAGAGAGAGAGAGACACAGAGAGAGAGAGAGAGAGAGAGAGAGAGACACAGAGAGAGAGAGAGAGAGAGAGATCAGAGAGAGACACAGAGAGAGAGAGAGAGACAGAGAGAGAGAGAGAGAGAGAGAGAGAGAGAGAGAAACACAGAGAGAGAGAGACAGACAGAGAGAGAGAGACAGACAGAGAGAGAGAGACAGACAGAGAGAGAGAGGAGGGTATTAAGAGTGAAAAGCATTAGGAAAATCGAGGTATTAAGAGTCTTGCTCTCTCTCACACACACACACTCTGTCTATATATGTCTCGATATACTATTTATACATGCACTCACATATTCAGTCTATATATAATAAACTAAGTCCTCCATGACACAAAACATTACACAGATCAGCCAGTTGGTGGCGTTACATTGTTAGTGCAAATTTTAACCGATTTTTCAGAGAATCATCAAAAGAAAACGTGACTTGCTGCTTGTTTCCATCCACTGCTGCTGATGTGTGAATATGAGTTAATTTATTGATGGCATAGACTGTTTATTTAAAGGTGAAATATACGAGATATTGAACATTAACATATATATATATATATATATATATTCTAATATAGCAGCAAGCAACTGAATATTTACTATTTATAGGCAGTTTTGGTGAGTTTTGTTTTGTTTCTGTCGAGTTTGAAATGTGTTTTACGATCTGCGAGGTAAAATGAGTGTTTTTGACAACAGAGTCTGGTGGCTTTGAGGTGAGCGATATAACGCCTGTTTCTGGTTGGGGGGGCAACATGCTGATATGTTTTGAGATGCTGGTGCTAATGTGACATCTAGTGGCAGCGAATGTCGTATATAGAACCTTTTAAAGATGGACGACATGACAGCTTCCCAAAAGTGAAGCCAAAACATCTGGATCGCCCCCTGGTGGCTGGCTGCAGTATAGGTCATAAGCCCCGCCCCCTCCATGTTAGCGGATGGGCCAAACTGAAAAAATTAAAGTACACATCAAATAAAAGATGGTTTCTGTCATTTCAGGTAGTTCTTATCACGCTGATGTGTTTTCACATGTTCGTTCTTCTGATCAGTTTGATGCTATAAAAACGGGGTGATTGACAACTTGTGGTGTGCTGTGATTGGTTTGGGCGGGACCTTGGACTCTGGTTCCAAATAACGTCACCAGCGCAAGATGGCAGCACCCGTATCACGCGTCGGCCATCTTTATATACAGTCTGTGAGAGTTGGGAATCACAAATACAAGCGACCACTTTAACATTTCACAGTTATTTGATCCATTAATATAAAAAGTAATTATTATTGGAGCTTTAAATCGTGTTAAAACATGTTTCTGTTCCTGCAAACGTGAAACTTTGAAGAGATGAACATGACACTGCAGCGTCTGTTTAGACTGAACCAGATGCCTTCAGAGCCCACAGAGAGCTGCAGCACACACACACACACACACACACACACACACACACACACACACACACACACACAGATATATGTAAACACACACCCCAGGAGAGAAACAAGAAAAGGAAGGACAGATTTTTTCAGCATGAGGGAACATCGTCCTGCACATTGAATTCCCAACCAGAACACACACACACACACACACACACACACACACACACACACACACAGGTTTGCCCTACTATGCTTCTTACTGTGCCGGCAGCCTTCAGTCTGCATTCAGAGGTCATTATATAATTTCAGAGTCCTTTTTCACATCAGACAGCATCTGTGAAACCTCGGGGGACTCGACCAGCCACCATGTTCGCTCTCCTCAGACTCACCGTCCACCAAGCGTCCATTTAAAAAGCTTTCAGGAGCGTTATCACCTCCTCGCCATCACATCTTCACTTCTAATGATGCTGCAAATTGTCCCAGTGAAAACATATTTGTTAATCTTGTACATCTGTGATGATTTTGGACTTGAGCTCCTGGTGTTTACGTCACCCAGAGACCGTGTCCATGGTGTTTTCCGTCATGCTTTTCTGCTGATCCTCAGTTTTAATGAGGATGAGAATGAGTCCTCGAGTGATGTCACTTGAGTCAACGTCGGTTGGGGCTGAATACTACGAGTTTGAAACTGAAAACAATCTGTTGGCGTGGAGTTACAAAGAAGTGAGCTGACCAGACCTCATCTCATCTCTGCTGCAGGCAACATTAGCCGCTACTAGCATAACACACCCCAATCTACCACCAAGCTGTCAGAGGAAGAGGTGCATTGTGGGTAATGTAGGCGCCAGGTTCAGACAAGGAAGAAGAACGTGTGGAATTTAAAAAAAGATGATATCTCTGGTTCTGCTGCATCGATTTTGATCCTTTTTGTTTTAAACTGTCTGTCATGAGTCCGACAACATTACAGAAGTGGAATGATAAATCTGAGTCCTCCTTTAAATTGAGGAAGGGAACTTTTTGTTTTTTATTAATTCACCAAATTACTGTTATATCTTCTTAAAAGTAATCTAGGCTTACTTTAAAGTGTCAGCATTGTTTAACATTGTGTCAAACTGGCCTGTATTTTAATCTATGATCATCTGGAAATCACACAAAATGCTGATTTTGCATCAATAAATTAAACTCAGTTATATATTATAACGCCATTATCAACTATACTATAATTTCAATTATGTATGTAAAGAGAAATTGAATTTAGAGTTGATTTTTAAAGTAATAATAGAGGCCAGACTCATCCCAAACTCTCTCCTCTGTTTTAATTTAACCAGTTATTGATAATAAAGTAGTAAAAAAAAATCCCAAAATGCCAGTGAGGGCATGGAGTCATTAAAATCTAAAGGGTTCATCCTCTGAGAAGCAGGAATGAGATCAATGCATTTCATGGATATCTGACTGAATTGATTTATTGTGTGCACAATTGCTCGATGTTGCTGCTGTAGGAGGTTAGAGGATCTAAATGATCAGGAGTTTGTATGTTGTACCTGTGGAGGATGATCATTGTGTGTCTGATCTACTGCCTTCATCCTGCCTCTGGAGTTTAAAGAGTTTATTTAACTTAAGAATAACATAAACGGTTTTCATTCATGTCCTTTTCAGGGCTGAATGAGGCAGTTTTGTTGCATGGAAGATTTTAAATATACAGCGTGCAGATATAATGCACCTACAGTAATAGAAAGAATAGAAAGTTAGACAGACATATTATACAGTATGTTACTGTAGACCACTGGTCCCCAACATTGGGGTCGACACCCCTCAAGTGGTCGCAGGAAATCATATTTCTGCTGCACAAATTATGTTTATTTCTCTGTCTTTTCTCAAATTTTGCTTTTTTTTCTTGGTGAAATACTTTATAAAAGTGCAATATAAATAAAGTTTATCATTATTATTATTATTATAAAGATAATTAAATTCAACAATCTGAGATCTCTCTTTGGTTAAAATGCTTGTGGCCCATAGACATAGGCACCGTGGGAGCCGCCTGCTCTGGACCAGAGTGCATTAAGAACTATTAGTTTATCAAAGCAACAGTATTTGAAACATATGTTGTATTTATGAACAACAGTCAAGTCCACAGAATGTTAATTGAAGCAGATTTCTGATGAATAAGGAGCTGCTGTCTGTGCGTGCCGTGCCTCTCCTGGTCGTCCATTTGTTTGCTGTTTGGCTGTGAGGAGGCTGACTGTGAGAAGTACCCGGCAGGAAAAGGCTGTCCTACTTTATGTCTCATTAAACTGGTCACACATCAGGGACGTGACTCAGAAATACACCAATTTAAGTAAAACGGTAGTAGCACCAAACGTGTCCTGGAGGCTTTCCTGGCCTTATTTTTAAAGACGGGCCTAGTTCTTTAATTTTATTTTCTTATCTCATCATCTATCAATAAAACAGAAACTCCTGAGGAAACTTCTCTCTCACATCATGTCATCTCCTCTGAGGCAGATATTTTTTGTCTCTTCTCCGTCATGTTCCAACAGTCATTTTCCTCTCTCAGTTTTTGACATCTCCTCCTCTCTTCCCTCTCGCCAGTTCACAGGTTACCATGGCGACGCACAGTAGTATTTTCCTGTTGCCAGGGCTCGTCTCCATGCGAGCGCAGCATCCCTCCCACAGCGATGTGATGGATTGTGTGTTGGATATGAGGACATGTATTCCATAATGTTTTGGGTTTTTTTTAAATGAAAACCTGAAGTGTAGTGCTGCTGTGAAGCCACAAGGTGGAGCTGGAGGCCTTTTGGATGACATCAGGGTTTTGGCAGAAGAAAGGTGATGTGTGAGTGTGTGTGTGTGTGTGTGTGTGTGTGTCATGTCCATGGCAACCACAGTGAGCTGCTCTGAAGGAGGATTATTATTATTAAAGGAGTGAGATGTTTCACTCTGCAGCGTTAACATGAGGCTCTCAGATATGTTGCTTTGCTCACATAAATGGGACAAACATGGCTCCTTTTTTTTAAAGGAGCTGTTAAACATTTTGGGGAAATCCTACTGTTTGTCATTTTCTCTTGAGTCACATTAATAAGATGCAAATTCTCAGCAGTGCTGGAAAGCAACATGCATTTACTCCAGAACCATCGTGTTGAGAGATCCAGCCGTGGACATATGACCGAGGCTCACCCCTTTGGACCTCCACTGAACTTTAACACACAAGGAGGACAATAATCAAACAAAAGGGAACACAAAGGTACATGAGTTAAGAAATAACTCTGTTTCCATCTCAGACAGTTTGCACCTCTAACTGACAGCAGCAGGTACCGCAGCATCCTCTTCAACCTACTGCAGCATCTGTGTGACCTTTAGGACGAAGGTTAAGCTCTGCATCTTTCAGTGTGCAGAGCATCCAAAGTAACTGTTAGTAAGTAAATGTTGCTATCTGTTGCACTATGCGCATCATCTCTCGCTGTGCAACAGAACCTCCAGGTTGTAACTGACATCAAAACTGTTTGACCTATATGCTACATGTATGAAAAAAAAGAAAAGTATAGCTTGCTAAATGACGCCTTGATAAGCATTTTTTAATGTATCTTAATCACATGCTTCCCATTTGATTGTAGGAGGGTGGATAGTATCCTGTGCTCCATCTGTATAAAATGGAGACACAGAAGGACTTTTTGGACTTCTTTGGTCTTCGGACTTTGTCTCTTTGGCCTTGGTCTTTCATATTTTGACATCTTTTTTCTCCTTATTAATCTTCTTTTTCTATCTTGCATTTTTATAATTATCAGTAGATATAGAGAGGGAGAGTTTTTGAGCATTTTTAAAAGCCTTTTTCTTTTCTTTTAAAAGGACTTTGTCATCCTGGTTAAGCTTTAAATAATAAGCAGCGTCTCCACATGATGTCCTCCCTCAGTCCTCCAGCCACTGACTGACATTAAGCTGACACCAGTCCGTTCAGCTCCTCCGTCCTCTGAAGACGATTCTCCAAACTGTCCTTTTGTCCTGAAGACATCGTTTTGACGCATTATTCACAGCTCCTATTTTTAGAGTTCTGTCTCCAGCCTCAAAAGGCAGTCGAATCCTTACAGTATGTGCACTTACACAAGCAGAAAGCCAGTATCCGCTGTCAGTGTGCATTAAAGACACGTCGTCCCGTCCTGTGGAAGGCCTCGCTGCAGGGCACTGAGCCTGTGTGTGACGACAGCAATGAAAACAAACCAGAGACAGGAAACAACTACAAAGGGTAAGGGGCAGGGTTATGTAAATGATGCCAAGGCTGGCTGCCCAGAGGAAGAGGTGCACGCTCATGCATCTGAGTGTGCTTTAAGTTTTCATAACGTGGTCTTTACAAGAGAGCCGGAGCTCCGGGCGTCAACAGCAGCAGTGTGTTCTTGAATTACTCCCACAGTGACTTCACCTTCTATTCATGCCGGTTTTGACAGAAATAACTCTTATTAACTGTACGTGGTGGTGCTGCAGCACGGTCAACATCATCCACGT
Organism: Macquaria australasica; assembly: GCA_005408345.1. Lineage (NCBI taxonomy): Eukaryota > Metazoa > Chordata > Actinopteri > Centrarchiformes > Percichthyidae > Macquaria > Macquaria australasica. The sequence goes on from SEMN01000646.1 coordinate 77,391, forward strand.
CGATGGAAACAGCATCTTCAAACCTGCCTCCATGTTCAGGTTTCAGGTCCATCTGCTTTTTTTTTTACAGGAAGTAGTCGTGTCTATACATCCCTTCAGTATAGACACGAGTAAAACCATGCTAGAGTCTCACCACTAGTGGGGCTAAAGATGCTAACTTTTGTCCTGGGGGTGGCGCTAGAGTAAAGGTCATGGGGTCATTAAAATCTAAAGGGTTCATCCTCTGAGAAGCAGGAATGAGATCAATGCATTTCATGGATATCTGACTGAATTGGTTTTGATTTATTGTGTGCACAATTGCTCGATGTTGCTGCTGTAGGAGGTTAGAGGATCTAAATGATCAGGAGTTTGTATGTTGTACCTGTGGAGGATGATCATTGTGTGTCTGATCTACTGCCTTCATCCTGCCTCTGGAGTTTAAAGAGTTTATTTAACTTAAGAATAACATAAACGGTTTTCATTCATGTCCTTTTCAGGGCTGAATGAGGCAGTTTTGTTGCATGGAAGGCTAATGTGAACCTACTTTCAGCCACACAAACGTCTCTGACTGACCCCTGTGCTTGTTCGCCCCGCTCATTTTAGATTTAGTTATTTGACCTGTTACTGATCATGGAGTCTTTCATGTTGTACAGTCTTTTTAAGTTATGTGATTATCACTTGACAATGTCTTGTTGTGTTTTGAGTGAACAAACTATGTGTTATATTATAAAGTTAAGTGATGAGCATGTATATTATATACATGTATATTCATTTAATATTTGTTTTGCCCCGTTGGATAATCTTAATAATAGTTTTGGGCTGTAAACAGACTTTGCCTCTGTTTTGTTTCAGCTCTCATAGTTTTCTGAAGCAAACCAACTATAGTTAAAGTAGCTGCCTGAAAGTGTTGTTGTCTCTCTCTACAGGGAAGATTTCAGATTTCATTCAGGGACAAATTATCTTATGTGGGGGGCTAATTTTGGCCCACGGGCCACCATTTGCCAACCACACTAAACACACTGTAGAGCTTGTTTTAGGTTGACATCGGAGCGTCTATTTGTGCCTCTCTGGACTCGAGCCCGGCTCGGTAAGTGGCTGTTTTCCTGCTTGCTTTAACTGTGGAGTGCCACACACACACACACACACACACACAGTCTCAGGTGACAAAATCAGCTGTTGGGTTTTGCACTTTGCACCTTGTAACTCAAGAGTTGGAGCTTCTCTGTGAGCTGACCGCAGCTCTGTATCATCCATCATTTAGAGGCCTGCTTTACAGAGCTTTGTTTGGTATCAATCATTTAGTCTTGTTGTGCTCATGCCAGCGGCTGGCAGGTGGCTGACAGACGTGGATCCCTGCTGGGGTGTAAAGCCAGGCGAGTACGCTGGTGAGGCGGCCTGCGGCTGCTGGAAAACATATACACCAAAGCTGTGCAGCCAGTCGAGCTTCCAGCGCTGGATAAAACGTTTGCTTTGCACTTCAGTCGGGAGTTATCTCTGCATGAGCATCGCTTTCTGATTCAGGGCTGTAGCCAAGATGTAAGAAAACACAGAGGTCATGTGTCCTACATGAAGCCTTTATAGATAACAACTGGAAAAATAATTTAAAAAATAATTGGAAAACTAATTAATTTCTTGACACAAAAAAGGGTGTACTTTTTTTTGTTGTGAATGTTCCAAAAAATGAGTAAAGAAAGCACAAAACTGATGGTGGAGTATATTATACACTGTTAATTTTATTTCTTTAATTAAATATGGGTTCTGTGACCATTTTCTTTCAGCAACACCAGAAAGAAAGAAATTATTATGAGTTCAGACACACGCAGGGTCGGACATACTGGAGCCAAGGTTGAACTTCCAAAATAAAAGTTGTAGCCTCAGATTTTCATCCTGCAACAACAAAATATAAAGTGACACAAAATAAGAAGCTGTAAAAGCTCAGTGTTGCAGCTGCAGCTCTGCTCTGTTGTCCTGATGTTGGTGGGGAAGCTGCTGATTGAATGTTGGATTCAGCATGCGACAGGAGAAGCTAATTGGTTTGTTAAAGCTGGAGGTGATTGATTAGTGATTGGCTAACGGTCGTTTTAGGCTTCAGTGCACTGCCAGTTTGCTTGTTTGTCGACCAAATTTAAATAACTCACAATATACAATAATGTCTATTAATATAATATTAATAAGATTTGTCATGTGATCATCCTGGTGGTCGTTGCTGTCGTGTGTTTTGGGCACTCAAATCAATCAGTCAATCAAAAATTTAGGGACCAGACTCTCTTCCTATTGGCTCGCAGACCTGAAGTCCCCAAACGTCCAACGTGACGTCTGCAATTGGACCCTTTTGGGTGCACCAGGAAGTGACATCCATCTCCCAGCATGCTTTGGAAGAGTTGGACAGCTCCCTCAGCATCCACCCCCCCGCACACACACACACACACACACACACACACACATCAGATTAGTGCAGCTGAGAGGGGATTTGGGATGCTACATTTCATTAAGGCGACCCATTGACAGCCCATCACGCTTATCACCAGCGGTAATGTAAAAATGTGTCATTTGCTATTTTAAGGCCACACCAGACAAATATTTACCCAGGAGCAGGACAGGAACATAAGTGCATATCATGAGAAGGGAGCAACGTTTTGGAAAATGTGACGATGTGGCTGAAGATATCTTTAACAACCTTCAAATTATTTTATTAATTCTACATCGCAGTGATCAGAGAAACAGAACAGTTTCCCAAAAGCATCTTTGGGCTGAAATTATCATAAAGTCAATCTTATGAAGCTTCTGAAAACCACTACAACATAACTTAAGATACTTAAATCAGTATAAATCTCATGGATGTACGGCATGAATCCTTCCCACCATTCAAACCCATGACCTTCTTGTTAACACAGTGTTGTTCATCAGATAACAGCCGGGCTAACATGAGCTTCATGAGAGGTGAAACAATAATAATTACAGTGATAATCTGTTTGACGTTAGCTAAAGCACAGGTGATGTTAGTCTAACATTCATTTTGGTTCAAGACCCTAATACAATAAATCCTGGAATAAAACTAAAATATTAAGCTCTCTTGTGACAGTGTTTCACTGAAAGGAACTTTTTCACGTGTGCCTAAACTCTAAACCGTCAAAACTAATACATAAAATAAAGATTATTAATAAAGGTTATTTATTTTCTTTATTTTTGAACTCCTCCTTGTTCGGGACATTTAACGTCACCATTAAGTTTTAACTGCTCTGTTAAAGACTGAGGATAAAGTTATATTTGCCCAGTAAAACTTTATTTATGACCAAATAATTGATAACATGCATCACACTCAGCTGTACTTTGTGTTTAGTGCTAATTAGCATTTGTTAGCATGCTAACACGCTGAGCTATGGTTTGGTGAACATGTTAAACATCAGCATGTTAGCATTTAGCTCACAGCCGCACAGAGCTGCCATCATGGCTGCAGCCTCGTCCGGTACCGTTACCTTCTCATCCAAATAAGTAAAGTTTGACTGGAAACTTTGTTTAGGATTAAATATTTTAAACTCCTCCATAATCATAATGTTCATTTGCATGTTTCCACTGACTGTACGCATTTCCACCTCCTCTAAAATCTCCTTTGCATTCACTCTAAACCTGTATTCTGCACATTGTTCATACTCATGGCGCTCAGACACAGCAGCAGCTTTATACCTGCAGATGCTGATCATCACTGTGTGCTCTTCTTGTCCCACCAGCTGACTTCAAACAGTCTCGTTTCACAGCGCTGAACGCTGCTTGAAGTCTCTTTGTCTTTTCAAGGACTGTTCAGCTGAGAAAAACTGAGTCCTGCTGCTGTCAGGAAAAAGCATCAGTACATGAACATCAGCGGAGGAAGATCATTTACTCTGAACTGTATCAAAATACTCCATTACAAGTAAAGAAAAAGTACAGAAGTATTAGAAACAAAGTACAAGTACTCATTGTGCTATTATATTATTGGATTGTTATTACTGATGTATTTATATGTTAGCTTTTACTCTAATGTAGTAGCTGGTAGAGGTGGAGCTAATTTCATTACTTCATGTACTTTTGGTACTTTAATCTGTAACAATGGATCATATTTTATAAACTGATCACATGATTTGTTTGTAAAATTAAGTTTAAAGTACAATATTTCTCTCTGAGATGTAGTGAAGTACACGGTAGCAAATATAAATACTCAAGTATAAAAATTGTACTTATGTACAGCCCTTGAATACAACATCACTTTACAAATCAACAAGAAAAGATGGTGTGAATATGACATTGAGGGTGTTGGGCCTCTCAGAGGAGGAGGCGGCCTCCTCAACAGGAGACAGGTGTGTGGAGAGAGACGCTCGTAAAGATCAGGCCGATGGAAAAAGTTAGCGAGGCATGTTACTGTAGAGCCGACATGTGAAGATCACATGCTGGGACAGGTGATGATAAGCTGCCGCCGCTGGCTCTGACTGACGCGCTAACCACAGACAGACAGACAGACAGGAGGAAGTCAACATGTCCCTGCTTAAATTACCAACCAACCTCATCCACCAGCGTGCCAACAGGCAGCTCCATGTTAGACACTTTAACCTTTTCATATTAAGACTAATGTGATTAGAATAACTAACTTTGACCTGTAAAACAGCTGATTTAGGATTAATAAGGGTTTTAACACCTAAATAGAAGACTTTAAGTTTAAAGGAGGAGTCCGACATCATTCTATATTTTTCTTTTTGTCAACAAACCCCATTAAAAGACCAAAACCAACAACATGTGAGTCCGTCTCTCAGTACTTCCTGACTTCCTGTCTGTGGCTCTCAGCTCCGAGCCCATTGGTTCCTGCTGAAGATGTAAACACCTCCCAGATATGTAGTTTCATGTTCAAAAAAGCCTCAGTAAGTTTGTAGTTTTTTAGCAAACAAACAAGAGGAAATCGTGCATTTGTTGGGGACTATTTTCAGGATTAATCCTTAAGTTATTAATGTAAGAAGTGTGTGCATTGTTTGACAGATAATTGAAGTTCGTGCATATCCATGATAAACTCACCTGGCTGATTGCACCTCTTCTCAGGACTGTTGTGTTGCAGCTGCTGGAGTGAGTCCAGTGTTCCCTCTCTGTTTGAGGGAAATATCTGGCTCTTTAGCTGCTAAACGCTCCACTATGTTCACCAGCGAGTCTCTACCTGTGTCTGTCTGCTGTTTGCTGCTGAGCAGGAAATGCACTGCAAAACCATAAGCAGGAGCTAAAAGGCTCTGTAGAAGTGTCAATATGAACACCGTGAAGTTCAGCCGTCTCCGTGGTTGATCTGTTGACGCTGTGGTCTCTTCTCCTCTTACAGACAGCTCGTACAGTCGACGCAGCACACTCAAGAAAGTACAGATGTGAATATTTTATAACCTAATATGATACAAGAAGGGAACCGGACACCAGACTAAGGAGCCCACTGAGCAGAGGTCGACCCCTAACAGGATTTCCTGAAGCTGAGATATGGGGGGGGGGGTATCGGATGTTTAGCCCTGTTAGCAGCGTCGCTACAGGATGGATCACACAGACTTTGATGATCTCCTGACTTTTCCTCTAGCGCCACCATGAGGTTGACATTATGGTTTTTGAATGCAATATCGCCACACAATTTTGTACATCAACACTTTGGTTTATGACCAAACACCTGCAGAACTAATGACATTCCCATCAGCCTCAGCTGGACTCTGTGTTTACTGCTAACTAGCTAATGTTGGCATGCTACGTCGTAAACATTATACCTGCTAAACATCAGCATGTTAGCATTCTGGTGTTAGCATTAAGCTCAAAGTATAGCCTCATAGAGCTGCTAGCATGACTGTTGACTCTTAGTCACCACCTAAACTCATTGATGTTGGGTTACAGTAATGACTGTGTTAAGGTTAAGGAACCTTCTTAGTCAAGGTTGAAAGAAAAAAGTAGTCGGTTAAAGTTAGGGAACGATCATGGCAAGGCTGGATCACCGGCCAGGCAAAGCAGGGACTTCCCAAAGGCCGTATTGTACTGGGAATTAATAAAGTTCAATAAGAATTAATGCAAGTCTTTCATTATGAACTAACGTTGTGGAGCTGTCGTACCTTCTCGTGTCAAAATCTAGTTTTAAGACCTTTATTGTTTTAATTCATATTGTGCTTAGATGGGGCATTTTTCAAAATAAAGTTATGAAAACTAACTCATATACAGAAAACCTGGGACCAGATACTAGTCCAGCATAAATAGGAGTACTAGTTGGTCTCTGAGAGCATAATAAAGCTGCTGATGTGTAGGTGGTGGGCAGTGAGAGGAGGTCAATCGCAACAGCAGTTTTTTTGCCTTGGGGCTTCGTAAAAGGTTAATGCAGCCATGGATCATGGTCATGGTTAAAAGAAACCGATGTTGACTGTTGATAGCAAACAGGAAACAAACATGTAAGGGTCGGGCTCATGTCGCAACATGCCATACAACTTCCTCCTTTACTCCTGACAGACCAGAGTCATAATTCAGAGGGCTACCGAAGGTCATTTAACATGTCATTTTTAAACATTTGAATAAACAACTGATGCCTGATATAATGTCTCTAGAATTCACCTGCAACATGAGCAATTATTCATTTAAAAAGGACTCATTTAAAACGTGCATCACTAACCCCAACATGTGATTAATAGAGTGAATCTTCACACACATACTGCTGCAAAGCAAACAGCAGAACTAATGCTGGTTCTGGTCTCTTCATGTTGTCTGTACTTCACGCTGTGAGCCCATATGGACGCTGGTCTTGGCGCTCAGAGCTCTGTGTCAGCAGACAGAGAAAGAGATGAAACCCAATGAGCCAACTGTTTGTTCTCTGCTGTGTCAGGCTGTCTGGAGTTTTGTGTTGAAGGGGAGACGCCCGGCCTGGCCTGGCTCGGCTCGGCCCGGCTCGCCTCCTCTATGCCTGAATAGATTGATGCCGGCTCAGGTAAGAGCTGGAACGCTGCAGTGGAAAATGAAACTTGAGGAGACAGCCGGGCTATTAGGTTAGCCAGGTCTGTATGTCTGCATAAGAGTGCATGTGGGTGGATGTGAGTGGGTGTTTGTAGCTTGTGCCAGCGGTGCACCCACATTATACATCAGCTATCCAAGGTCAGTGATTTTCAGTGGATTCAGCTGTGTGTTGGAGCTGAGATCTCACTCTGACGCCCTGCAAAGGATTTATTTTATTCCAGTCAAAAGTTCAGTTTTGTATCTCTGGAAAGCTGCAAGTTAAAGGATCAGTCTGGTGATATTCTCTCTTTTTCTTACAAATTCCATTAAAAAACCAAAACCAGCAGTGAGCGTTTCTGCTAACAAGTAGTGTGTGTGGACCACAGTCTGATCTATAAAAACTATTAAAAACTCATCAGTGAGCCTCACTGTTGTTCCTTCATCACCATCAACACACACACTGCAGTTTATTTGGACTCAGTCCCACACACACCGTCCTGCTGCCCCAAATACTCACTAGAGCACCAAACGTGGATTCATCCACTGCTGAAAATAGTCCCCAACAAATGCACTATTTCCTCCTGTTTGAGTAACGTTAAAAACTACAGTGAGCAGCTGTTTTAAGGAAATTACTGAGCCTTTTTTTAAAATGAAACTCTATATTTGTGAGGTGTTTTTTAAAGATTTACGTCTTCAGCAGGAACCAGTGGGCTCGGAGCTGAGAACCACAGACAGGAAGTCAGACAGTATTGATGATTTTCCTCTTTACAAACTTCCTCCTGTGAGACCAATCTCTTAATGACACCAGAGAAGATACGTAAACTCATTAGATCAGTCAAGTATTGTGTGGCTCACTCAGTGCAATAAACTTTGTCATGATTTGGGTTCATGTAGCGCTGATGATGCAGGATGACATCACCAAAACTGTCCAATCAATGACTTACCTGTCAGTCCATATGACTTCATCTTTACACCTCTAAGTTATTTTGTAATAAGTCAGTGCGAACATGATAACGAAGCTTTTTTCCTTGGTCTGGACAAAGAATCCCTTTACCTGAGCTGTTGGCATCCTGGGTGAAAAGACATTTTCTTCCAGACTTTAATCTCAAAGCAAAGTCTCTCAGTTTCAGCTACACCTGTTCTCCGACACACTTGGCCACTGTAGAGAAGTTCTTGGTCTTTGACCTTTGTAAAACTCATTGTTTTCCCCAAATATAGGCAGGAGTGGAGGAACTGTGCATATTGACAGCGATTCAGGTTTCAGTGAGATCAGCCTGCTGGCACATTTCCACTCCAACAACAGAGAGACTGAGCGGCTCTCAATAATTGAGCAGAGCTCGGCCCTGCAGCTCAGCACTCTGCTCCAGCGGACGTTACACAACCAGCGGAGGACTGCAGGGGGAGAAGAGCTCTACATCCACCCATCCATGATCCAACCATCCATCCATCTATTCATCAATCCATTATCCATCCATCCATCCATCTATTCATCCACTCATTATCCAGCCGGCCCTTGGCATTAACACAGCGGATGTTCCGGTCATGAACGAGGCTTTTTTCTAACTTAACCTGCAACCATCACAAAATGGTGTAGTTAGCTAATGATAAGCTAACTCTTGGCCTTGGAAGTAATGCTTGTTATTACTGTGGGTAGTAAGCTAGTTAGCTGATATGCTAACAGTTGCAGCTTATGTTAGAGTAGACAAACACACTGTTTAAACTGTAAATACCTGTAATACATGGTATGTTCTGGGACTCCTAAAGAGGTCCATCTACAGACGTGCTAGCCTGGTTTGAAATCCACTTCCCAGCTTCAAAACTGAACATTTTACATTCCTCTCTAACCCTCCCTCTTTTTCCATCCCTGTAGCTCCATCTCTCCTTAATCCTCAAATAGCAAACCTCTCAGTATTTGGTAGTCTACCTCCTCCTCCTCCTCGACCCTGTTCCCATCTATTTTTCTTTGTTTCTGTTGTGTTTCTCCTCCTCTGGATCTCCCTCTGCGTCCACCCACACTAACCTAACATGCACTCTGCCCCAGGCTCCCTCTCTCTGTCTCCATATATACAGAAACAGCTCTTCTCATTTTCAGCACACACACTAACATTTACTGTATGCCGCAGTAGTCTCAGGATGATTCATGCATAAAAGAAAAAACAGCATCTTATAAAAACAGTGCAGGAATTAGTGTCAGAATAAAGCAACAGGATTTAAATCCAGTGGAGATGTGGAGCGGGTGAGTAAATGTCCCTCTGCAGAGAAGAAATGTGCCTGTTAAAGGAGCAGTCCGACATTTAAGGGAAATATTTGTTTGTCACCGTCAGATGAGAAGATGGATACCAGTTTCATCACTGTGCATCCAATACAGAGATAGGTCCAGGGTGTGTTTAGCCTAGCTTAGCACAAAGACTGGAAGTAGGGGGAAACTGTTAGCCCAGCTCCATCAAAGGTCCAAAAATACATCTTGGTCAGCCTCTTTTTTCAGGAGAAAGCTAAGTTAGCTAAAATATTTAAAATGTTACTAGATGTTCTCATTTAAAATAGATGCATTCAGTTCAAGTGTTGGATTTATGGACAAATCTTAAGGATCATATAACAGTGTGTTATCATTTTTAATGAAAAATGTTTGTTTTTTTAAACGTAATAAAGAAATACAGTTGGTTACAATGGTTTTGATATCCCATAATACCTCTTTCCTTTGTGTGTGGATGCCTCACGACTTCCCGACAGAACAGCGAGCGAATTTCTTTGCCTTCTCTCGTCGAGTACGACAAATTCCACGACGTGTTCGACGTTGACCAATAGGAGCACAGAGCGCTCTTCACCTGTGAACATGATGCTGATGGTGCTGTGAAACTGAGGAGCCGCTTCTTTCTTTCCTTCTTTCTTTCTTTAGGCTTTTCCGAACACAACACAGCCAGTATCACACACATCGCTTCGGACGCCATGTTTGTTTACATTCTTGTTCCCGGAAGTCGGTCTCTGGCACCTCCTTCCTTGATGACATCACACAGGTTGTGAAAGAGGGCAAGCTGTGATTGGTTGGGGACCAATGTCTCTTGGCTAGTCATGGCAAGATTTTATGACTGTATAATCTATAATGTGATATAGTGACCATTTAAACAGATAGAAATATCGTGTAGCTGTGAAAGCTTACTGTACATGACCCGTTATAGGCCTCATTTTATTAGTCACCATGTTACATCAGCCAGCCACAGAGATGGGCTGAGTATACATTATGTTTTAGAGGACACCTCTGAGGTTATAATGTAGCTGCTTGTCCTGTTGTAATCCAGTATGAGGGCTCTCAGTGTGCAGCACAGTATCAGTGCTGTTTTGGTTGTGTAGTACAGCAGAGTGTGTTGTTGGAGCTGCTACAGACGCTGCTGAGAGTCGTATTCTTAGCTCAGTAAGAATAGCTCCTCTGTGACTCAGACTGTTCACTGCAGCCCACAGAGCAGCTCTACACGAGGAGAGTACAGAGTCTGTACTGCAGCACAGAGCAGCTCTACACGAAGAGAGTACAGAGTCTGTACTGCAGCACAGAGCAGCTCTACACGAAGAGAGTACAGAGTCTGTACTGCAGCACAGAGCAGCTCTACACGAAGAGAGTACAGAGTCTGTACTGCAGCACAGAGCAGCTCTACACGAGGAGAGTACAGAGTCTGTACTGCAGCACAGAGCAGCTCTACACGAAGAGAGTACAGAGTCTGTACTGCAGCACAGAGCAGCTCTACACGAAGAGAGTACAGAGTCTGTACTGCAGCACAGAGCAGCTCTACACGAGGAGAGTACAGAGTCTGTACTGCAGCACAGAGCAGCTCTACACGAGGAGAGTACAGAGTCTGTACTGCAGCATGAAGCAGACTGTGTCAAACACACATTAAAGCAGGTGTGTGCTTCAGTCTGAATGTCAACGGTGCTGAACAGGACTCTTTAGACTCCCACACTGTGTCCTCAAGCCCAAATATATTCTGTCTGCCCGTTTCCTTTGTTTCCTTTCCTTAAATTAACTTCCTGTTTCCCTTTATTTCCTTTCCTTACCTTTCACTCCCTACCCTTTCCTTCTCCTTTACATTTCCTGTTCCCTTTTCTTTCCTTAACTTGCCTTTTGTTTTACTTTTCCCTTCTTGTCTCTTGATTAACTTTAGTTTCATTTCATTAACCTCTGCCTGGTTTCCCCTTTTCCTTTTTCTTCCTTTCCCTCCTTCATTTTCTTTCCTTTAACCCCCCCCCCCCTTACCTGCCATTAACTTCCACTTTATTATTTTCATTTTTCTTTCCTTTTTCTTTTCCTTTCACTTCCTTTCCTTCCATTGACTTCCCTTTTGTTTTCCTCTACCCTTTCCTTTTACTCTCCTTCCCTTCTCTTGTTTTTAAGTCTCTTTTCTCCTTGTTGTTTTCCTAATCAATAAAGACTCAACTCTCAACTTATCTTAAACAGGTTTTAGGCACAATGAGGAACACTGTGTTACAGTACTGAAACGTCTTGGTTCAAATTTAAAGACTCTATAATGACCTAACTGTCCTCAATTTAACTTTGTATGACTTTTTAAAAAAATAAGTGCACTACTGAACTGGATGGTTCCTGCTCCAGTGTTTGACATGAACCCTGGTTTCTGTCGGTCACAGTGAGGTTAATGTTAATGTTGTTCAGCAGGGTCACTGTCTTCCGACACTCTGAGCTGCTTCACATGCCGGACTATTTTAGAGAAGTCACATCTAAACGTGCTGCTGTGTTTGTTCCTGGACTTTGACTTTGCTTGTGTTGATCCTGGGCTGACAAATGAACTTCTGTTAATCCTCTGAAGCTGCAGATACTATAAGTCCTCGAAGGAAAATCACTTATATCTTGAATTTTAAAGAGATTTTAAAAAGAAAAAAGTGAAGATTTGATAATGTACAAAATCAATAAGAGAATGAAATCATAACAGGCAAAAAATAGTTTGGGCTGGGTGACTCAGTGTGATTAAAGTCGCTATCAGAGCTAACTAGCTCACTAGCTACATGACGACCAAGCGAGCGAACAAGTAGCATTAACTGGATGCTGTACTGACACTGACTGCGAAACATCCCCACAGGCTTTGCAATTGTTTTCATAAAACTAGAACGTGAGTTTGCGGATGTTGTTGTAGTTCCCCTTGGCGGCCACTAGATGTTGCTAAAGAGCATATTTAGCCAACGGCACCTTTAACCACCCAGAGACATGTTGCTTCGTCAATAATGAACAAACAGCACGGTCGTATCTTTCAAAATTTATTGAAACTGTTGTAATATGATGAAGTCAGAATGGACATAAATTGCTGACTAACCTTGCATAGGTTACAGACTATGCCTCACCAACAAATGACAAACATTGCATACTGCAGCAAGAACCGATGTGAAAAACAATTCTTCAGAACAGAACTGACATGGAGGATCTCAGCAGCCCGGTGGAGCGTGAACGAGTACCTTATCATCTTATTTTTTTAAACGATGTCTCCAGCACTGGGACTTTCAGTCGTCATGGTCAGGATGACACTTTGGCTTTATGAGTGTGAGTTAGGATGAGAGGGAACACGGGGACTGCCGCTAATGACAAACTGAACCAACCAATCCTCCAGCTGAAAATAGACCATTTCTAAATTATCTTCTGAAGAGAGAAAGTGTAATAATAATAATAATAATAATGTTTGTATGAGCAAAAATATATTATCAGTGTTAATTTACTTGGTCATGCACCTCAGTCTCCAGTCATCTATGCACTTTCTCAGCATCACATGACGACACTTCCTGTTTGCACTTATTATTACACTTAATATTTTCATACTTTAAACTCCTCAGTGCATCATCATCATCATCATCATCACTTGTGTCATGGCTTTTTAAATCACATTCGTATGAACACTTGTGAAACATTAAATAATGCAGAGCCTCTCAACCTGGTTATTTTTAGCTGGATTTTGGTTTGACAGATCTCTGTGAACTGAACTCCTTTGGGATTTTCGAGCAGTAAAAATAGTTTCAAGACATCAAATTAGACTTTGGGAACTGACGATGTGCAACTGTCTTTATTTTAGATCAATTTTTATAATCAGAAATATCATTGAAAGGCTGGTAATCTATAACCATCTGTTTTAGTTGCAGTCCTGCTCAGATTTAGGAGATTAATAATTCAGGATGAAAGCTCATTCTTGACCTTGAAATCATAACTCAAGGTCCACTTATTCTATTTTTCTAGAAGTTTAACCGTATCTCAAGGTCTACATCTTTGTTTTTTCACTATTTCCGATGTCAAGAATGATCCCAACATGTCCCAACATTTGAGTAAGTCAGTAATTAATGGAACTGGACAATAATTCCCAAAATCATAAATTCCAGGAGCTCAATGTTAAGTCTTGAAACAGATTATTTTGTCCACAACAGTCCAAACAAACCCAAAGGGATTAAATTTAAGAAATCTTAGTGTTTGGTTCACTAAGCCAGCAAATACTGGGTACATTTACTTGATTAATGACATAATCATTGATAGATTTTTTTTTGATTAACTTCCTTTTGATCAACAAATCAGTACACTCTTTGATCAGGTAAAAAAGAAAGTACATTTTATTCTTTAGTGACCTTCTTTAAAAGGGACAGAGCCAGTTCAAGTGGATAGAAATCATGCAATATTTTAGTTTAAAGCTGCACATTATCAATACTTTTGTATTAACAGTGGGTTAAATGTGTGTGTGCAGTGTGAAAGGTGTTGCTCATAGCGACACAAACATACAGAGAAATGTCAACAACTCTGCAGCTTTAAGTTAAAATATATCAAACGTCCTAAAAATGTCTCAAGGTTGAGAAACTCTGCATCGATGGCTTTATGTCAGCAGGCAGAGATAATTATAAGAGAATTAAATCAAAAGATTTTCCAAATAGCCAGAAAGTGTTGATGTGCAGCTCACTGAAGATCAATCATGTGATCGTCTGTAAATGAACGTTCTGATCATGTTGGCAATTGGAAGCTTGTAAACTAAATCATATTAACTGTAGCTATAAAAACTGGACTTTTAATTTGGAAGCGTGTTTATCTCGTCCTGTTTACTGTGTACCAGACACACAAAATGTCCAAAGATTTAAAAATAACAACATACTGGAAACATATGAGCCACAATCGAGAAAATGTAGGTTTTTTTCTGTGCATCATCCGTCTGTTCAGCTGCTCTGATGATATGAAAAACTATAAAACTTCACTTGGTCCCTTCGGTGGAGTCTGGTGAAGATATGTCTCAACCTTTGGCCTAAAAACACTACGAGTACGAAACAAACAAAGTAAAACCACAAGACTACCAACTACCCTGATGTTGCTTTTAATCATTAATTTCAAACAGCTGTCGAGAAAAAAAATACACAACTTCTTTTTTTTATATACGTGATTTTATCCTTTAAAAAAAAAAGTTGTGAGATTTGTAATTTTGCTCCCTCGGGCCGGCTGCATGTTTCACACGTAGCACCTTCGTAGCATTTATTGATTCTTTGATCTGACTGAAACGTTAATTAAAGGGATGTTTCTTCTTCACACGTTCAGCAGCAGTTTATAAAACTCAAACTAACTGGTTGATGACACACAGCTGGTACACATCATAAATAAATCAATAAACCTCTGGAGTAATATGAGTTATTATTCTTTTTTGTTATCTTGAAAGCACAAATGATTTACTTATACACATTAACTATTATCCTGCTAATAACTTATTTTTAGTAATCTTGCATGTTTAAATTATTATCTTGATGACAAAACATCTTTTCTACGGAAGCCAAGAACAGTCATGCTTGCAATAGTTTTTTCTTTTAATGCCGTCATCTCAAGATCACAAGTTAATTATTTCGTTATCTCAAGAAAAGAAAAGGTTGTTTCCTTGTAATGTTTATCAGGGATCAGGAGTGCACATGGCTGCATGCATAGATGGCGTCTTGACAACTGTAGGAACTGATTTAAGCTGAAAATGTCCATTATTGATCATGGCATCAGACAGTACTTCAATCAAGGTCTAACAGGCAGAAACTGCATTATGTCTTTCTGTTGGAGATAACATTCAGATGAGTCCTCGTCATTTAAGGAGAAGACTACGAGATAAATTAACCCGTTATCACAAGAAAACGAGCTTTGCTATCTCGAGATAACGAAATAATTAACTTGTGATCTCGAGATTTATAAATAAATAACACTGCAAGCACGGCCGTTCTCGGCTCCCGTACTTCTCCACACAATTTATACTCACATTATTATCCTGTCCACACAAGATGTGGAGCTAGATAATCATTTGTGAACGCACAAGATAATCAATATATATAATCTGTCAGGACTTCAGCAGCACTTCAGGACCAGGCGGTATTTCATGATATGAGGCATACTCATAATAATACAGTGTTCAAACATGAATATATTTTTGTATATTAAGAATTTGAGGTGAAAACCAAATGAGAACAGATCAAATTTGACTTTAACGCAGGCAATTAAAATACTAATTTGTGATTGGCTGGCCGGTGTCTAATAAAATACATCATGTGAGCGCTCAAGCTGTATTAAACTGCAGGTAAATAAAGCAACAACACGAAATGTCATATTTCTGTACGTCCAGCTGACCTAAGTAATAATAACACCGTATTTTTGTTTTGTGGAGTTTTGGGATTCAGGTTGTTGAGACTGTAACAAAATCAGGGAGTTTTCTCACCCAAACAGGTGTTTTCAACTGTCCTGATGAGTGACGTTGAACAGGAGAATATGGTCAATCAATCACAGGCGGAGGTCTGGAGTGAAAACACCTGTGTGGGTGGATGTGGATTGTGGAGGGTCGTTAAGGTCATTATAGGAGGAGATTCACACATTGACTCTGATGAGTTTCAGCTCCAAAGTTTCAATTGTAAAACCGTCCGATGAGTCTGCAGACTTTTCATCCAAAACCAAATCCTGCAGCAGCTGATTTAACTTAGAAGTTGTCGTAGTATTTGGTTGGAATGAAAAGACCTGCAGACTCTTATAAAACCAACTCTACTGACTCAGAAGAAGCTCGGCCGTTTAGCTGTTTAATTTTTTGGAAGTGATCTTTTCCTCAAATTCAGATTTGTTATCTGCACTCACAAAGACAGGCTTCCTGCAACTGACTCAGGAGCTGAAACCACTAAGTGACTTCACATGGCAGTATGAGGGAACTGTGTGAATCTTAAATGTTGAAATATTTTCTGATTTGGTGACACCTGCGGTGAGGTGGTCACGTCAAGTGAACTTTCATAACACAAATCCCAGAAGCTTTTTTTTGCCTAAATTTGGACACAACTGCTGAATCCTTTGGTCCTCTTAAGTGTTAGTGGTGCATTCAGTGACCTTCATAAAGTCAGGGATTATCATGTGGCCAGGTGCTATTTTCCCAGGTGTTTGTGTTAAGGTGGTACGACTAGTAAATCCTATGACGTGGACCAATGAGAAGCCACTGTTGGTGTCATATTCTCTGTGAAATTAAATCTTTATTGAATCTGGATTTGTTTGTGTGTATCTGTACTTAAACTCAAGTATTGTATCAGCTCTAGTTAATATGATTTTCTTGTATAATAATCTGGGGGATTAACACTTTAAAGATAGCCTCCCTAATAGTTTTTAAGTGTCACCAAACTCCACAGATTTTGTCCCAGTGTCTCCTCACAGCTGAGTTTTTAAAGTGTCAACAGTGAGCAAAGAGGAATTCTGGATATGTGAGGGTGCAATAAAACATGTATCATGAAGGATTTAAACTTTGAGTGACGAGTCATCAGATAGTGATCATAGCAAAACCAGAATTTTGAGTACAGAGTGAAATTTGAGCCAATGAGTTTTGCTTGTCCAGATCAGACCGAGTCAACACTGATTCATTAATCACTCCTCATGTTGTGGTCGTCCACAGAGTTTTCCTCACTCAGCCATGTGCTCGCTCTTCAAAACACAGCAGCAGCGCCATTTTGCTGGCATGCAGAGTGACTAATGCCTGTGGTAATGTTCAGATGAACGCTGAGTTGCTGCTCTGCAGAGGAAACACTGTCTGTCTCCACTGTGGTCCGATTCATTTTCTCTCCACAGCAGCATCCACAACTGAGCTCCCAGCCACAGAAAACTGTTATTTCCCCCTAATTTCTCCCTAATTTCTTTAATCACAGTCAGTTGTCCAAACACTGAGGACGTGTAGGACAATGTAAGCCTTAATCAAGCAAAGAAAACATTGCAGTAACTGTGGGAAACATGAGAACATCTCAACAGGAAGACTCAGAAGCAAAGCAGAAGACATTTAAGGCTCACTGTTTTCGTTTCGTCCACATTTCTTTTAAAAGGAGCAGATCTAATTGTCAGCAGTGTTTTTTATTTTTTGGTCCCAGGAATCAGAGAGCGGCAGTGTTTTGTGCAGCCAGAGGACGCCATTCAGCCGAGTTCACAGTAAACAGGCTTCTCTGACGGTGGCAGTCGATAAGAAGTGAAGAGAAGAAGCACACGAGCTGCTGATTCTGCTGCAGATCTGCTAGAGTCCTTTTGAAATGTGTCATACTGCAGTCAGAGCCGAAGCTACCACTGAACACACTAAGGTCATATCCTCAGAGGTTTCCTGTCCACACCTGTCGCTGTGTAACTTTAAACTTTTTATTTTGATATTCAGGCCTTGTGGTGAATATGGCCATACTCTTTTTGTAATATTTACATTAAACGATAAGTCTGGTGATAGTCTATATTTCTGTAACTGTGATTAAATCCCATGTGCAGACCCAAACAAACACTGAATATATCTGCTAACAAGTACTGTGTATCACAGCCTGATATGAAAAACACACCGTCACACACCGTCCTGCTGCCCCAAATACTCATCAGACCACCAAATGTGGATTCATCTGCAGCTGAAAATAGTCCCCAACAAATGCACTATTCTCTCCTGTCAGTGAGAAGCTGATTTAGGAAATCACTGAGCTTTTTTTTAAGCATGAAACTATATATTTGTGAGGTGTTTTTTAAAGATTTACGTCTTCAGTAGGAACCAATGAGCTGAGAGCCACAGGACTGAGAGACGGACTAACATGTTGTTGGTTTTGGTCTGAACATGAGATTTGTTGTCAATAAGAAAAATACAGACTTATATCCTTCAAAACAATAAGACCTTTCGTCACCTTTTTAAGAACTTATGACCTCAGTATTTAATAAAATCCAGGATACGGCCCGGTCTGCAAATGTTACAATCCAATTTTCATCTGTATTTTTGTAGGAAATTGACAATAATGAGCCTTGTGATGCCCGAATGATACTTATGACCAGACACTTTACTATAGATATTTCTTATTGGTATCAATTATCTATCTGATTTGCTTTTAAAGGGATATTCTGGTATATTTCAGCCTCATTCCTATTTTCAAAATTTGGGGCCATTCTGGCTAATTGGACATGCTAACTTTGCAGTCGCCACCTCTGTTGTAGAGATTTAGGAAACACGACTCCGGCAAAATAACATATATCGAGGGAAGCAGCGCCAGGTCTCCAAATAAACGTCAGTTTTACATAAATCATGTCAAATGTTTGTCTCCAAGTCCAAACAAAAGTAAACACCAGCATTAGCCCCCTGAATTAGCTACTGTTGCTAACTAGCTTATCCACCCAAGTTCATTCGAATCAGAGCACAAAGACGAGGAGCTAAATCAACGTTTTTTAGTTGGCTAACCTAACAGCTAGCTTGTCCCCTAAGTTTCCCCATAAGTACAAGCTACTATAGCTAATACGTGGTGCTAATTGTAGCATTTACTTTCATTTGGACTCGGAAACAAGACCCACAGTCAAAATGGCCACAATTTTGAGAATAACACCCATATTAAAAATACTGGAATCACTTTACGGATGTCAAACTCAAGTACTCGCAGACGTATGACAGAAAAGATCAGTTTCTCTTGAATTTCCACGCAAACAATCCATAGCTATTTTAACCTCTCTATCCTGCTTATTGTGCACTGCAGCCATGTGTCATCAGCCAGGACAAATGTGAGTTTATGTAGGCCCAAAACTCTGGCCCCAGAATAAGGAATATATTCACACCTTTATCAAAACGTAGTAGTCTATAACGCTCTTCTTTTCCAGATGTGCAGGGAGTAGTGCATCTTTACGGCAGGAGAAGAGAAGCTGCACATAGTAAGCTCTTTGCTGTCTATTGTAACGGGAGGCACTTTAGTCAATTCTATAATGAGACGGGGTTCAAGGCACTAGAAAATAATTTTAGATATAATTTGTTAAACACTACTGCTTTCCTTCTTGAAACTGTTTAAAAGTCAAATGCAAGAAAACAAATTGGGTCACAAAGCACATAAAAATGATCCCATGCACTCCATCATCAAAGATCAAAGCTTTAAATGAATGAAAAAGGAGGATGTAATTTCTGAAATGTCATTTTTTAAAGAGATCGTCGGATATGTCTCTTCTGATATTTTTGTTCTTGTATTTTTTTTTTTTTTTTTTTTTCAGCAGATTTGTCCCCTCCGGCAGTTAGCTCCGTCATGCACCGTATCCTGTCGGTAGCTTGACAATAATGAGGATCATCATCATCATCATCATCATCATCATCATCATCATCATCATCATCATCATCATCCCCCAGCTCCCGAGGTCCCTCCACAACTGCAAGCAATTTAATACTGTATTCATGCATTGAGTATACATAGCTATACCATAGCTAATTAGGCCATAATGCTGTAGTATTTTGACATGCCATGATCTTCGAAAAAGAAGTGTTCCTGTTCCCTTAATGCTTTAACATTCAACACTTAAATGTTTTAAAATAACTTAAACAATAATAAATAGCCAGTGCACTTTTGGTGAAAACAAATGAGAGAAAAAGCTGCGATTCCAGGAGGAGAAGATGAAGGTCAAAGAAGGGGAAAAAAATGTAAAAATAAAAATGAGGTAACGTCTTGTGCATGCCAATATAAGAGAGAAGAGAGTCTCCACATGCTTTTATATAAAGGAGTGTTGCATGGCATCATACAGGGAACCTCCAGCCGACCTGTAGCAGCAGAAGCAGTGCAGATAATCCCCCACAAGGCTCGGCACACTTCCTGTTTGTTTCTGATAAAGGTGCCTGAAAAACATCGATCAACATCTGACGTTGAGTTTTCCAAAATGTCCCTGGATGTGCCGCAGAAAAACACGCCCAAACTTCAACTGTAATCCACTCAAAATGTGCTTCTTCGTTCGAGTGATGTGTTCTTCAAATCTCAGTTGGGTCTCTGGTTGTTTTTGTTTTTTCTTTTATCCTGAAAGTTGAGTCTATTGCATGAAGCCTGGTAGGTGTCGGGGAGATTTTTAGATAAATTCTTGCGTCAAATTAATTTCTATATTCAACCCTCAAACTTTTCTGTTTGTAACTGCCTCTCATTAAATTAAATTTGGGAGTATTTATTCATATCTTGCACTGTACTGTATTTTTCTATTCTCTTGTTTAATCTGTTTAATTCAGTTTTTTACCTTTTTGTGTGGTTTTTTAATTCTTTATTACTCCTGTTTTTATTTGTCTTATATTTTGTCTTGCTTAATAAATCTTGCTCTCAAATTACTTCATTTGCTCTCTCCCTTCTCTCTTGTGCATCCATATGTATCCATTAAAAAGCTCCAGGACTGGATATTCTTTACGAATTGGATCATCTAAGTTCATCTAAAACAATCTGTAATTCTATAAATCACTTTTAAGAGACATCAAAGATAACACAAAGTTATGTTTTAACAGCCTAAACCTGAAGTACATACCTATGAATCTTGGTCAAAAGTAAAGATGGTAACGCTATCAAGGGGAACTCCATCAATTTAGTTTTGCACTTCTGTAAAGTTTTCAAAAGACATATTTTAAAAAGAACAGTAATGATTGGTGCAACAGAGACCTAAATATCCTGATTTTTGTCTCTAGTTTGGGGCAAACTTCAAAAACACTGGTTCCTACATTTCCCATAATGCAACCAGATAATAACTTCCTGCCTGGTATTAGCCAGTAAATTTGGACTGGTCAAAATCGAAGCAGCAGAGGTCGAGATATCCTGACCAGCTCCAAAAACTCAAATTTCCCATAATGCAAACGTCTTTCATTAGACTCTCTCTGCCCTCTAAACACCCACATCTTTGTAACGCACGCTTTTCTGTAAAATAGTCTCCGTGCCAAAACCAAGATAGACTTAAACAAAGACATTATATATCAAACTAATCTTCATGTGTGAAATTGGTGGAGTTCCTCTTTAATTTGAGGAAATAAAGTAAGTAGTTAAATGGTATAAATTTCTAAAATAAGTGAATAATTTATCAAAAATGTTCCCCTGACACCTGGCGATCTGTGAACTATTGCCAAATAACTCTGTCGTTGTGTTTTCATGAAATAACTGAGCTTCTACCTTTTTATAAATGTACCATGTGTGCCTTAAACTCTTTAAGTATTCACACGTTTGAATGAATCAATGCAAAAGAAGATTAAAATGCACCAATGGAGATAAAGCATCCAGATATTTCTACAATATTTACACTGGTGCGTTGGACGCCACCTCACACGTCGGTGAGCAGCTTCCCCTTGTTCACACAGTTCTGACTGGGAGCCGTGCAGTTGGCAGTCCTAAGGTTTGCTTCCCTAAAGTTATCGATGCTGTTGTTCATGTCCTCGTCTATCTCCATGTACTCAGACTTGCTAACAGCCGAGGAGCTGCGGCGGCTCGAGTTGGTGTCCGACGCCAAGTTCTGGTTGCTGACGTTGAGCAGCTGGGCCTGCTCCTCGCCCTCCGTCTCCCGGTGGTAGAAGTAGTTGAAATTGGACACGATGACGGGCACCGGGAGCGCGATGGTTAACACTCCAGCGATGGCGCACAGCGAGCCCACAATCTTCCCTCCGATGGTCACGGGGTACATGTCCCCATAGCCGACGGTCGTCATGGACACCACAGCCCACCAGAAAGCATCTGGGATACTGGTGAAGAACGACTCCTTTTCCTCGGCCTCGGCGAAGTAGACGGCGCTGGAGAACAAAATCACGCCGATGAAGAGGAAGAAAATCAGCAAGCCCAGCTCCCGCATGCTTGCCTTTAGAGTCTGCCCCAAAATCTGGAGCCCTTTTGAATGTCGGGACAGTTTAAAGATCCTGAACACCCTCACCAGGCGGATTACCCTGAGAATAGCCAGAGATGTGGCCTGTTCCCCTCCTCCCTTCCCCTCCTTGTTCTCTTGGTCGTCAGCCAGCTCTGTTCCAAGTGTGATGAAGTACGGGATTATAGCCACAATGTCAATAGAGTTCATCATGTTTTTAAAGAACGCCGCCTTGCTGGGACAAGCAAAAAACCGTACTATCAACTCAAAGGAAAACCAGATGATGCAGAGCGTCTCCACCACAAAGAAAGGGTCTGTGAGGACATTTGGTTTGTAATACACGGTGATGTTCCCCACTATCTGCATCCGCTGACTGGGATCCTCCTTCAGCTCTGGTAATGTCTCCAAACAAAATATGACTATTGAAATAAGAATAACCATCACTGAGACGATGGCAATCCCCCGGGCGGGCCCCGAGCTCTCCGGATGCTCAAAGAGGAGCCAGATCTGCCGCTGGAACTCCTTCTCCGGCAGGGGCCGCTCCTCTTCCCGGATAAATCCCTCGTCCTCTCGAAACTTCTCCATAGCCTCCACACCAAGTTCATAAAACTTTATCTCCTCTGAGAACATATCCAGCGGCACGTTGACCGGTCTTCTTAGCCTTCCCCCGGACTGGTAATAATACAAGATGGCGTCGAAACTCGGGCGATTCCGGTCAAAGAAATACTCATTTCGTAAGGGGTCAAAGTAGCGCATCCTCTTCTTGGGGTTCCCGAGTAGAGTTTCCGGGAACTGGGCGAGAGTCTTCAGCTGGGTCTCAAAGCGCAGCCCCGAGATGTTGATGACCACCCGCTCGCAGCAGTCGTGGTCATCGTGATCGTCGTCGGGCGGGTAGGGGTCCTGCGGGTGTCCCGGCAGGGTGGAGGTCTCGTCCATGTTCTCTGTGGACACCACAGTCATCCTTCCTGGCGGGCGGAGGACGGGGAGAGGAAGCGGCGTGAAGGTGAGGAGGAGCAGGTCGAAGCGAAGAAGCCTCTACTGAGGCCGTGAGCTGTGCAGAGCCTCCCTCTCCATCATCATCACCATCATCATCATCATCTCCGAGCTGAACATCTTCTTTCTCTCAGCAATGCTTCATCCGTCACCTGCAAGAGGGCGAAACAAACTACATCTGGTCTCACAAAGCACATAGATCTCCGTTCACACCCCGTTTTATATCTACAGCTCAACAGCAGGAGAAAAAACATCATGCAGTACTGTACAGTAGCCTGTGCTGCATTTGCTGTATTTTTACCGCATACATCAGTATTCAAGTTTGCAGTCCTGCTGCGCTTCCTCTCTGCGCACATCAGGACTCATCTCATACATCAACTATTGTCCAGTCAGATAAAGATTTTACTCATTCAAATGGACAAATAAATATCCTTTAAATCTAAAATATCATTTAAAAGGTGAAAATGATCAATACAAATGTACCTGTGCTGAGCTGGAGAGCAGCAGATGGAAGGAATGTCCTCACCCTGCGTACCTTTCCCAACTTGGGTTTAATACTGATATCGTTTTACAGTATCTCTGAAAAATTAATAGACTATGTTGTCTTGGTTAACATCCGTATCCTCTTGGTGTAGGTTTTCAGCGTTGATCGGAGCAGCCCGCAGGAGGAGGAGGCTTCAGACGGCTTTGAACCGCGGCTCGGCAGCAAAAATCCTGACTGACAATTTGTTAAAATCATGCTGGAAATAAAGAAGGTGGAGGACGGAGACTGGTGGATAGACAGATATAAGAAATAAAGCTGGATGTAGCTCCCAGTCTGATGGGAGGACCGGACACTGCAGCATCAGCAGAAAGCGGCTCTCCTGGTTTTTTTTTTTTTTTTTTTTTGCTGCGGTAAAAAAATAAAAAAATAATAAAAAAAGGAAAATAAAACAACGCGAAGGCTTTAAAGGAAAGGTGTAGGATCCCGCGCTATAGGCGCACGAGACGGAGGATGTGTCACCGGTAATTTGGAAGCATATTGCAGGATTTCATGTAGAGAGACAAAAAAAAGGAGAAGTGAGTGAAGGAGGGAGGGAGGGGTTAGGAGAGAGTGAGTGAGTGAGGGGAGTGAGAAGGGGGGGGGGGGGGGGGGGGGTTCGACGCAATGCAGACAGACTGTAAAACACAGTTGGGACTACAGTATCTGCAGAACCAGCTCCGGTACCGAGTAACACGGCAGCAGGTCCAGACTGAGCTGCACCACCGGGAACAGATCGTTTATCCAAAAAAGAAAGTTGTTAAAAATAAAATTGGATGAAGCTGCATGATCTCAATAAATGAAAACGCATATCACAGTGGAGTATGTATCCCTGCATCGTGTTATGTAATCAGTGTGTTCATATGTTAAACACAAACACTGAGGTCTGTGTCTGAGGTTTGACTGGAGGAATCTGCAGCAGAGCAGGAAGCGGCTCAAACTGTTTCCCATAATTGGCTGCTGAGCTGTTTGCGACAGTCAGGCCTGCATGTTGGTGTAAATACCCCGGTGTTGCTATGGTAACAGGGAGAAACCAGCACAGTGATTTATATATTTATTTTTATTTATTCTTTTTGTGCTGTTTGAAAATACAGTAAGAAACCAGTCAATAGGTTTTATATTATTAGCTGATATGGGTCGATCTGGTATGGAAGCTCGTTACTGCCAGATAAAAAAAATGAAAGATGAAATGTAAGAAAAACAAAAATAGTCATGGTAAAAATCTAAATTATGACGTTTTGATCATAAATTAAGAATTAATCTCAGTAACTCAAAATGTACCAAGTCAAAATTTATATTGTGAGATGTTAACTCAAAATTATGACTCACTAAATGTAAATTTAAATATATTTACTAAGTCAAAATTTACAATCTAATATTTCTGATTTAGTAACTTAAAGTTCTGGCTCAGGCTAAATTATGAGATAACAAGTCAACACTGTAAGATAGCAAAATTGTGAGATAGTCAAAATTATGAGATAATAAATCTAAATTATGAGATAGTAACTCAAAAGTTTTACCTTCCAAGTCAAAAGTATGAAATTCACTGTCAAAATTATGGGATGCTATTGGGAGATAGTCAAAAGTGATGATTATATACCCAAAACAAATAAAAATGTTGACATACTGAGTCAAAATGATGATACTAAATCAAAAGCATGAAATTTACGAAGTCAAAATGACATTAAGTCAAAACCATGACTTAAAAAATCAAAACTGACAAAATTATGACGTAGTGTCTCATAATTTTGTCTTTCCATGAGTATTTATACTTTTATCATTGCTAACATTTCAACCACTGGCATAAACGGGCTTCCATAGATTATCACAGATTTACTGGCAGCCATTTTATGTATTTTGACCAAATTTAAGTTAATTGATATTTACTATATGTTTGCTGAAATTGTTCTTTTTTTTTTTTTTTTTACATAATTTTTCTTCAAAATTTATATATTCATATTAACTGATACTTTGATAATAAAGTTTGCTCACCTGTAAATTTTTTTAATGATTACACTTGAAAGATGCTGCCAAAAAAAATGTCTATATAAAAGAAAATGAATATACCTGCAATTTATATGGTCAAAGATAATAATTTTTAAAAGAAGATTACCCAAAAGAAGAAGAAGTCGACCTTCATTAAGCATTAAGCTACACGTGCTGATAACTGAGATAACAAATGAAGGATTTAGTTAGTTTGACATAAATTATAAGAAGTCAAACCTCGAGCCTGGAATTTCTTCAAAGCTTAATTTGATTTTATCTGTGCGTTTGAGACTCATTGAGATTCAGTGGAGCCGGGAAGTTATCTCACATTGTTAAGGAAGGTCACACGAGTGGGTCGAGAATAAGCCGGCCAATATGACTTCAAATTCAGAGACTGAAGAAGATGAAACTATCGCCATTCAAAAAAAGATTTTTGCTTCTATGTGTGGTGGATTTATCAATTGTTTTAATAATTCAATCAAACCTGAGATATGAAAGCACGTGTGTTTAATAGGCTTTAAATGGGAAAAAAAGAGTTTTATTGGATTTCTTCAAAGTACACTTCCTCCAGAAATCTCCTCTATATTTTCACTATTATCAATAAATCCCACATTTCAACCCAAACCAACAATGTGCTAGTTTGACTTAAGTAAAGGACATCGGTTTTATTCGTTTTTGCAGAAGCTCATCCAGTTATGGTCACATGACCCGATTGCAAGAATCAGTGAAAGTGAACATTGTTTTTAAAGCCTCACGAGATGTCTGACGTTCAGCACCACGGAGAGCTCCACTCCTTCAAACCTCCCTAAACCTTCTTCTTTTTTACTTTATTTTTTTATTATTATGCTTCTTTCATCATTACATTGATACGCTATATGGTCATTGATACGCTATACGCACTGTTGTGTACAGTTCCTCAAGCAGATTGGTGGCAGAGTCAGTTGGGGGCAGCAGGAGTGAAAAGCCCAGCAGATGGACCCAGCAGTGGGGCAACAAGGTGGGGGATCATCTGGCTGCTGAGCTGGAACCAGTCCCAGTTCCATCCAGTACAAAATAAAAGACAAAGATGAGAAAGATGGAGAGAATATTTACTGATCACCAGTAGTGTTCCACTGATTTCATCACAATATAATAAACTACATGTAGAATATTTTATATTTGGTTACTCTATTTTCAAAGTACAATCAAAATGATGTCAGATAGTATGTGTAAGTTGACACATTAATCACATGATCATTACTATTTTTATTTTTCCTTCATTTCTACATACTCAGCAGCCCTCTGTATTTTAATACCTCAGCTATATTTATATTGTAAATATAGCTAAGGTTGTAATTGTATGCAATTTTTAAATGATTTATTGATTCTTTTTAAGCACAAATACAGATCAGATGGTTCAGAATCAGAATCAGTTTGAATCAATAAGGGGTTAGTATGTGTCAATCCCTGCAAAGGAAGCAACATCAGTTCACAGCCTGAGAGACAAATCTCACGGCAAAAATATTTTTAAGTTGCTTGTCTCATTAATACACTATCACTACTGAAGATCACATTTAGTTTCATTGGTAGAAGATGTTGCATTTGCATCTTTACTTAAAGAACATCTTGTCCTTTAGGAGGAGCTAAATCTGTAACTGTAAATCAAAATATAGATTAAATGGTTTTTAGTTGTTCTTTTAAGCCCCGAATTGTGTCTGCAGCTCGTACAACCTCCCCTAATCAGATGGTGGGGAAGCCTGCATGTAGCCTGAGAGGCAAAACCCTGGGAAATAAAGGCTAAAGAGCACTAAGCTCATCGCTGGGAGCGCACAGTAATAGCTGAAAGCAACCCATGTAAGTATATTATGTCTATTATATTACTACATTAATTAGGTCCTTGCATCTAATGAAAGCTGTAAGATTAAACTCTTTGAGACAATTTAGACTAATTGTGTCATCTATGCCTGACAGGCAGGATGCAGGGCAAAATCTATCTAAATGTTGATAGTGAGCATACAGATACAGTA
This sequence comes from Macquaria australasica, assembly GCA_005408345.1. Taxonomy (NCBI): domain Eukaryota; kingdom Metazoa; phylum Chordata; class Actinopteri; order Centrarchiformes; family Percichthyidae; genus Macquaria; species Macquaria australasica. Next base: position 104,896 of record SEMN01000646.1, read on the forward strand.
AAATATCAAACCTCAAAGAGTGGATTTGGTGAGCAAGTAAGTAAATAAAGATTTATTTTGTAGCATTTTTCAAAATAAAAGTTACAAGCATTTGGCACAAAATATCAGTTGTAAGAAAATAACAGGAATAAAAGTGAGTCTGTGGGGAATGTGTGTCCTTGTGTGGATGAAGGTTGTTCTGTGTGACTGACTGAACTATATTTGTAGTTACAGCGTTAGATTGTCACTGTAAGCGTCTGACAGCTGGATGAGTTTCTGCACGGCTGCTCGAACCAAATGTCGGCCACTGGTGAATTCCTGAAAACTAAATTTAGTTTGAAAACGTACCAGTGGTAGAAAATCCTCTCCGGATGATGATGAACATACAAATCCAATTTGTTCATGACCTCGCCTGTTTCTCGAGCTTTTAAAACATGCGGCTTACAGAACACAAATGCATCATGGACACTTTTATAAGCTGCCGCTCGTTCAGCCCGGAGGTCTAAATTAGACACATCCTGCACTGAGAAAAAAAGGCTTTGTGTTCAGTCATGCATGTGCAGCCAATCTGCACACACGGCAAAGACTTATGATGAGCTTCAATCCATATGTTACTGTAACCTTTGACCTCGGAGGTTTAATGGGCAGGATTATAATCCAGTTTGACTTTAGTTGAGGCTAATGTCTTTGTGACAATGCGTACGGATCTGGTTCAGAAACGAGAGTGAAGTGTGTGTGTGTGTGTGTGTGTGTGTGTGTGTGTGCAGAGATGATCCTGGTTGCTTGAAATGTCAGTTATATACAAAATGTCAGGAGAACTTTACACATGCAGGTCGGTTCACTGGTCCTGGTTGTGTAAAGTCTGAAAACAATAAGAAACGTCTCAGTGTGGGCCTCGAGACACATTGTTTTATTTTTTTAAAGATACTACTGATTTACATTCTGGGAAATGTATGATCCAGTGTTTGTTTAGAGTTTGCTGCTGCACAGATTTAGACCATTTTTAAAAACTGTCTGTTGTAAATGGATTTAATACAGTTTGATTTTGGACACACTTGGACTGTTATGACATCTGCAAAATATGTCAATATGTGAACAGCTTGTTGCTTAAGAACCCATTTCAAGTCTCACTTTTGCTCAAGATTTGTCCAAGATGTACTTTTTTCTTTTCCAACTATTGCCACGTAGCCTCCTTAGCTCTTGATTTTCTCATGAAAACAGTATAAACTGAACTTTCTGGCCACTTGGGGGAAGTACACAATAATAATAATAATAATATTATACACATTTAACCCCAATTTGAGCTCAACATGTTTGGTATTTTGGCGACATTTGGGACTAGAATTTAAAATATAGTTGGGTGGGTTTCAGTCTCAGCCACACAACACCATGACTCCATCAGCAGGCATATTAGAGAATAAAAGTTTAAACACATGTTTCTAGAAACTAAAACACTGAGTGATTTCCCACAGACTAACGAGATGATGGTTTTGTGACCATGGTAACCAAACCATTTTATTTTTGGAGTTTGTTATAGTGTGGTTATTGAAACTGTCTGGTAAACCAATCAGAGACAGATTTAAAGTAAACTGCCCTTTAAAAACAGAGGAATAAGAGGTGGTAGTAGCTCAGTCTGAGGGACTTGGCTTGGGAACCGGAGGGAAGCCGGTTCAAGTCCAGCTCGGATCAGACGGTACGGAGTGAGGACTGATAGCTGGAGAGGTGCCAGTTCATTCTTTAATGTAAAAAATAACAACAGAGGGAAAAATGGGGACAAATAAAAGTACTTATTATATCAATTGGCTGCTTTTAGGTGGCAACCAAAGGTCAAATTCAGCGGTGAGCAAATGTACAAACTATGACTCCAGACTCCGGAGGGATTAATGCAGCTGGACGACACGCAGTCAAACACTTTGTTGTGGATAGAAGCATGAAAACATGTGAAAACCTGGCGATGAGGCGGAGGAGAACAACTGAGACGCCGTCGTCTTTCCACAGAGAACACGAGCTGAAACGGACAAATAGCAACACAGTGCTGAACACACATATTCACACATTGACACGAGCGCACAGATGCACCTCTGATGACTTCATCCCGTTGGTGTTCTTGGCGCTGCCCGGACTGTGTTTTATCTCGTGTTAGATGATACTTGCAGGCTGCTGCGCTACAAAGGAGAGGCTGCTGCTGCTGCTGCTGCTATAACCGGCCGAGTGTCAGATTACAGCTGCTTCACCGGCGCTGAAACTGAAGATGGAAGCCTAAAATCCTTTCTCAAAGCAAGTGGAAAGTTTAATGTGCACTTAGCCCTCTACTCCATCTGCTGCTCAGCCAATCAGCAGCTCCTGTTTGTAGTCGTTAAGCTCCTGTCGGTCCCAGTTTCCTTTACTGGGAAGCAGTGATTGGTAAAGATAGGCGAGGATTACTTTCTTAATTTACACTCCAAATGCCAAAGTCTTATTTTTGGAAGCAACCTTGTTAGTCCATCACTGATAGACTGTGTAACCTTCTCACAGATCTGCTGTTGTTTATAAGGACAGATAACTTTGCTGTTTTGGAGGCTAATTAACCATTAATCACAAATACAGTTATTACAGCCAAATCTTCTGTACCCATTAATTCAGATTCAGGGTGGCTGGAGTCTGAAAAGATCTGCAGTCTGTCAAAGGACTGAACATTCATTCCTGGAAGAAAAAGCAGGAGAATTATGGGAAACGTGCGAACCTTGTAGCTGCGACAACACAGGTACTGCCTCCTGGATTCATGTTTTTTGTTAGACATGTGATGTGTTTATTTTCACTGTATCTGTAACCGAATCCTGGCTGTAATATTCTTGTAAATAAACCTGGAGCTCAGGGTTCGATGAGGAACGTGTCGACACTTGTAAAGAGATGGGACGTGTGTGAACATGACCCCAGGACACCTGTGAAGGTAAACACACTTACATCACTTTGACCGCCATGTTAGAACATTTCACTCCACTTTATCATCCCTGCATCTCTTCCTGCATTGGTGTTGCCAGGTGCACAGTAATTATCATCTTTGTTCGATAATTCAGCTCTTTGTATGATGTATGATCCATAATTCTAAAACCTCCTAAATGTTTAATAACTTTGGCATGTAAGTGTTTTATTTTTTTTTATAATTGTAATATACAGCGCTGATTTAGAACCAGCTTCATTATTGTCAATAATGTATTTTGGTTCATCGTTCATGTTCCCCTCAGGATGAACTGGAATAACTCTGGTGAACCTCTGACTCTTCATCTAGCGCCACCATCAGGTCAACATGTTAATGTGTCCAACACTTTGGTTTATGACCAAACACCTGCAGAACTACAGACGTTCCCATCAGCCTCAGCTGGACTAATTAGAAAATGTTGGCATGCTAACACGCTAGAGCTAAGATGGTGAACTTGAGCTGTGTCCCAAATCGCGTACTTGTGTACTCAAACTTAGTATTTTGAGTGCGTTCACACTGGTAAGTATGGCAAAATGCAGTGTACTGTAAGTACCCGGATGGTGTACAGGAGGAGGAGCGCTGCTCACGTCTCACCCTCAACGGTCGCCATCTTGGCCACGTAGCAGAAGGGGAGGAGCACCAACGTATGAAAATGGCAGCTAAAAGTAAAAGCATGTTCATTTTTCATTCATTTTTAATGGAGGAGGAGGAGGGGGGGGGTGCCTCTGCTTCATGCAGGCCGACGCTGCATCCCCCCGTGGCAACACACAGTCCTGTCATCTCCTGCCTCGTGCTCGTGCCCGAATCAGGGGCAACATACTCATTAAGCCGTCCTCTGGTCCACGGGGCTCTCCATCGCTCTCCATCCCCCACTGTCCTCCACAGCCTGCCCCCCCCCTCGTCCTACATGCCTCCTATCTCCTCGCTCTCGGCTCAGTGTACCTCACCATGGGGGGGGGGGGGCTCTGAAGTTATATCTGTGTGATGTGATGGATTCAAAAGATCTAAAGCAAAGAAGGGTTTTATAATTTGAAAGTCTTAAATAGCTCGTTTGACAGTTGGACTAGGAAAAGCAATGAAGTGTAAAGTGAAAGAAGATATTCTGTTTAAAACAGCTGTCAGTTTGTTAGTTTTCTCAAAAGTCCCCAAAAGCTGTATTTTTTAGCCATTATGCAGTATGGCTCTAAAGAAGACAAAGCTAACATGCTAACTGTCAATTGTTAATATATTAAAATGTTAGCATTAGCATTTTCATAAAGTTAGCTTGTAACACAGCATGCTGTCGTGCTAACCGTTAGCATGTTATTAAAATGTTAACATTAAGCTTGTTGATGCTGCATTCACACCATGTCAGGAGACGGGGGAGGACATCCTGTTATTTCAACTGTGGAGCAGAAATGAATCGCTGTTCATTAACAAGTGAAAGGTGTCCTGCTCCTTTTTAATTAGCTGAATTGATTTGTATTAGTGTTCATTTGAAATTTTATTTGGATGTTTGCATGTTTTACAAACAGATGCCTAGAGTCTGTTGTTCAAGGTAATTCAACCCAAATCTAATGTGTTATACTGCTATATTGTCAATTCACAGTAAGAAACGTAATTTTTCCTGTAAAAGAACTACTTTTAGCCAAATGCAGACATCAAATACCACATATGCATGTTTGTAACAAAGTATTAACTGTAATTTACATGATAATATGTGCAGAATTCATAAATACATCTCTCATCTTAAACATTACATGTACATATTATCACTGTTGAGATAATTGATCTCCCTTTTTTCCATGAGATGATACTTATATTTTACTTCAACGGCTTGTCCAAACTGGATTCCCTCTGACCTTTTCAAGTAATGTCTCAAAGTCATGCTCATGTACCAAACTGACCGAAGTCTGTCAGGATGTGTGATACTGTGTGTTCCTGCAGTGTTGGGGTTGGTTTGGAGCCAGCTACAGCAGAGGTGATTAAATGAAGAGAAAAATAGTATTTGCTTCTCCCTTACTCATGTAAAATTTCAATATGTTCACACATGGATGGTGAGCGGTGGGAGGAGGGTGTTTACAGCAGCAGCTGCAGCAAGGACTTATGAATGTACCAACCAACCCCCCCCCCCATTCATAAACACACGGGATGCTTATATAATGCCTATGCAGATCCCCCCTCTTTCTCCAGTGCTATTTATAAGCCCAGTAGCATGCAGGAAAGGGAGTGTGGCCAATTCATGCCGTGCCCTTCAAGACCAACACATGGCCCTTGGGGGCTGCCGGGCCCCGACTTCGAGTTATTATTAGAGTCACGTCATGGGAGAGCCAGCGAGGAGAGAGGGAGGCAAAGTGACAGATGGGGGGAGGGGAATAAAGAAAACGGACACGGAGCATAGCGGTGCTGCTGATGATGGAGGGAATGTAAAGTAAAGGCTGGGAAAATACTGACGTCATGAGGTTTGTGTTCAACCACACAGGAGCAGGAAAAAACGGGCTTCAGTCGAAAGATTGAAGCCCGTGATTATGTTAAATATGGAAGTCCAACATCTAAGAAACAAACTATCAAGAGTCAGTTGAGCTGAACAGATACTAAACATTTTGGCCCAATCAGTGAGCTCCTGTTTTAGATGGTTTACATGAAAATAAGACTCACCACCTCTCGAAACTCCATTGAGAGTCCAGTAAGTGATGTGTTCGTCCAGTCAGGTAGAGAGATTCATGTTGAAGTGATACAAAGCCTAAAACTGAGACCCAATTTTCTAAATTTGAGACCTGAGCCCATCCCAAGCTACCCAAAGCTATTTTCTTTGCTTTATTTCATCCATTCTCAACTGTTAGCTTGCAAGCTAACACAACACACTAGCTACTCTCTTTCGCTCTTCACACCGGGTGTTTTTTTTTAAACGTATTTTCTTGCAAAACATGACGCAAATGGATGCAGATATAAAGCACAGTCACAGAGAGAACACACAGACATGTATATTTCTTAGTAAATATATGGAAACAACCAAACCCGACCAAGCCAGAAGGTTTACACAACAAAATGGTCCGACAATGTCTGAGAACCTGATCGGGTTCAGGAAGCACAACTCTGGGCAACAATAAGAAAAGGGAAAATTGTGTGCAAATATTATTCTTTTGTATCAGTGTTTTCTTCATGAATGTATTCTTGTCTCAGGCAGGCATTCAGACCATCATCACCTGACTCAGGTTCAGGAGTTTAAGCATGTCTCTCGGATACATTTCCATCATAAAATGAAGATTTCAGATTCGCATAAAAATCACTTGAATAAATTACATTAGCAGAGAAACTCAAATTTACCCTTTATGTAGCTGTGGTCAGACAGGAGCTTCTCTTGTTTCAGATATGACATTGACTGACCTCTGACTTCATTAATGCAGCAACGTGTCCAAAAGAATAATAGAAGAGGCAGAGATGAAGAACGCAGTGAAACAAAGTGGATGATTTTTCATATAAGGACACCTTAAAGCTCATAAATTACTTGCTCTTAATTACACAGTGCATGATCCCCCACATACCCTACGACCCTCCTGGTGCATTGGTTGTGTCTAGTCTGCAAGATGCAGTTAAGCACTGCTGCTTTTTCTGCTGTGATCTCAATGATATAGAAACCTCCTTGAGTGCCACTTCTGTTTAAATTGCGCTCAAAGAGATTTTAGTGTCTGGGATTATTTTGCTCTGATCTGCCTTCTTGCATTTACACTTCTTAATCCTCAAGGTACACACAAAGTTGCATATTCATAGTCATATAATTTCATAGTCAGATAGTCTTTTACATAAAAACATGAATACTGTTGTTTCAGGTGTTCCAATATGGTCGATCAGAACTCAATAAGAAAAAAAGCATCTTTTAAGGCCACAGGATGAAGGCTGGTATCATCCGTTTTATACTGGAACAGTTTATTGTTCACTAAATCAGAGCAGAGGAGTGAATAAACTGTGACTGATGTTCTGACCTGAGAGAGCAGCAGGATGTTTTGTTGTCTGGATGAGATAATTCATGTTCTGTCTTCAGTGTAAGTAAAGAAACATCAGCTGACCACATCAATGTCCAAACTGCAGTTTCATCATCATAACACTGACCTGAATGGGACGTGTTGTCAATGAGCCGATCAATATGAACACTTGAGAAGGCAGCGAGTCAGAGCGCAGAGTGACATATTGATGCCAGAGGAGATTCTGCGGTAGCTGAGCAGGATGAAGCAGAGTCGTGCTGGCAGGTTTGACAGCTGATCAGTGTCTTCAGATAACTGCGAACCTCAGAGGCAGAAGGGCAGGGAAAAGGTACGTCAATACAAAACACACATCTGTCAGGAAGCGTTCAAAATTAGAATTTCTTATATGATTTACTTTATATAAATGTGGTGTGTGTAGTGACTGCAATCATCCAAACATACCAAGATATTTTAACAAATATTGCCATGAAATTCTCTGTGGACCTTCATGGTTGCCAGAGGACGAATGATGAGTTTTTTACCCCCTGATTTTTTCTGAAATACCACCATTAGGTCAAACTTCTCATTGTACTGTATCCAAGAAAAATTGAAATCTAATGGACTCTCGGACTCAGAGCGCGAGGCTGTGGCTGTTTCCAGGAAGTAGTACGTACCAGTGCAGACCAGGTACATACCGAACTACAAAAAAAACCAGTAGAAAAGATTTCTTCATTCGTTTTTGCCAGTTCTGTTCTATGGTTAAGCCCTATTCACACAGGACTAGCATTACCTGGGGACGTCTAGTGATTTGTAATAATTGTGGAGGTCATCTGTGATCTTAATCCCGTGCAAATTGTAAAGTAAAAATTCCACTGCAAATTACCAAACACAGAGGTCATGTGATAATATTAGTCCCGTGCGAATCGGCATCTCAGTGATTTGGGTTGTATTTCTTTTTTCCTTTGCAAGGTTTTTTGTTTTCTCTGTGCCTTTTTTCTGCCTCTTTCCTGGTCGAGAATTATGAAAGCTGCAACTGCAGACTTTGCTTATCCTGTGTGTCGGGGGGTCATTTCTAAATCACATGAGTTCCCCTGGTAATACTAGTCCTGTGTGAATACGGCTTTACCTATACTACACACTACATGGGCTAAACCACCAGTTAGACGTTAAGGAGTGATTCTCAGTGATCTGAAGTTACTGATTGTTTTCTTTACAGGTTTTAAAGCAAGAAACAAAAAGTAAGACTTCAGAGGGATTTTACACTTCTTGTTCTTTCAGGTTCAGGAGCATTGCCTCCATGTTCAGATCTTCAGCAGCCAGAGAAACTGCAGGGAGTGGACGGTGAACAGACTGTAAGCAAATTCTGAGTGAGTAAAAAGCTCTGCTGCATGAATAAATGATGTTTGTACAGAGTCATGCAGCAGGAGGATGGACAGAGTTTCCCTGTTGGACACAGTCAGACTCGTCCTCCCTGTACACAGGATGAATAACAGTCAGGTCGGATCTTAGTGGGACGCTTGCTGCAGAGAGGAGGAACAACATGAAGAGTCTGAAAGGTGTTATTGTTTGATTGTATATGAGAGACTAAAGAAATATAAATTAAACAAGACAACATGAGGCAGAAATGCATAAAAACCCTCCAGTGGTTTAATCGAAGCTTCACCAATGCATTATTAGAACATTTCCATGTAGCGACACAATTAGGAAAATATAAATGGAACACTGGACTTCATACATTTTGAATACAAGATGAGCTTGGAGGTTCATTCTTGACCTTTGGATCATATAAGTGGTGTTCAATACATGAACCAACACGTCTTTAACAATGAATATTTCAACTGAAGGTGGTGCGTTCACTTACTGTTATGTACTGAAGTGAAGCCGAATGGTGGTGCATTCGCGTGTACTGAAGTGCATTTCAACAGTGATGCGTTCGCTTACTGTTGTACTTACTGAAGTGATAAAACATCTAAATCACTTACTTGCTTTTTCCAGAGCTTTCAACCTGAATACGGAACATGGGAAAAGCAAAAAGACCTAATTTTCTGGTGTAGAAACACACAATATGAGGGACATAATGTTTCCATGGATTGTGACCAGGTCAGGAAAAGAAGCAAAGATTAGAGATCTGAAAAAATATATATAATTTTGTGATGCATATTATGTTTTTCTGCTTTACTTTCCTAGTGATTTTAATGTGACCCCTCAGATTTATCTTGTGACCCTTAGGAGGGCCCCATCCCCCATGTTGGGAACCACTCATTTAGCCTTTAACCCCTTTCATTAGTTTGATTATTGAGCCACCTGGAGCCCACACAGAGTCCAGTCTGCGTATTCCTCCTTAAAAGATACATCAGAAAACATCTCATCAGTTGTCAGAATTTAAAAGAGTTGATTTCCCAGAGTGCAACATGTCTGAGGGCAGTGGAGCGAGAGCACAGCAGCGTTTAATGAGGCCCTGGCAGCGGTCCTCCTGAAGACATGGCTGCTGTGCTCATGGCTCTTTGGGAGGGATGTTTAAATGGGACGTTGACCCCCCCCACACACACACACACACAGCTGGAGGACAGGCAGCATTAATACCATCATTAGTTCCTACAGGAGAAGGAGAGGAGATACTACATGCATACAAATAATACAATAAATATACTAAAGGAACAGTTTGGGGAATCCCTCCTGTGCTTTCGTTTTCAACGTGTTTAGCCTAGCTTAGCACAAAGACTGGAAGCAGGGGGAAACTGCTAGCTTAGCTCCATCGAAAGGCAAGAAATCCACCTTCCAACACCTCCAAAGTTAAGTTTCAACGTTCATTCTTCACCTAAAGCATTTTCACATAAGATAATATAACACAAGGTCCACTTACTTGCTGCTTTTCATGCATCTCTGCATGAAAGGTTTTTACTATTATTATAATTATTATCATTATTATTATTAGTCAGTATTATTTGTACTGCGTTTAAGCATATGGAGCCCAAGAAGACACCCATTTTTGTCCCTTTAATCCTGCATGTGTTTGTGCATTTCATGTGACAATAAAGATGTAAATGTTAAAACCAAACGCAGCCTTCAGGGAATCCCTGCATGCAGCATGCCACCACCATGGCTTTTGACTGTGCGTGTGTGTGTGAGCCATTTTTAGAACGCTCCTCATTCTTTGAGTCTATTTTTGCTGAGGGTCCTGGTAGTCTGCACCATTTAACATCCAGAGGGGGGGTGCAGGGGGGTTTAGCGGTGCATGCTAAATGAGAAGATGCAGCAGTTTACCCGTCAGTGTGTGATAGTTTATGCCATTTATCCAGTGTAGGATATTAGCTAATACTGCTGTCTGTGTATGTGTGCATGGATGCTCACTAGGCTGACACGTACTAGGTTGTATTTTCATGCCTCTCCCCCCTGTGACTCTTCTCGCTGATGGTACGACCCAAAAAAATTATAAAAAGAAAAAGAAATCCCTGCACTTTCTGTTAAAAGAGGAGTCGACCTTGCTTCGCCCCTCGGCCTGCAGAAAAAAACAGATCTGTTTTCATGCTGGAATATCATCTTACTGCAGAGACGTTCCTCTAACAAACAGCCTCCATAACATGCAAAATGTGTGAAGTGATAAAGAAAATATAATTTAATATATATGGTGTGACAGTAATTGTTTAATTTATATTTTTATCTTAAATCTAGGATTTTATTACTAATGTTCATAAACGTGAAATCAGATTTAAATAAAAAAACAACGTATTTTCTGCAAAGAGAAAATAGAGACAGTGTTTATTTAATTATTTCCAATTAATTGCTAGTGTAACAGAGTTTTTTAGTCAGTGCACAGCAGGTCAGCTGTACAGTAAAAATGTGAAGTGATCTTTTGAGCTTTTCTGTAAAGGAAATTCCTATTTTCCCTAAAATTAGCACCAAATTACAAAATTCTTTCCAGGAAATTCCTAGGATTTGTTTAGGAAATTACATTCCTGGAAAATAAAGCGTGATTAATACTCTTTGCAAATCAACAATTGTGTATTTTCATCCTTTATTTTTTGGCTGATCTGCAGCATAAAGCATTTTGTGAACTGTTCTTAAAAGTTCTAAAAAGTTTTTTGATGAAAACATAAAATCTGCAAGGAACTCAGGTCAGACTGTTTTCAGTAATCTGGATACTTGTCTGGGAAATGAGTAGATATTTGCACACCATGACTGTGCACTGCTTACTGCTTCCCAAGTCCGCTAACAAAATGCTTCCTCAGAAGCAAAAGAGAGCAAACGAGCCCTGGTGAGCGGGGTGATCGCAGGGTAACGTGGCTGATGTGACCGATGACTCTGGCTGTGGCCTAAATTAATGACTAGTGGCCACTAGCCATCTTCAAATGGACGGGAGTGTCCTTGGATTACTGGCTAATCCCAGTTGAGATGTGAGCGATGAGAACTTTCTGGGCAGTAATGGCTGTGTGAAGCAAAGATCAGTCGACGTATCACACAGAGCCGTCGGTTAACTCTTCACTGCGGCCGGGCCGTCAGCTGATCCTGATTGATTGATTGTTAAACTACTTTGTGTTTCATGCTAATTAGCAAATATTAGCATGCTAACACGCTGAACTAAGATGAACATTATACCTGGCAAACATCAGCATGTTAGCATTAGCATTTAGCATTCAGTTCAGCCTCACACAGCCGCTACCATGGCTGCAGATGCTTCATCTTGTTAACAGAAAAACTGTTACAAACTGGACACATGGAGCTGGAAAGAGAGTGTTTACCAGGCAGGACGAAACTAAGACACTATCGAGTTGTATTATGGGAAATGTAGTATCCAGTGTTTTTAAAGCTTGAACCATACCAGGAACTAAAAGGAGATCTGCTGCATCAATTTTGAGCATTCTCGCTCTTCCAGGTACACCAACTTTTTGGAAGTGCAATACTAAAGTCCACCTTAAATATGACATTTTATGTAGCCTGCTTTTAAGAGCATTGGTGGACCTCTGGCTAGTTTCATTACAACATTTATCAACAAACAGGATCAGGACCCTCAGGATCACACTGAAGCTTCTATTCAACACTCAACAACAGCTTAAAAATCGCCTGCAGAGCACCTTGATAAAGCATGGTTCACCGAGCTGCCCTCAGCACTGATTCATGCAGGTCACGAGGAGGACAGTCACATACTGTACACATGGACTCAGACCTTCTGTAGACCTGCTTTCTGTTATGGCTCGCCTCATGGGAGAGAAGTGAAACCACCTCGGACTGATCAATTATTAATGTGGAGCGGAGCTGTGTTTCAGAAACACAATGCCGCCCGTTCAGTCGGTCAGACGGCCGCCGATCAAATGTTGCTGCAGTCAAAACGTTACGCACAAGCAGTGCTTTCTGGGATTTTTCAAAATAAAACAGGACTGAAGGAGTAAAACTGCAATAATGCATCTTAAAAGAATAGTCTGACACTGCGAAATAAGCTTTTTGGTGGAGAGCTGGAAGAGAAGATCAATACCACTCTCACATCTATCCATTAAATATAAGGCTACAGCTAGCAGCCGGTTAGCTTAGCTTAGCATAAAGTCTGTAAACGGGGAGAAACAGCTAGCCTGGCTCTGCCCAAGATAACAAAATCCACATACCAGCACCTCTAAAACTCACTGATTAACACATTAAATCTCATTAGTTTAATCTGTACAAAAACCAAAGTATGAAAATTAGAATTTGCATTTCTCCCTGCAGAAGAAACAGCCTGACACATAACCCCCATAACGCAGCAAACTGATGTTTTATATGGCAACTGTTCCCCCCCGTTTCCAGTCTTTGTGCTAAGCTAAGCTAAGCTAACGGGCTGCTAGCTGGGGCCTTATATTTGGGTACAGATGTGACAGATGTGCTCACAAGCCTCTGTAGCCCGCTCCTCGTCTCTTCTGCAGGCTCCATGCTACATTAGCCACTGCTAGCATAACACACCCCAATCTCCTGACCAACCATCAGTGGTCGAGTTGCATTGTGGGTAATGTAGGCACCAGGTTCTTATCTCTGGTTCTGCTGCATCAATTTTGATCCTATTTTTGAACTGATACAGAACAGTGTGAGTGCAATGTTAGCTTGGTCAAGTGTTCTTTTAAGTATTCGAAGTGTGTGTTACTCAGCAGGCACTCTAATAATGACAATAACAAGTATGCAAGCTCTCCGTTGACCAGCTGATCTATGTTCCAGCCCTGACCTACAGTCATAAGCTTTGGGTAGTGACAGCAAGAATGAGATTGCGGACACAAGCAGCCAATATTAGCTTCCTGTGCAGGCTGGCTGGGCTCGTCCTCGGGGACAGAGTTTGGAGCCTGGACCATCAGACGGAGCTCAGAATGAAAACATTGCTCATTCATGTCAAAAGGAGCCAGTTGAGGTGGTTTAAACATGTCTTGAAGAGGTTTTGGGCAACTGGGAGGGCACCAGGGGATAGATCAGGACATGATGGAGGTGGGAAGCTGTGGAGCAGGACGTCTTGCTGCCACCATGACCTGGACCTGCAAGCAGCAGTAAATGAACGTATGGATGGCTGACAGGTTTGCAAGAGAACAATTATGACTGCTGATTCAGCAGTCAGAGTCCTAATGGTCTGAGTTCACTTGTGGCTTTCCATTTGCAGTCTCCGCTGACTCCCTTCAGAGCAGCTTCCTTATGTAATGGATCTGTTTCCCTGCAGCTCAGAGTCATTACTTTTGAATGAGGCTCAGGACGGCTGGAGGAGCAGGAGAGCAGCCTATCTGCTGGATCTACATGACCCTGCAAACAGGAGTCAAGAAGTTACAATACGATTTCATTGCTCCCGGGAGGAAACTTACGGAGGACTTACGGCACTCCTGATCCACCATATGCCACAAAAACAATACAAAAGACACTAAAACTAATGAAATACTGCTGTAATAAACTACAGATACTGTATGTGACCCAGAACATAACAACCTGACCTGGACCGTGTATAAAAAAAGGGGCATGTTTTATATACAGTTGAGCACAGTTCATTTATTTATTAAACATAGGTGGTAGAAACATAAAGCCTTGTTAACTTTAATATACATTATGTCATATTATACAAATCATTTACAACATTGCAGTACATTAAAGAGAAAGAAAAGGCCACATTAAACTTAGTCACAACTAGTATTCAGAATGACTCTGTTGTGCATTTACAGTATGTACGATCCCAGGCCATACATATATTACATTATGAAGGACTTGTTCTCTTTTTTATTCTGTTATTTATATCTGCCATACAGTGAAATACACAGATACTCAAGTTAACAAAAATAAAATATTATTTGAGATTTTAAACACTAAGGACACAAGTTGAGGTTTTGCAGACAGAAAGGTTTTGTTTTTTTGATTTTTTTTGTCACTGTTGAATCAGCTGTTAGCAGGAAAACACCATGAGACAAACACACAGTTCAGTGAATGAATACAGGACCGTCCTCAAATACATGGAGACAAATTGCATTTGTTACACTCATGCCGGTAAGGATCTATGGTAGTTATTTTTTCTTCTTACTTGCAATCTTTCTCTCAGTCTTGTTTCATTCCTTTGAATTTTAACAGCTTTATAAAAAAGAAAGAGATGGATGTTTCGATTTAACCTGAAATTTATTTTGTTTGTTTCTGACAAAATCAAACAAAATATCTATTTGAAAACATCATTTCTGGCCTCTTCTGGTGGGAATTTATCAATATATTCACATTTTGTTAGTCGCAGCCTTTCACAGCAGCCCTGAAAGTCATTCAAAATGTCAGAAAGATTAAAATAATTCAAACACTGTTTCAGTTTTTGTGGACAACATTTGGTAATTCTTCATAAAGATGGTCATCTGTGTGATCATGTGTGTTCAGTTTGCATAATAATAAGAAAACTAAATGTTATGATGAAGGTTATTTTAGTTCCACTTCTTTAAATTGATCTTTTATTTTATTTCAGAATTTCTTTTCTTTTTCTGATTAGTTTTTTGAGATTTTATAAAACAGCATCAGCCCCTTTTTTAAAAAGAAAACTCTAAATTCAAAGTCCACTTACCAGCTTTTTCCAGAGCTTCATTACTAAAAGATGCTGTTGAAAGTCCTAAAAAAAAAAGCTAGTAAGTGGGCCTTGAGTTAAGATTGCAACTGAATCATAATTCAAGTTAAACATGAGCTTAGTTTTATGTTTAGCTCAGTTTGTAAAATGAAATGTAACAATGAAAGTCACTGGGGATTTGCTTTTATACATTTTTTAAAGGCTTCAAAGAGAAAATTAATCTACTAGTTTTATATGATCTGATTTCAAATCTGATTTCAGTGTAGTTGCAGTCACAGACTTAAGTTGTTTCGATTTTATCTTAATTAGCTTTCACCTAGTTTTAGTTATCAATACCAGTGATAACATTGGTCATTACTCAGCACCCAAACTAAAATAAGAAAAAATGTGTTGATGCAAAAAAACAACAGATTGTATGAAAATGCTCAAAGTGAAGACATGATAAAGATCACAGTCAACAGTTTTACTCATGAACTCATGAGCTGCCAAAGAAAAACTATAGTGAGACAGCTGAGGAATGTCAGTACTCAAATAATAAAAATCTCTACTGAAGCTCAAGGTGGACATAATTGTAAATATGTTTTTAGACCTCTAATCCCAATACCAGTTAACAGTTTCTTATTTTCTCAGGGTTGTGGTGCCAAAATTAAAATGTTCAGACAATTATCCAGAGAAAACTCATAACTTATTAAAACTTTAACGTAATTTACGAATTACGGAGTCCCCAAAGACCTGAAAAATTATATTTTCCAATCTTGTGTGCACAAGACCTGGACCTTGTGGGCACAGGATAATAACGGGAGTAATAATCAAATAATAGAAATTCACCACAAGAAAACAAAATTATTATTTTACAAGATAACAGGCCTAAAACAAATTATCAGTAGTCTTGTTCACTTTGAGCTTCTATAGGATATATAGAGAGATTTCTTTTTACTTTTTCACATTTGTTTCCTCTCAAAACACCAACCAGGAAGACTACTTACTGTACATTCAATACATTAATTTACAATACATTATTTCTATGTGCAACCAGTCGATTGCATCCCTACAGTATAATATTAATACTTCTTCTATGGTACTTCAGATGTATTTGACAGGGTTATTAACTGAATCAGGTTATGATTAAGGCACTGTTAACTTTTTATGCACAGATATGAACAAACCAGACAAATCAACTTTGCTGATGATATTGTACTTTTCATGCATTATTGCTTATTGATGAATAACTGTATGTACTGCATGTTTCTAAGTGGCATCTGCTGGTTTTCTGTCTGCAGTTAATACGCAGCATAACCTATGAAGCTTTTCACATCACAACTCAACATTTCTAAACTCTACACCCCTCCAGACATGAATGGTTTGCACGTTAAAGAACTGTTTTGTTTAACAAAGAAATTCAAGGCTGTAAGTTTGGTTTCAGAAGTTACAGATTCAGGTATTTTGCCCCAAACTGTTTGTGGCAGCAGTGTCCCATCACATTCAAAATTAAACCCAAATAAATGTCCAGGTCTATAGATTGTTAAGGTAGGTTCTTCCTACAACAAGGGCAAAATGTTCATTTAGACATTGGTGGGGACCAACCGAGTAGGGGGGTAGGTAGACCTCTAGACCCTAGTATTGTAACTGTTCAGCATTGTCATTATATTATAGAGAACCAAGCAGATGCTAGCAATACTGTAGGAAAATATTACTTTTATATCTCAAAAAGGAGAGTGAAAGAAAATGTATTTTCCATATTCCCTTCAAACAACACTGTCTGTTACCTTCAGCATATGGAAGCACACAAAACATGCAAGTTGTTAGTGGTATTGACGAGTAAGAACCACACCAGCATCTAACCGCACCCAGGTGACAGGTACGTTTACGTGCTGTTTCATGTGCTGCAGCTGAGCAGCTAATTAGCTATCTGACGTTAGCAGTGCACTTTCCCCCCAGTGAATGTTTGTTTGGTCTCTTGTTCAACACGTTTGTAAGTTGGATAAGAAGGAGATGTTAGCATGAAGCTAATGTGTGTTGTTGTTCAGAGTCTTGTGTTGTGTAGCAGGCTCTTGACTGGCTCAGTGTGACTGTCTGCTCTGCCTATGATACAATGCTGCTTTATGCAAGATTTGATTGGCTGTATCGAAATAAGGTCTCCATCTACGCAGACGACTTAGTGGTATTCCGTCAAATAAATGCAAAACTAAGGGGGCACCGTCCTGAAACCAAAGATATTTTTTCTCCCTTTTGGTTCCTGATATTTTCTCAAAGGAAAACACCAAACATGTGATTTACATAGCAGACAAAAAATGCTATTTCATTTCAGATTTGTCCCTTCCTCTCCACTAACAATTCACCGCAGGACTAATGATGGATGACGGTAATACAGATTTAATGACGTTTTATCCCACCAACACACACATTTACACACATAAAAGGTGCACAGTTTAAAACCAGCCTTGCCATCTCATGGAAATGTCTATGGCACATGAAGACAGAAAATGACACATCTGCATGTGCAGTCATCTGAAACACATGAAGATTGAAATTGATCAGGATTCAAGATTTATTTTTTATCAAAAATAGATCACAATTGAAGATTGTCAAAATAATCATGGCAACAATAACTGGAAATTTAAAAAAAAATGAAAAAAGAAAAGACATCAAAATGCATTTTGCTTCCACACAGAAGTTCACACTATTGCTTTTTCTTATTTTTGCATGAAAATGAGACAATTTGGTGCAGTCCTGAACTGAACTCTGCAGTTGATAATGAAGCATAAAAAATATCCTCCAAAACGTAGCAATGGATGTTACGTGTAGTGAATATCAAGTGATGGTTAAATATGTGGAAATCTGACCAGGCTGACTGTAGTCTTTAGTCATAAGGACATTGCTGCACTCACAGGGGAAATACTGCATTATTATTGTTGCACATACAGTATGCAGAATACATTAATCATCACAAGTAATGCTTTGTCACAGCTCGTCAGTGCCTCTGTCAAACAAAAATCACCCTTGGGTGTTTTTATGTCCAAGCAAAGCAGAATTACAAGAAAACAAACTGCACAGTTGATGTTTGATGGATACAAGTTTTTACAGACCGGTACCAATAATAAGTTCAGCATTTTGGGAAATATTTGTGTTTGTCATCTTCCCCAGAGTCAGATGAGAAGATTATCTCCAGTACAGAGACAGGGTGTGTTTAGCCAAGCTTAGCACAAACACTGGAAGCAGGGGGAAACTGCTAGCTTAGCTTAAAAAAAAAAATATATATATATATATATATATATATATATAATATATGTGTATACCAACAACTCCAAACCTGAATATATGGAATGAGAATAAGCATTGTAGCTAACAAGCTTGTAGAGTTGAGACTGAGCTAACCCCACCATGAGGACAGGACTTTTGAGATGCTAGCGGTTGTTGGTCAACAAGTAGCTCCAATGCTAACTACTTCTAAAACTACAATGTCTCACTTTTACCTTTCTATTTCTACACCTAAACAAGATATAACATGTAAATCAGACAGCTTTAGAGTTGTTGGAAGGTGGATTTCTTTTCTAGCTAGGCTAGCAGTTTCCGCATGCTTCCAGTGTTTGTGCTAAGCTAGGCTAAAGGTGTCCTAGTATAACAGAGCTACAAACAGCTACCATAACATCAGATATTTCAGCTGTTTTTGGGACAGCTATGATATCTCCCACTGGGTTAACAAGCTGTGTGGCTGCAGACACTGGCACTTCTACCATAACAACACCTAACATAAGACCGATTATGCTAGCTGTGTTGTGGCTACTTCGGATAGCAGTTTCCCCTACTTCCAGTTTTTGTGCTAAGCTAGGTAAGAAATGTCCTGGACCTATCTCTGTACTGTAAATCACACATTTACATAGGTGTATGTTATGATGAAGCTGTTAGCTCCAGCGCTATCTGATCCTAAAACCATGAAAACCAGACAGCTTCCAGCCTTTGTGCTAAGCTAGGCTAAACACATCCTGTACTGGACGCACAGAGATTAAACTGACGTCCATCTTCTCACCTGAATCTGGGAAAGAGGGCTAACAGCAGGAGTTCCCAAATTTTCGATTCTACCTGTAAATAAAGAGATTAAACGTCTGGATTCTTGCCCAGGTGGAAAAACCTCTGAAACAGCATTTTATAGCATCGGCTGACGTAAAATTCCATTTCTATTAAAACCTTAAAACTAATACATTATTTTAGGTTTAGCAGTTTTTTAAGACAGGCTGAGCCACTCCATGTATTCAACGGTAGGAAACCTCTGCAGTACATTATTGCCCTTAAATCAACAATTCATTCAAAAACAGTCACACGCGCTCACATGCACTTTCGAACAATTTCACAAATAAATTAAAATGTGCAAAGAAAATCGTGATGTCAGGCTCTAAGCTGTTTTGCTGTAATCAGGCTGGATGACATCTGATATTTAATTAAAAGGCCAATATTGGCTTTATATATATATATTCACCCCTAGTTAATATGGTTTTGTATACATTTCCTCTAGCATCTTTAGCATGTTTTCCGACTTCTCTAAATTATTAAATGGCAGTTTATAGAGCGTTTGGGTTTATTTAATTGCACCAGATAATTAGAGAGGCATTTCAAAGCTCAATCCAGGTCTGATGACTGTTCAGATAACGGAGGGACACCAACGTTATTCAGGTGTTAAAGCTTCTGTCGTTAATGAGCGGACACTGAGGTAGATGTTATCGATATAACAGATATACAGCATTTTGATCAAAACCCAAACACAATCAGAAACATTCAAAATCATTCAAAGAAAATCAGATGTCAAATGTCTGCAATAAATGCATTTCAACTGTCTTTTTCTTCTTATTGGGGCAGTGTTTTTCTTCTTCTTTTTTTTTTTAAAGTGTTTTTGGCAGGCAGACATTTTCATCAGAGCTGCCTGCTGGAGCTGCTTTGTTTTTACCAAGGCAAAAAAATGAAAACCAAATAATTAAAACACATTAGCAAAAATGGTAAAAATCTACAAAATAATTCACGAGGTTAACCAATTCCCCTCCATATAAAACATATACAGTATGATACTTCAAAAAATATAGATTTAGCAACTAACTCCACCAGTCGAACAGAATTATTTCAATAAACTTGATATCGATGAGCTGTTGTTGTTGTTCCCATATGTCAGATTATCGGTGCTGGGTTGAGCCGTCAACACAAAAGTCAAACTTGTTTTCTTCTGTTTACATGCTCTACTTTTCCAAGCATGCAATAATATGTTTTGGTTTGAATATGATATGCAACGTACAGACAGGACTTACAAGTTCTTTTTCTCTACAGCAACAGGAGCAATCTCCCAAAAAACATCTACTCATGAATATATGGAGGACTCCGGTAGCCAGCAGACATGTTGTAAATATATGTAGCACATGATTCAAGTAACGTTTGTCGTACCTCAGAGTCTGTAGCTTTGCTCTGTGCAAAAATCAGTCAGGATGTCCTCTTGTAATGGAAAGGCGTCTCATAGCTCAGTGTTTCCTATGAGTGTCAGTGTCTTTATCCAGAGTTTGTTTTATTTCACCTTCATCGGAGGAAGAAAGAAGAAGAGGAGGAGGTGGGGGGGGGGGAGCAGGGATGTCGTACTCTTTTGGTTTGACGAGGCGAAGTGAAGGGAAAGCGAGGTGGAGGAGCAGCTCATCGTTCTTCCCCTGGAAAACAAAAAGAAAGCACACTGTTATTCCATTACAGAGTATGATAAGGATTCTTTCTTCACATTCATAAAGAAAATCCTGCTCTGTCTTTCTTAAGACCCCTGCACATTGTGTGACTTTAGACAGTCCCACACAAAGGTTGATAATCGTGAAACCAACATGCTGAAATCTTTGGGCATCAAACATATCAGGGGCAAGGAAGCCTTTGAGCACTGAGAGGTCTAGCGGACGCATATGGGATCTGCAGATCGTTGAAATAATCCTAAATTTGACAGGAAGTCAGCGTGGAGTCTTAGTTAGTAAACAGCTGATTGTAAGTGAGCTGCAGCTTCTTTCAGAGCATTACAATAATCAAGACGTGAAGAGACAACACTATAGATGTCCCAGCTGATGTGAAAATAAGAAGGGATGCTGTATTGCAGTGTTTCTTAATTGAAGAACTGACTTGGGAATCGACCCCTGAGGCTTCTGTAGAACAACTGAGTCAAACATGCTGACAACAACAAAAACAGCTTCAGTTTTGTTGTAATTTAACTGCACACCAAGTGACAATTATGCAAAGTAGCCACATTTCTATATGTGTTTTTAGTAAAGATATGATGAAACTGGAAGTCTGCACCTACAGTACAGTTATAATGAGCTTTCTTCAAGGAAAGCATGTTGACTTAAGAGATAAATGTGTAAAGGCACTCAAACCAAAAAGCACTTTTAGTATTTATCTGGATCCCCTGAAACTTAGTCAGAGATGCAAGTATATGTGAAAGACTATCTCAGAGGTTCCCCCCTCTAACATCAATTCCTTTTTATATAAAATAAACCTTTTTGAGTTACTGAAAAAAAACTCTCAGTCTGGACCCTTCCAGGCTACACATGTGCACACATAACGAACACACTGTGAACATGTAATCATACTGGACTCACAATCTGAACACTGACATCTATATATTCATCTGTTTCCTTTCCCAGTCTCTCCATCACCCACACACACACACACACACACACACACACACACACACACACTGCAGGCCATCTCCATCACCACAGTCACATGCTGAGGAAGCAGAGCCAAGGACAGGACGAACCAGCAGCCATCACTTC
This sequence comes from Macquaria australasica, assembly GCA_005408345.1. Classification (NCBI taxonomy): domain Eukaryota; kingdom Metazoa; phylum Chordata; class Actinopteri; order Centrarchiformes; family Percichthyidae; genus Macquaria; species Macquaria australasica. Next base: position 126,577 of record SEMN01000646.1, read on the forward strand.
CTGTTTATTCGGCTGTTGTCTTCCTCCAAGACCAAGCTAACAACCCCGACCGACAACATCAAGCAAACTAATGTTAAAGGGTCACTGCGGCTGGGACAACAGGCAGGACAACAGTAACTATAAAGACGTGCAAAACTTCTTTCACACGGACTCTGGGAAATATCAGCAGGGGGATTTCTGAGAAATCATCCCTTTAAATTAGTAATTCCTGCACTCAATTTAGTAAATTGTTCCCTCTATTTGGTCATTTGTACCCTTGAATTACTTCATTAACAGAATTAATAATTCAGATCTTCCTAAATCTTGTTCTCATGTTACTTAATCTGCCTCCTCCCTTCAGATGTGCACTGAAATCACAGACTGTGTTAAATGCAGGCAGACTTTAATATGAGGGAATAATTAAGAGAATTTGAGCAAAACTATTTGGATGTTGAGTAGTTAACTCTCTTTTGCATGTGTGACCTGTGTGGCAGTAAAAGCTGATGTATTACTGAAACATCACAACAATAACACACACAAAATTGCAACTGAAATAAAATATGAGGATAAAAAATTCTGTTTATGGTAGTTACCTGTAACTAACCACCCTGTTACCGGCTGGGGCCCTCTGAGATTAAACCCCCAGGGGCCACAGAAGGTTTGAATGCAGTCAGAAACTCTTTATTGACCCCGTTTAATCTCCGGTGTCAGATATGGACCCCGGTGGGAAACGTCTCTCAACAGGACGTGATGAGTTGCAACAGGACAAGTGAGCAGATGGAGAGTTGGACCACAGACAGCAGCAGAGAAACCTGCTGTGTTCTGCACGTCGTAAAATAATCCAGTCAAACAGCTCTCTGCAGTTTGTTGAGCTTCACTTCACTCCGGCAGATTCAAGGTATTATCAGCTGGCATCTTTAAGCACGGCTGCACATTTTCCATGTAGTGGCCGCTAAACATAGGCCGTTCTCCAGGAAGGGAAAGTCAGTGGATATCAAGTAATAATCAATATCAGAGTCACAGAGGTAGAAGATGACGTTTCATTTACTGATGTCAACTTGAACCTAACCTGAACCTAACCTGACCTTAACCCAACCCCAAGGTGATCCAAACCAAACCCTGATCTGATCCTAATTTGATTTCATCCTGCCAATGTCGAATCATGAGCCCCAAACACTGAGAGATGTGCTTAATTTTAATATCCAGCCTGCCTCTCACAACACTATCATTACAAACACACAGTAATGATACAAAGCCGAATGTTTCCCAGACGTAACAGGACTAAATATGACAGACTGTACAGTGCTCTGCTCTAAATATACACAATATAAATCATAAATATTTGAGAATAAAGTGTTATTGATACAGTAGCTGTGACTTAAGTGATGAGCCTTTAAAACCGTTTAACCTATAAAAAACAAAAGTAGAAGAAGTCCTATAGCAGCCTGCGTCCCAACCTGTGGACAAGATGAGTAAGGTCAAAAATAAATCATCATTCAGCACTTAAAATTAAGCAGACAAGAGTCCAAACAATGAATGATAGTAGTAAATGAGACTGAGCCTCCTGCTGTGAATCTTCAGATGAGTTCAGGTTGCAGGAATCAGAATACAAACAGTTTGTATGTGATGTCTGTCAACATTAGAATAAACGTTCGTCCTCCGGCCAGCAGGAGGCGCTGTAGCCTAGGAGCAGCTGAAACCAGCAGCCCTGCAGCTGTCAGGATGAATTTCCTGATGATAGAAAATTATACAAAGTCCTCAGCCAGTCAGAATTCAGTATCCTCTGTTGCTATGGTAACAGCCACAATACATGATCTGATCATGATGTCACATGTGTGCCAAAAACTGGCAAGATTGTTAAACCTCCATCTGCTCACACTGCATGCCCTCTTTATATATATCAGATCTGGACTCCTGATCCTGAATCACAGTGTAAACAGTGTGAACCACTTCAGTGTGATGTTGTGTGGATGTTGTGAGTCCCATCACCATGGCGACCACAGCTCAGCAGCTGCTGTCACTGATAGTTTCGTGTTGTGCCGGTCAAGGTCTCGTGACTGTCGTCCATCAAGTGTAAGTGACACACGCGTCTTTAAATAACGCTGACCTTTGACCTGCTGGAACGTGTCACATGTGACTGCATGAAGACTGGCAGGTCGTGTTTTTAATAGAAGCTCTGAAGACTAAACTAAGACTAATAAAACACCCAGATTTTAAACACATTTAAATCACAGCTGTTCTGTCTCAATAACAGATTATTCATTCTCAAATATGAACTGATCCCTCACCACATCAGCTTCATTCACTGTGTTATATTAAGTTCGTACAGCAGATGGAGACAGATGTTTGATTTCTGTTGCAGATCAGGTTTGTGCATTAAATATTATGTCACACAAAGACAACCAACTTTAGAATTGTATATATATTGTAATGCTATATATATATATATATATATATATATATATATATATATATAGACATGTCTTCTTTATTGCAGGACAGGACTGCAGACGTGTGCACAAAGATAAAGATAAAATGATAAACCAGACTTTAAGGTGAATTTGTACTGAAAAGATGCCATGATCTAGATACTCTAGAACTGAAATGATTAGTCAGTCAACAGCCAATTAATCTGCAACAAGTTTAACAATCATTGAAGGTATTTATCAATCATCACATATATGAAACTATTCTCTGCTTCCAGCTGATTAGATGTGAGGATTTGCTGCTTTTCTCTGTTTGATATCAAACTGAATCTCTTTGGGTTTTTAACTGTTGGTCAGATAAAACAAAACATTTGAAAACGTAACCTTGGACTCTGGAACCTGCAGGCATTTCATAGACTAAAGGATTAATTGATTTATTTAATCTATAATACAACTAATCATTAGTTTCAGATCTTAAATGACATCAGACACCTGCAGGTGAAAGTTCACTCTTGACTTGCACAGCATCCATTCAATGTCTGTTCTGGAGCTTTTGATCGTATCACATGATCTTCCTTAATGTGCTCAGAAAAACTCTAATTGCTGAGGAAGATCCTGTGGTATGATTACAATCTCCCAAACAGCTACTTAATGGACTTTGTGGGGAGCTTTCAACCGCATCTCCCAGTTTTCCTCAGCAGAAAGATTTTGCTTCATCTTTCTGGTTGAAAGCTCTAAATAATCCCAGTGTCCCCCCTCCATCTTTACCTCCATCCTGCTGTTTTCGTCTGTGCCTGTTTGTCTTTCATGAAGTGGAAAAAGGAGTGGGTTGGGTGGAGGCTGGGTGGGGGTTTGGGGCTGTAACTCACTGCAGGCCACTTGAGGCTTCAGGACAGATTCCCTCAGCAGTGACAAAGACGCTAACAATAGCTGTCAGCGTGTAACTCTGCCCCGTCGACAGCAGCGGTGTCATCCAAGGGGAAACCTGTTTACCTCCGTCTGCACCAGCTGCATATGTTCAGAGAGGACACTCTGACAGGGCAGGAGGAGGTGGAGGAGGAGGGGGGAGAGATTCTGACCAAAACCCCTCCCGGGGGGACACAGTTAGCACGATGTTGTTTGAGCTGTCATGTCTCCTGCTCTCAGTCTGACAGGAGATGCTGCGTTATGTAACTGTAACATGGAGGAGGAGCAGCCTGTGGTTCAGACGACGCTGCAAACATTTATAATCCTCCAGCATCACCTTCACACGCTGCTGGAGACAAACTAACAAAACAGCTGACCAATTGTACACTGCACAGAGGTCAGAGGTCGAGTTGGATGGTTGGGAATACAAAGATCTGGGCTGTGTCCGAAACCATTCACTCCTCCCTACTCACCATCTGTGGAGTTCAGTGTACAGGACTCTACAGTGAGCTCACGGCAAAATGAAAAAACGTTTTCACGCTGCTCTCTCTCCTCTCGTCCGTCTGATGTTTTTCTTTTAGCGCAATGCATGATGGTATATAGTGCTTGGTTAGTGACCATCGGTGGTACACTACTTTTCACGATGCATTGTGGGATACATTGAGTCCACTATGTGGGGCATAATAACACCAGAGACTGTCCTGTTAGGTGTAACTGTTGGTTTAGACACTAAAACACTTTGGTTAAGGTTAAATACTGATGATGGTTGGTGTACGTAGGGCTGCAGTTTAGGTTTAAAATGTCAGTTTCTATCTGCAAAAGTTTCTCACAGTCACGGCATAAATGCACCAATGTTTCTTTGTTTTTATATCTGTGTTGTAGTAAAACTAAATGTAACTTGTGTTTCAGTTTTTGATAAATACTGCGTACAAATCTATTTTTTTTTAAATACACTCAGCTGCTCAGTTTGTTGATTCAGCTGTCTCAGCTTGTGCTGCTGTTGAACTGTATTGCATTAAAGAGAGGTGCTTCTGTTATTTATTTAGCCATTGATATGAAAGGGGTGGACAACATAATTGAAACACCTGTCAGTACAACAATAAGCAGCACAAACTACATCCTGCAAAATGATCAGACAGTTGGATCATGAGAATTCACTGCAGGACTGTTGCATTACACTGCATTAGTTTTAGCTAGGTGTACCTAATAAACTGACTATATGTGAGTGATGCGTCGTCATGACAGCAGGGTCCTGGTTGAAGGTAAACGAGGTTAATAACAACCACCTGCGTGTGTCCTCGTTAGTGAGACTGGGAGCAGCTGGCCGGAGGGAAGTTAGAAAAGCTGCAACACATCAGAGAAGCCCAGAACTCAGTGGAATCTAAGGAGAGAAACTAGATACCAGACTCTCTCTCTTCATCTATAACCGTCGTGGAAAATGACTTTTCTCTGAAATTCACACGACTCCACTGACAGACGTGTTGCTTTCATTTAGTCCTGAAATGACTCCCAGGAAACCTAAATTAATGTGGTTTAAACTGTCATTTAAAAAGTCTAAAAGTGGGCTTCCTGGAAACTAGCTGTGAATCTATTTTCTGAAAGAGAGAGGATATTTATAAAATATAATTTGGATGAATGCATCTAGAATTTAGGAGCATGTGGAGAAAACGGGCTGCTAATGTCCGTTTATGACTAAATGCTACAGAGGGAACATTTAATGAGAAAAATGTTTATTTGAAAGTTAATTCTAGCAAGAAACCACACCTACGCAAGCCTAACTAAACAGGAAGTCACATGGACTGACGGGTAACTCATTGATTGGACCGTTTTGGTGATGTCTCCCTGATCCATGTGTGTAAAATCCAATTCTGGTGGCTGACAGCAGGTCATGCTGCACTTCACTGCTTCTCACGTGTTTATTTGTGTCACCAAGAAATAACTGATCATAATTATTATTGATTGTATTGATTAGTCCAGACTGTAACCAGACCTCACCTGTCATAAACAATGACAACCAGGTAGAAAAACTACTTAAAGAGGCGTGTGGTAGGGAGGTAGTTACTGTGTGATCGCTACATTTCATTTGTTTAATAAGGAACTGATCAAATATACAAAACACACCTTTCCACACACACAATCCATGCACTCACCTGCTGATGTGCATGTGTTACCATGGCTACTGAATGAGCTTGCATAATACTGATTGCTTATACAAATCCAAATACAGTCCCCATGACCAGCAGATGGATTTAATAGTAGTTTATCTAAATATTCATGCTAAAATCACATCTACAATCATAACATTTTGATTGCTTTCAAACAAACAGAGACCAGACCAGGACCAGAGTTCAGCTGACAGCCTAAACAAACTGAACCTGACCCACAAGAATTAATTTGGAATCGAAAGCACCTGAAACGGTTACCAGCCACAGATCAAGAGTACACAAAATGTTCTAAGTAGACAGGGGTGTCCACATACTTTTGGCCGTGACACTGTCAGAAAGTGTGGAATCTATTTAATGAGGCACTCCTTGGCTTTGTTATAGTGCTGAATATCCCTCTCTGTTGGCACTTACAGCCAAACCTGCAAGTTTCTTATTTTAAAGAAATTTCAAGGGAAGTTCTGAATGGAAAGCTATCTGAGCCAACAGAGTGAGCTGGTGATCCAGCTGTGGCGTCCTCTAACAGCTGCAGAGAGCAGCTGCTGCCACCTGCAGGCTCACAGCTGTACTGCAGCTGTGTGACTCTACAGAGGTTACAGACTCAGTTTTAAATCTGTCGGCAGCTTTTACACGTTCTGATGCATTTTTAACAAGTGTAAACAACACAGAGGGACGCTGCTGTTCTACTGTTTATAATCAACAGAACAGAGCTGCAATAAACAAACGCCTTCATCCAAAATGATAATTTCATCAAAATCCTATCCTACACATCGGCCACATTGTGCAGGTATCATTATTCTGATCACCAGTCAGGTCATTGTGTGGTAATGTGATCAATAGATTCCTATAAACTGAAGTGGTAAGTGCCTCAAGGTGCCTCCTGCATGAGTATCTGATCTTGAGGCTCTGTTTCATAGCAGAGCCCAGTGTCAACATGTAGTTTTAATACCTATATTATCTTACATGATGCAGATTCTTAAATTAATTTGTACCCAAAGTGAGTTGAGGAACACAGAGGTGGGTTAGTTTAATAGGGGCCCAGAGCTCATTGTTGACCCGGGGCCCCCAGCAGGTTCATCTGGCCCTGAACAAAATGCATTCATTCATATGGTGGCTCTAAAAGTCATTAGATTCATTCAGTCTCATTGAGAAAAAGATGCAAAAATCATTGAGTCTTAAAGTCACATCCCACCGGCAGATGTTTGGTCTGACCACGATTCAGCCTCTGGGGACAACGGCCAATGTTTCGGGCTCCCAGTGTAGCCAGCGGATATCCGTGCCAAGACTCCTCTTCCATGCGCCGCTCATTGTTTAGTCAGATTAGCAATCTCAGAACCCATCGGCTGTCGTCTGACGATGATTTGAATGCAGATACATTTTTAAAAAAGCGAATAAAAAGCAAATCTCTAGGGTTCCCAGATTGAGAAAAGGCTAAATCATCATCATCAGACGATAGCCAATGGGTTCCAAGATTCAGCCAATGCGTTCCACCTCTTTTGCTCTCCACACGGACTGTTTACCTGCATGCAACCAAAGCCCGCTCAAATGTGATTGGTCAATACTACTCGGACTACAAACAGAAACCAGAACGCTTCTGATACCAAAATCTTGTCCCTTACCTCCAAATTCTGTTTATAGAGATTGTGATCAGGTTGAACAACACTAAATGACAAGAATACATACAGGTTTTTGCAGTACACTGTAAAATCACTGACCTAGCTGGTGAACATAGTGGAGCATTTAGCAGCTAAAGATCCAGATATTTCCCTCAGGAGCTGGTGGAGACCAAACACAGATAACAGAGAGGGAGGACTGGACACAAACATGACTCCACATGAAGGATCGTGCTGCTCCGTAACTGCTGGATGTGGAATATGTCAATGTTTTCAGCTTGCTCTGCTGCCCCCTAGTGGTCAACAATCAGCTTTAAATACACATATCTTTTCGATCTACGTGGAAAAACGTTACCTGCTTCTACCAACAACCTTTTTAATGCAGCTTCATGTCGACTGAAAGTGGCGCCAATAGGAGCAAAATGACACTCGCTACTGATTGGTTAGAACAAAATAACCCCCCACCCCAGACAGAGGTTTACATGAACACACTGGAAGAGTGAGTGATGAAAAGAGAATTATATGGCAGCTCAGATTGATTATCAAGCTCTATAACCTCAACACAGATACATAATAACAGAATGAATATGCTGATATATTAATGTGCAGGTTGAACTTACCTCTCTGTGTGACCAGCCCTCTGCTGTTATGAATCCAATGGTCATCTGAGCGGAAGAGTTGTCCATCCATCTGTCTGTCTGTCTGTCTGCGTGTTGATGATTCAGCAGTTAAACTCCATCAGGCCTCCGTCCATCAATCCATCAGCTAATAATCCAACCAACAGGACGGTGAACATGTGACCTTCACTGTGAAAACGTCTGCTGGGATCCTTTTATTCCCACAGTTTGTTAGAAATTCCCCTTTTTCCATCAGATTTGGTTGAATGATTCGTTCCTGGAGTCCAGACGAGTAAGGTGCTATAATGACAGAGTTAATCATGGAAACCTCAAATACAGCAGGTGACCTCTTTTTTTACTGTGGAGAACTGGTCAGTTTGTTTGCACAATATCGGGGCAAATGCTAAAATATTGATTGATTGAGTCTAATCAGTTAACATTTGTTGCAAACTGATTTAGCATTTTAAGTACTTGCTCAAGTTAAAACGTCAGAGCTCGACTGAAACATCCACAGGCTGATATAGTCAGACAATATCAGCTGATCACAGAAATATCAGTTTCTATGGAAGTAAAAAAAGTGACAAAACTTTACTTGTTCAGTATGTTCAGTATTTGAATGCCAACTAATGTTGACATTCAAATACCACTGAATTTATGGCATTGAAATATTTTACTTTGAAAACCCAGCTATCTGAAATTTTCAATCAAAAATTATCAGAGCTGAATTTGAATAAAGTGTTTTAAATATTGGACCTGAATTTTGTGAACCCTAAAAAATAATATTTTAAAAAATAAAATCATTTTTTAAATATGCACAGCATGAAATTACCTACTGGAAATTTCAAAGACGGGCAATTCAAACCACGTACACTTAGATGGTTTTCAAAGGTTAATATTTCAATGTTATAAGCAACTGAATGAATACCTAATTGTGAAATTTTAATCACAATTTCAATGCCATTTTTAAAAATTCCAATTTTGACCTTTTTTGCTGCCATACATGGCTGATATGCAACAAAACATATTGGCCAAATTTGTCTTTTTTTACATGTTCATAATTTCTGCTAATTCCAGTGAGCTTTACTGTAACTTACTGTTACTGTCTTTATTGATAAGAAAATGTATAATCAACTCTATAATATCCATTTTTGTTTAAGTAAAAACCAAATATCTGCTGAGATATTGTTTCATTTTTTCCTCATATCAGTGTCTGTAAAGTATAAATCTGCCTCAGAAATCAGTGTCAGTCGAGCTCTGAAACATTCGAAATATTTTCCTTCTACAAACGTGAGGATTTCTTTGCTTTTTTATATCGAATCTATTTGGGTTTTTCTGAATGAAAGAATAAACCTCAGTTTGGGCTCTGGGAACTTGTCATAGACATTTGTTAATATTTTCAACACATTTTAAGCCTAAAGTAACAGAAATAGAATAATCATTGGTTGCAGCCCAGTTTGGACCTTTTTGTATATTCTGTGTGACTAAGGTGCGTGAACAACAGGTCAAATACATGTTAATGTTATATTTCATCATTTTTACTGTTAAGGATTGAAGTCATGCGTTGGTGAAATCAAACAACATGGAGGCTTCCACAACATGGTGGTTTTCTGGCCTCGCTGAACCTCGTCTCTACAGCTTCAGCATCCTTTCATTCCTGTGGCAGACAATACAGAAAAGTCTGGAAGGTTGCTATAGAAACTGCATCCACTGTAGAGCTGCAGGGCCTCCTTTCATCCACACAGTGGCGCTCTTGGTTCAGAGAAGCTGCACCTGATTTCATAATGCTTTTACAAACAGGCTACTGAGGAGGATTTAACCTCCTGAAGCCTGCAAAATTTAAATCTGCATGTCAACAACAGGGTGCATGTGCCCTGATTTTTGTCTTGTAGGCTACTTGTACTGTAAGCTGTTTATAGAGTAGAGGTTAAAATAAATTTTGGCATCATTTAATTTTAGGATGATTTGATTCGTTCAGCCTGATGCAAATCATCTGATCCACCACTGGGCTGAACGGAAAATACATGAGGGTGAAATAACAGGTGTGTGTGTGTGTGTGTGTGTGTCTGTGTGTGTGTGTCCATAGTAAAAACAGCCACCATGTGCCTGCTGCATCAGTCTGTAAATTTAGATTACATTGGTCCTGTGTTGTGTCTCTGCTTCAGAATAAACAGAAAAGCAAATGTAAACGTCAAACCTGAATCATTAGGACAATAAATTACGCATTTACTAAGAGAAACATTACTACTAATAATAATAAAGTGCTACAACTGGCTAAAGGCTGATTATTTCTAAGCGTTTCCCCTCATGACGCGCGTAATGGAAGACTGTTTCAGGGGGAAAGTTAATTCTCTTATAATCCATCCTGTGGTGATTTTAAATGAATCCCTTTGATGGCAGAAACAAGGATCTCGCCAGTCTGAACTGAAACCAGAGCGCAGGATGTTGGGGATGGCACTGAAAGATTCCCTCAGCGCGCCACATGGTGCGTAATTTTTGGGTGAAAATCAAACATCGGTGAGCTTCCCGGTGTAGGCTTTGTGCGGGCTGCAGTTGGTGTATTTGATGGAGTCCGCGTCGTCGCTGTCCAGGTAGTCGGACTTGGACAGAGACGGTTTGCTGTCGCTTTTCTTGAACTCTCCAAACTGCGGCTGCTGCTGGCCGCACGTCACATGCGTGTACTGGAACTGCTCCTCGTGCTCCGTCTCCCGGTGGTAGAAGTAGTTGAAGTTGGAGACGATGACGGGCACCGGGAGCGCGATGGTCAACACTCCGGCGATGGCGCACAGGGAGCCGACGATTTTACCCCCGATGGTGACCGGACACATGTCCCCGTAGCCCACCGTGGTCATGGACACCACCGCCCACCAGAACGCGTCCGGGATGCTGCTGAAGCCCGACTCTGGGTCGTCGGTCTCCGCGAAGTAGACCGCGCTGGAGAAGAGGATGACCCCGATGAAGAGGAAGAATATAAGCAGTCCCAGCTCCCTCATGCTGGCCTGCAGGGTCTTCCCGAGGATCTGGAGTCCCTTGGAGTGTCTGGAGAGCTTGAAGATCCGGAAGACCCGGACCAGGCGGATTACCCTGAGGATGGCCAGCGACATGGCCTGCTGCCCGTTCCCCTGGTGCTCCGCTAACTCCAACCCCAGCGTGATGAAGTAGGGCATGATGGCCACGATGTCGATGGTGTTCATGATGTTCTTAAAGAACGCGGGTTTGCTCGGGCAGGCGAGGAACCTGACCAGCAGCTCGAAGGAGAACCAGATAATGCAGAGAGTCTCCACGATGAAAAACGGGTCTGTGAACGGGTTTGGCTTCTTTGCGCGCGCTGTGCCGTTCACCACCAGCTCCTCGTCAAGCGTTCTGGCTTCCTCCCTGAACTCGGGTAAAGTCTCCAAGCAGAAAATCACAATGGAGATTAGAATAACCAGTACGGAAACTATCGCGATCCCCCTTGCGGGTCCGGAACTCTCCGGGTACTCGAACAGGAGCCAAACCTGCCGCTGGAACTCGTTGTCAGGCAGCGGCCGCTCTTCCTCCTTAATAAACCCCTCATCCTCCTTAAAATTCTCTATCACCTCCTCCCCCAGTTCGTAAAATTTTATCTCCTCCATGAAAATGTCCACCGGCACGTTGACGGGTCTCCGGAGCCGGCCCCCGGACTGGTAGTAGTACAGGATGGCATCGAAGCTGGGTCTGTTCCTGTCGAAGAAATACTCGTTCCTCAGCGGGTCGAAGAAGCGCATCCTCTTGCGCGGGTCCCCCAGCAGGGTGGAGGGGAACTGGGCGAGCGTCTTCAGCTGCGTCTCGAAGCGCAGCCCGGATATGTTGATGACCACCCGCTCGCAGCACTCCTGGTTCTCGACTCTCTCCGGGTCGTACACATCCTGGGCTGACAGCGCGGCCAGTGCCACAGTCTCATCCAGGTTCTCTCCGGGCACCACTGTCATTTTTTCCCCCCCAGACAAGGGCGACGCTTCCCGCACCTCAGTCCTCTCTGTTCCCCCTCCGACACCCCCGCGCGTATTTGGAAACCAGCTGAGCGTCTCCGCGTGTCTTCCTCTTTTTCGTCGGTGTGTCGGCGTCACGTCTGCGGGTGAGCTGGTTCCGCTGGCATTTTTGTGCCCCCCCACCAGACTCACCTTTTCCCGTCCGCGCGCTGCTGTAGTCTGGACTATCGGCTCGGCTGTCACATTCACTGCATCTTAAGCAGGCTTTGCCCTCCCCGAGCTGACGTGTGTGTGCACGCTCTCACTGAGGGGGAAATAAAAACACAACACGCACGCACATATGCTCATAATGAATCTGATCCAGCTATTTAGGAACAAACATGCACAAAATAAAATCGATTTTATGAGAAAACATCAGGAAATTGGAGACTTTGCGTGCACAGAAAGTGTCGTGCGTAATGAACCTGTTGTCTCCAGTGTGGCACAGGCTCAAGGTTATCACTTGAGTTGTTGTTTATGGTGAAATATGATGTGATATTTGCAAATATGAACATGCAGTTATGGATGAAGACAGTTAAATGGCGTACATGTTTGGAAACGTGAAAAGCTCGAGACATTTCATGCAAGAACATGCGATTATCATGCAGGAAAAAAATCGTCGTTTTTCATTCATGATTTGATCCTAAATGAATACCTGTGGCTCAGGGCTTTGTCTTCCTCCATCTACTCTCCTTTAATCCACAACTGACACACGCATAAAGGGAAAGAGACAAAAAGAGGCTCTGCAATGTCACGCTGCAGCCGTTTCAAGCCGAAACCTTGCTGACGTTTCCACAACAGCTCTGAACGCTGCTGAGCTGCTCCACAAGTTGTGCACGACTTGCAAGATCTGTCATGCCTTTGCTCTGTCTGCTGCAGGCATGTTGCATTGTGCATGAAAAACAAGAAAGATAAAGAGAACTTTATTCTTCTTTTCCTGCTTTTCTATAAAATATGAAGAGACTGAGTTTGAAATGTGTCTCTGAGTGGAAGGTAAACACTGCTGCGCTGTGCAACAAGTAAAGAGCAAAAAAAAAAGCTGGATGATGGAAAGAAGGGAGAGTTTCTGGGCTGCAGCTCAAAGCAGTGACGTGTTTTCCTAAAATAGCTGGATTTCTCCCAGGGCCGCAGGAAAAGTTTCTTTTCCCATGGAATGGCCCGAGGGAGCTGCAGGGGAAAATGAAAAAACGAGATGACATGAAAAGGAAAAAACAGATTTGCATCTTCCAGCCAGCAGAGAGGAGCAGACACTGACTGTGAGAGTCATTGAGAAATTACAGGAGTTTAACAGAATACCAGGAGATTTAATTCTAAACAGAGTTTCACCAAAATAACACATTTATAATACCGGACAAATGCATGATAGCATTCAGTTTGAACGGAACTACCAGCCAACATCTTTCACTCAAGACTGTTATTTTATGGAAATTCATATTATTGTTAGAAACACATGAAGATATGAAATTAAATTCTGTTTTTCCTAAGCTAAACCTGTTGTTCTGAGTCACCTTATTCAGCTTCATTGCTCCTCATAAAAACATAATTTCAACATAAAGAAACTGAAAAACCAGAGGAAAGAAGAAAAAAGGCTGAAATGGCTGCAGGTGAAGACGTTCATCGTTTCTTTAAACAAATACAAATGTCAGATCTGCTGAAATATCTGTGAGCATGACTTTATGATTTTATTAAACTCTGCACAATGAGGAGGCTTCACAAGTTTATTTCTATAGTGTCTCTTTAAAGAGCAGAAGTGCTTGATGATGATGATGATAATAATAATAAAGCAACACATATAGATAAGAAATACACAAAGACATTGCACCTAAGAGAGAAGCTCCAAGAGATTTACTTTCAGGAAAAATCTGACTTAACATGAAGAATGTTAATAAAGCGTCAAATGCAGGTGATTGGATCTCCACTCTTCTCTGCAGTTACTCATAATAGAGACAAGAGAAGATGTGAACATGAGTCCAAATGTTCCACCACGTCTAACACCGCTGTATTCAGACTAATTAAACCTGGACTAGATCAACATTTAGAGCCCAAACACTGTTTGACACCCTGTTTACAGTTTCAGAAACCTTCATTCTGCCTGAGAGCAGATGGAGAAAAGAGTTCATCAGACCTGTTGCATAGTTTCCCTCATCGGATACTAATGACAAAGTATTTTGTAGTTACATAGGCAGTGACAGGACGGGGCCTTCAGATGTAATAGTGCAGCATTTCTAAACTTATTTCAAAACATCTCTTATTCTCATTCCGGTGTGTTTGGCTCATCATAATTCAGCTGCCTGCAGATGACTTCTGCAGTCTGGCACTACCTCATTTCCTGTATCCTGTGAGCACACACACACACACACACACACACACACACACACACACACACACACACCAGTTGCTAGTTTCATACTTGTGTCCACATGTTGCTGTGAGGTTTTTGAAATGTCACTCCAGTTCTCTGCTGGATTCTCTGGCAGCTCGTCGTCTCTGTTTCTATCCAGGTTTTAGTTTCCTGCTGGACTCGAGGACGTCTGCGAGGCCTCGGGCGCAGAAACGCTCCATAATGTCTGTGACGATGAGGTCACCTCATGCAGTCGCGTCTCACGGTTAAACCTTCATATTAATCTGACAAGTCTGGCTTCAAAACATCATCAGTTAAAGGGCAAGTTAAAGTTTTAGTTCTGTGTCTCTGAAACACTCTGCAGGTAGAAATCATCTAATACAAATACTTACGTTCTGCAAAATATACTAATGTGCAACTTCTTGGTTTTAGTAAGATGTGTTTTGATACATGCAGCTGCCTTCTGTGTTGTTCTTTAACGTATCAGACAAAGTTCAAATTCAGTATCTGATCATTTCATTTAATGATTCCTAAAATATCCATACAGCAGAATTATGATTGATGAAAGGCAATAAAACCACAGGCCAGTAGTTTGTCTTCTGTAAAATATGCACATGCAGTATTTTTATCAGCTTTATGAATCTGTGTGTCCTTCTGAAACTGCACAACATGCACCAGCAGGATTTCTGCTCTCACTGATGTCCATCGAGTAAGAAATGGAGGAGCGCCGTAGAGGAATCTTCCTAAACAACCAAGATGGCTGCCACTGATGTGGAACATTCTGAATCCGCTACGACGTCAGTATCAAACAAACTGGACGATGTATTTTCTCTAAAAGAAGAACAAACACCTGCACTTAAAGCTGTTGTTGACTGAGCTGTTGTTTTGTTGCTCTGACTCAGCGTGTTGGCTGAAAGCTGCAGCATGCACTACCACTAATCACCACTAGGGGACGGCTCTGTTAGAGATCTACTGAAAACGCACCAAAAATACTTTGTTAGGTTGTAAGTTAAGTTACGTAACTTAACATTACAATCTGCCGTAAGTTAAAATAAACCTTTTGGTTTGACACGGGACACGAACAGCGCTCTCCTGGGTGAAAGTCCTGTGTTTAACTCATCCACCCATCAAATTTGGATTCATCCACCTCTGAAAATAGTCCCCAACAAATGCACTATTTCCTCCTGTTTGTTTGATAAAGAAAAATTGATAATTTCTTCTTTTTAATTACATTGTTTATACTTACATGAATGGCTTTGCTAGCTAAACTTATATTAAATTAGCTAGCAAAGCCATTTCAACATACTCCTCATTACAATCAGTGTTTACTATCTCAAAGTAAAGGAAAGATCAATATATTCCTAATCACCTAATATCATCACCTATATATTTTTTTAAACTTGTCCGAACTCTCTGGTGGACAAACTCTGTAAAAGTTTTTAAATGACCTCAAACATTTCTCACATACAACACACATGCCAACACTGAAGTGTCTGTGATCAGCTGTTTGATGTATTTGTTTATCTGGTAGATATGAAGACTTGATCTACTAATAGCTCATGATCACATGACAGTAGTTTTGTTTCAGCAGCTAGATAAATTTGCATTTTGCAAAACAGCCAACAAAAGCATTTCCAATGTAAACGCCTCCATCATCAGCATATCAGAGTAGAAACCAGAAGAATGTAACGTCCCAATTGACAACCTATACAGAATGTACTATGTACATATTTTTCCAGTAATGCATACAGTTTTTAGATTATTTCCAAAACTGTTTTCCACTAACAAGAAGTGACACAAGCTGTCAATCAAACTGCGACTTTTGAATGATTCTGTCAACTGAAATTCACAACGAGGAAGCAAAACGGTTTTAGATTTTTAGAATTTAAAGGCATAAAAGGACATTTAAAAACAGCATGAGAGGCTAGGTTAAAAAGATATGTTTTTAGTGGTGTTTGTTTTTATGAAATCTTCTTGGAGCTGGTTCATCATTAACCCCCAATTTCTGACATGATTTCCAGCTATGAGCAGCTCCTCCGTTTCCTTTGTGCAGTTTATTTTGGGACAAAAGCGTCCATCAACAGACACTGAAAATAAAGCAGATTTAATTTGCACACTGAAACCTTTGAGTTTACACACATACATAAATGTACTCTAAACCTGCTTCAAATTTAGAATTAGGACATGAGCGTAATTACCTCGGGCATGTAATGAACACATGACACTGCCTCATAATGTAGGACACATCCCAGCAGTGTTGTCAGGTGAAATCTTACATCGAACTTTAAATCAGTTTCCAACCAACAGAATTAAACCAGAAGAATGTGGACGTATAGAAGTCTCCAGCAGTTGTAATTTCATTGAACCCTGGTTTGTCTTATTGTGTAAACTGCAGGGCGTCCACACTCTGGTCCAGGATCAGTGACTCGCCTCCTCTCTGCAGCTCTGCAGGGAGCCTTACGTCTTTAACATCACGTCCCACGTAATTAAATGAATCTGGTTAGGTGAAATTACAGTGTGTGGTGTGACAGCTGACAGTGTTGATGACAGTAAGTGCTGTAAGTGGGCTGAGAGCAGCTGGTTCTTATTCATGAGCACCTTCAGTCGACGAGGAGGGGTTTAATCAGGGCGTAAAGAAAAGGAACAAAACTTAAATAAAAAAACATTTTTCTGACACTGAATGATGCTACAGACCATGTTAGCCTTTTAGCTCTCATTGATGAACTACTGGTTTAAATACAACATACGCATGTTTGTGTGCTTGTCTTTCTTCTGTCATCTGGTAAGCAACAAGTCGCAACCAGAGGTGGTAGAAGTACTCAGATCCTTTACTTAAGTAAAAGTACTAATACCACACTGTGAAAATACTCCACTACAACCGGACCTTCCCCACTCCCACTCCATCACTCACAGCTGAATGAAGCACCGTCATTAATGTGTAGCATATAAATACAGCGGCAAGCTTTGGGGTGAACTTCTGTCTCTCCGTAAATAGGAACTGTCAGAACATTTCATAACCATGGTTTTGTTGCCGTGATCTATTCACTCTGATGTTTATGAGCTGCTTGGGTTTTACAACAGTCCCTGTAAATATAACACTTTACAATCAAATGAACACGTTGACCGTTTTTCTAGACTACAGAAGGATATATCTGATCCTAAATACAACGTAACCTTTAAGGTGTTAATGTCTCTTGAGAAAGTACCTGAACAAACCTCATAATGAAGCTCTGTGTCCTCTGAAGGTTTGAAGACTCTGAGGGTCGTTATGGTTTCAGTTCCTGACGGGGAAATCAGCAGAAACTGGGTTAATGTTTCAGGGAGCTGACAGGGAAATCTCGGGGGGATTTCTGTCACGTGGGAATCCACAGGAAGACTTCTCCGTCAAATCTCACACAGACCAACAAACTAAAATCTCTGGCCTGCAGCCACAATCTGATTTATATGTTTCTGTTGTTGTTATATTTTCTGAAGATGATTTTAAAAAGGTTTAGTGTGATGTTGAAGCTTTAGCAGCAGTTTAAAGGCGTTCATGTCTCTAATTGGTTCAGTGCATCGCTGTTATCTCAGCAGGAGACGGAAACCCCGTCTCCTGATATTCATCTTTAATGGAAGTCAATGACATGTCTGGATTCGTTAAAGACCTCTGTAGGCCTCGTTATAATTATTAACTGCACAGTGATAATAAAACTAAAGAGTCAAAGAAAGAAGAGTTTCCACTATCAGTTTCAGGAGCAAAGGTTGAAGGAAACGAGTGTTTTCATCTCGATGACTCATTCTCATCAGGAAATGTTAGTCATAAAAAAAAACTGGCATTAAGGTGGAGTAATGTTGTATCTTCATATAATACAATTTGGGAATTTACAAAATTAGAATCGAGAGCACACAATCAATTAAATATTGTATATATTTAGTATTTGAGTGAGTAATACACAAGTAAGACAATATATAAGAATGTAACTGAGTAAAGTATTTAAGTAAAAATATATAAGTAAATTTAAGAACATAAGAAGAGTAAGAAAATATGTGATTATGTAATTAAATATGTAAGTATAAGTCAGTATGTAATTAAGTAAATAAATAAATAAATAAATAAATAAATACTATTTCTCACGCTATTGTTGCAATTGTTTCAAGAAATGTAATAAATATGAAAACATTGTATACCATGTATATGTATTATTAAATAATATGAAAGTCTTTAATGTACAATAGGGCTAATCACTAATGTTGATTACACACAGGTCTTATTTTTATTTTTCCTTTTATTTAACCATTATTTATGGAGATTAAATTATCTTTAAGAGAGACCTGGAAAACAAGACAGCATAACAGAAACAGAATAAAACACCTGTCACAAATAAAATAATAATATGCAGTAAGGATGCAGCTTTAAAACTATCCACATGCACAGGTCACACAGCCCTTCAAAATAAAACCCCTCAGCAATATGTGAAAGGATGTGAGATGTTGTGTTTGCTGACATCCAGTGAAACATCAGAAAACAGCCAGTATTGACTTCCTGCTACTCGGCTCAGTTCCAGTCAGAAACATTGATCCTCCAGTATAAATCCACATGTATCAACTACTTGTTTGTTTGTTTGTTTGTTTGCTGTGCAGAGCTGCCAGCTGGGTCAAGGTGACAGCTCCGGTAATGAGAGTGAGTCCTGGACTGCAGAGCTGTGGAGGACACGACCGTCCTCAGATATTACTGATGTCTCCTGAGGATGCATTAAGAGATTACATGGTTCACTACCAGGGTCCCAGCATGCAGAGTGATGAATTAATTTCCTGCTGCAGCCACTCCTCCGCAACAAACTCGAGCAGTTTGTTCTCGCTAAATGGTGATGGACTTTAAATGTCAACTCTCATACTGTACAATTAGCTGAGCAGAATAGCTATAACTTTGCAGTTCCACCTTTAAATCACCTGCTCGAGTACAAATATTTGCTAGAAGTGAAGTTTGATATTCTGGTCAAACAGTCGTCCAGCAGCCCGGATGCTAGCAGGATACAGAAGGTGGGATTCATACTCCACCCTGAAACTGCAGCAGCTGTTACACCATAAAGCCACGTCGCCTCTGTGAGCTCCCAAAACTCAGGTTACTTAGACTGTTAGCAGCTGTTAAACCCCAGCAGGGCAGTTCAGGCATCAGAGAATTAGAGCTGAAACATTTAGTCAATCAGTCGACCAACAGGAAATAAATCTATAATCAATTAGTCGTTCATTTTAAAGCAAAAACACCAAAAATGTGCTGTTTATAGCTTCTAAAATGTTAGTATTTCTTTGTCTTAAATGATGGTAAACTGAACATCTTTGGGTTCTGGACTGTTTGTTGGACATTATCACAATTTAAGGGCCAATCAAGTAAACGATTAACAAATAACTGACAATGAAAAAATTAGTTGTGGTCCTAAAAAGGTGCAGATATGTTGATTCTTAGTGAGTTCAGCAGTATATCACATTATAAAAATTCAAAAATATTGCTTAATGCAGGTTTGATTTGCCTCTGTTACTGAATACATTTAGGTTAAAGTATCTCAATGTTTTTTTTTTTTTTTGCCTTATACGATATTCTAACGCTGCCTTTTGTTTTCTGCAACATACAGTAATTAACCCATAACTTTGTTATCCTGAGATAACGGGATAATTAACTTGGTCTCTTCAAATCCGGTAGTCTGACAGGTCAGGTCTGGTTAATTTGGCTTCCGTGCTATTTGCTGATTTTTCCTCTTATTTTCTTTGATAGATTTTTTTAGGACTCATTAACAGACAAAAGGACTCAATAAAAACACAAAGCAACTTGTTTAGATGTGTTCTCTGCAGCGCGTCCTTGTATCCGCTGTAAACTGTTAGCAGGTCTGTGGGGACGCTGCCTTCAGGTCTGTTGTTTCAGTTTCATATCTTAGAAAAAGCACAACAGCAGTTGTTTTCATCTGCAGACATGTGCAGCCGTGACCTCTCTCCAGACTCTATTAGCATGGTTGATGAAACTGCCAGACCATCTCGCACGCACGCACACATGCACACACTGAATAACACCCCCCCCCCCCCGACACCAACAAAAACCCAGACGAGCTCATGGGGAGGAAAACATATTTACACAGTCGATGCAGAATCCATCACATCAGTTTGTGATTTACTCTCGTCGCTCTCTGATTGTTATGGTCGTCTGGGTTACAGAAACAGAGGCTGCATGCAGGTGTTTGTACAGATGAAGAACTCAGGGGTGAAGGTTCATCTGGTTTTATAAGTGCAGTGAAGAACTGAAGTAGTTCAGTGTCTCATCAGTGATTTACAGCTGCAGTAAAGATAAGTTTGTTCTTCGTGCTGAGGAAGTGAACTTCAGGAAGTGAAAGGTTCCTTCAAGTTATCTCTGCACAAACTGTTGATTTGTTGTTTTATGATCTTTATTGATCTTTGTTCCTAGTATTTCACTGGTCCTGTTCCCCTATTTTATACTTTATATTCATATTAATGTTTAGTTTTTTTTCCTTGTAACAAGGCCATTGGTCGTGTGTGTGTGTGTGTGTGTGTGTGTGTGTGTGTGTGTGTGTGTATATACAGTATACTGTATATCCCTGTGGGTATTTGCCTGAGGAAGGCCTGTAGTTCTGGTCAAAATGTTGCTAATAAAACAAAATGGAGCTGTGATTCCAGTGTGCAGGTCTACTGCAGACAAGAAGTCCATGAAGTGCTCCTCTAA
Organism: Macquaria australasica; assembly: GCA_005408345.1. Lineage (NCBI taxonomy): Eukaryota > Metazoa > Chordata > Actinopteri > Centrarchiformes > Percichthyidae > Macquaria > Macquaria australasica. Next base: position 147,313 of record SEMN01000646.1, read on the forward strand.
AATTTGAAATTTGATCTACATCTACGTGACAAACTCCATCTCCAACTTTTCACAACACATTATTTTCTTAAAAAGACGTGTCACACATGAACAGCCTTTTACCGACAGTCTGAACTTCAGCAGGTGATCCAGATCAGACCTGATTAAACCATGTCTCTGTGCAGCTTTTTTCCCCCCAGACTGATCTGAACCATCAGATCTGGGACTCTTCCAGCAGATGATGTGATGTTTCTTTGTTTCCTGGAAAGCTCTCTCTTCTATTTCTGCTGCATGTTCGTACATTTCACACACCGGTTCACGTCAGCTCGGCTGCAGCAGACGCACATCAATAACTTTCATCCACAGCTGCACGCAGCCGACGCTAATGTGACTAATTTGGGGTGGTCTGGGGTGGGCGGGGGTGACTGATGGATCCAGATTCCTGCTCCTGTACTAAAGCAAACAATGATGTCCTGAAAAGCCTGCTCTTATTTTTAGGGTCTGACTGTGTTTTTACGTAACGGGTCACAGGAATAAGAATAGCTCCATCCATCACCGGGGCAGCGGCGTCCAAACGCTCTGGGAACGCTGGGATCAGAAAACAGCTCTGTGTGCCAGAGAGGCCCGACCCGCCAAGACCACGTCTCCACTTCTACTGTCCAAAAACCACTTCACTCCTGGATACCAGAGACCCAGAGAAGTATGTCTACTGTACTGCGGTACTGATCACTGGTTCTGCTACTTTACTACTACTTTATTTTAGTTTCAGGAGACTTTCTACTTTTCCTCCAGAGAGACTTTTATCTGACGTCACTTTGCAGATCCAGATTTCAACAAACTGTCAGACTCAGAATCAAGTTTATTGCCAAGAAGGTTTTTACATACAAGGAATTTGCCTTTTATATTATTATATTATTATCATATTGGTGCATAACAATAAAAACAGTAAGTGAAAAAAATAAAACAAGTACTGCAAGTCAAGAAGCTTAAATAGAAAATTGACAATAAGATTATTTGAAAATGAAACAGCCGTACAGTTTTGTATCTCCACAGTGAGATTAAACATTTTATTTTGTGGGATCATATCAGTGTTTACTCCATATGCTCTGACAATAAAATCATAAAATATGATTATTAACTTTATCTCTCTCTCTTTCTTAACTGTCTTATATCCTCATTCTCCTTTCTTTCTTTCTTTCTTTCTTTCTTTCTTTCTTTCTTTCTTTTTCTTTCTTTCTTTCTTTCTTTCTTTCTTTCTTTCTTTCTTTCTTTCTTTCTTTCTTTCTTTCTTTCTTTCTTTCTTTCTTTCTTTCTTTCTTTCTTTCTTTCTTTCTTTCTTTCTTTCTTTCTGTTGACTTTTCTTTTTAGTTTTTTCTTCACTTGTTCGGGCTTTTCTTTCTCTACCTCTTTCCTTTTTAATCTTTCTTCTTATTTTCTTTTCATCTTTTCTTTCCTTGGTCTTCTTCTTCGTTTCTTCTTTACTTGTATCTTTCTTTCTCACCTTCTGTGTTCCCTTTTCCTCCTGAGAACATGGAGATACAAGGTTTACACCACTCACAGTGGTAACTTTTGGATCCTTGAACAAATCATACCACTAATGTTTGTTCACTCAAGTCACATTTTACATGCAGGACTTTCATTTATGTTTATTTTTCCATTGTGGTATTACTGTAATAGTTTTATTTTGGAGGAGAGTGTCTCTTCCTGTCAGAGAGGCCGGGTCAGGTCAGGTGGGTCGGTCTCTCCTGGCTTTCGGCTCTCTGTTCAGACCACATTTCCCCTCCCCGCCCTCCTCAGTCATGGATCCACAGACACTGAGAGTCTGTGGGTTCTTCAGCAGGTCCGGTTCAGTTTCAGCTGCTCAGCTAACATCAGTCACCAACCTTCTCATGCAGTCGTTATTTTTATATTTACTGTAAGAAAACAGGACAGATTGTTCAGCAAAACTGAAAGTATTTATATCGGGTTCATTTATCTGCTTATTAATCATTAATCGTATTTCATATATATTATTTAAATTTGATATTTTTTTGCCTCTGGGGAGTCACAATTTGTCAAACTTATATATATTATAAAGTTAATATAAGACAATATACATTAACGTATAAATAAGTCTATATTTATTTGTATCTTTACTATGAAAAATATATTCTATTTTCTATCTTTATTATATCTTTTTGTGGATTAGTACTTTTCATTGTTTGAACATGTGATGCTGCTCTTGCTGAACATTTGTTTGTGTATTTCCACTTTTGCCTTTAAAATCTGCTCTGTGTGACTTTACTGCAAAATACACATAGTAGTTACACAAAACAAATAGCAAATATAAATTACAACACAAACAACTGTACAAATCACAACAGACAAACCACATATACACATATATGTATATACATGTCAAGTACTATATGTAATTGTAATACAAAAATAAATCACTTCTACACCTGTTTTAAGTGAATGACTTCATCCTGATGCAGGAAACAAAAGGAAAAGCCTGATCATTTGAAGTTATGATGTCAGAATAATCCTAACTCTGTATGTGTTTGAATTGTTTGCATCTCTGTTTAACAGAAGTTGGACATTATCAGCTGAAATGTTTTGTGTTGTAAATGAATAAAACAAGAACTCAGATTATGAAACTCCTCAAGTTTAGTGTTTAGTTTCTAAAAGCTGAGATCACATGAGCGGCTCCACAGGGAATTATGATGCAACATGTTAATATTGGACATTATTCAGGTGAGCAGGGGTCAGTGCAGTGTGACACTCTGGGGGAGGGGCAGGTTGTTGTGGTGAAACCTCAGACTCACTGATGGAGCTGATTACATAACGGCTGGACGAACACACGGTGCACGGCGGCGGCCTGCAGACCTGTGCCAGCTCCGGGCCATGTGGCGAGGACGGGCTGGTTTGCACAGGAAGTGAGCAGCAACAGGACGATGACTCGGCACATTCAGGACTCCACAAAAACACTTCTGTCATTCATCAGACCGTCCAAACAAGAAAATATTTCACTGGGAAATATCTGGATATAGAACATACTGTGATGCATCAGAGTGATATTTGTTATTATTTCTTAGTATCTTAAATCTCTGCTTCTGTTGCAGCTTAATGATCTGAACCTTTAAGAACCTGTGAGGTTTTGGTCTCAGGTTCTGCTTTGTTTTCAATACTTTACAAATCAGGTCAATATTAATAAGGCAACAGATAACAATGGAAGAATCGGCGCTAATATTGATTTCATTCACGTTTACATGTAATGATTTTTAGAAAATATAGATTCAACTTTATTCTAATCTGAAATAAAATTTAGTGTTACGCTGCTGCTTAGTGGAAAAAATAACTTGCTGCTGGAAATTTACATAATTTTGAACATAGCAAGACTTTACTTACTTTGCTTTATCAATGCTGTGTTGGGACATAATGTGCAATATTGGGACATTACTGGTTATATTTTAAATTAACCACATACACTTACCTGTACTTGAGATTTGATATTGTACATATCTATATGCAACTCACCAAGAAGCAACCATAACTGTTAACCTTGTTTATATTTTTGGCATTGTGTAGTTTGTTTACTGATATCTTTTATACTTGTCAAGTTAGTTGTTGCCTCCAGGGGCTTCACAGTCTGTACAGTGTACGACCCCCTCTGTCCTCAGACCCTCGATTCAGAACATACTTACTTGAACCTTTTTATTGATATTTTATATTTGCACTCTGCACAATCACTTCCCTCGGGATAAATAAAGTTCTGTCTCATCTTATCTCACCTCTGCAAACCCAAATATTACCCACAGCCTCTTTACCTGCAGGATGATGTGCCACCAGTATAAGTTGTGGCAAACAATGCAAAGTTACCTGGAAGTACCTGGACCTGGATTTAGTCTCACCTCCTGAGCAGAACCCAAATTTAGTTCCAGGAACTCGTCATCAAACTGGGCGAAGACCAGAGGAAACAGAAGCAGAATAAGTAGCTGCATGTTACGTTACGTTACATTTCATTAAGTTGAAAAAAGGGTTTTCAGTTGTCTAAAATTATTGTCTACAATCACGTATACAGACTTGTTGCAGCTCTAAACTGCTGCTGTCACTGTTCTGGCCTGCAGGCGTGAGACTGCTGCACTTGAATGATGTTAGTTTAGTATCAGTGAGTGTCCTTGTTGAACACAGTGGAGCTGTTTTCTCTGTGTGTGATGCAGGCAGGTGGAGCAGGACGCTGCAAGGTGAGCTGAAATAAAGTCCTGAAGCTCGCTGACGGTCTGAACGGCCATTATTCACCTCAGCGGTCGCACGTGGAGGCGAGCGAGCCGCTGTCAGTCAGGCCTGATGCTGCAGCCTCGCCTCATATACGAACATACAAATACATGACCTGTCACATCCCATCATGCACTGAATGCATTCATGCCGAGCTCGCAGGCCGTCGGGGTGTTTCTGCTCTCAGGTCTGAACACAGAGACGTCCGGCTGCAGCTGCCAGGTGCTTCACCTGCAGACACCTGACGTCAGAAACACAACAAACAGCCGGGTGTCCTGGACGAGTTATTCAGGCACGTTCGACATCTGCAGCTGACTGCGAGGTTTTACTGTACGCTGACGATTCAGCTTCGTTAGCGAGTTAAAAATGTGTCTTTGACAAAGAAAACATCAATCAGTCAGTCAAAATGTATTAATACAGAACCTTTCAAACTAATCAAATGCAATTCAAAGTGCTTTACAAGCAACTGACAAAACGTAGGATGTTAAAAACCTAAAAGAGAATACAAGCAATAAAAATCAAATCATGAAATACTACACAAAATAAATATAATAGTAAAATGTTAACAAAATAAAATTGAATAAAATAAATAATAATGATGATAGTAAATAAAATAAGCAAACAATAAAACCATAAAATCATAAAACACCACATAAAAGCCAAACTAAATAGATGGTTTTAGTTTACGTTTAAAAATATCAATATTTTCAGCTCCTGAATGAACAAAATTAAAAACGTGGCTGGTGGACAATAAATCTGTTTTATCTGCCTCAAACCAGATTTCTTAATGTCGCCTGCGCTGGAGTTAAATATCTGTGGTCAGATTTTTAAACTCGTCACACAGGAAACGGTTGCTGCTGGTGTTGAAATTTCAGCTTCATGTGGCCGACAGCTCATTATAATTGCTTGTCCTGAGCGGCTTGATTGGGGTCATCTCACTGTGGGTAACTGCAATAATTGTATTCTCCCCTGCTCATTATGCAAAGCAGAGATGCAGCGGCATCACGGCGAGGTGAGAGAGCGGCCGTCAGTGGGGACGAAGAAAGAAAAGGCTGTAATATGTTTCTACTGGTCATTTATCTTCCTGCTGAACACCTCGATATACAGGAAGGGATGAGAACTCAGGTTTATTAGTTAATTAAACATAAATTGTGTGGATATAAAAATGAAAAATTAACTCCAACAGCGTCCAAAGCTCCTAACCAGAACATTTTGTTAAAGTTTGAAGCTTCTTCCTCACATCCACAGCTGATCAATAACCTCAGATATCTGCTGAATCAATTGGAGCCGCAGAACTATCAGTAACAACCAGACACGATAACAATGAACTGATCACAGTCAGACAGATGGTTATATAATATCACATATGAATGCACAGTAAAATCACCTGTAGGTTAAGAAACCACATACGACACGTTACATTTCATCATTTTGAAAAAGACAGAATTTGAGGATATTTAAGACCAGGTTTTGGATAAATAATACAGGAAGGTTTTATTTGACGCGTTTGGACAAATTTAAGATTCCTTACTTTTTAGCCACACTTGTCAGTTGATCCCCAACTTCGGTCCAGACTGAAATATCTCGACAAAGTTTGGACGGATTGCCGTGAACTTCGGCGTTCATGTTCCCCTCAGGATGAACTGGGAATAACTTTGGTGATCCTGACTTTTCATCCAGCGCCATCATCAGGCCAACATGTCCAATCTTTGGTCATCTGTCCAAAAAGACAAAATGACCAAACACCTGCAAAACTAATGACTCGGATGCACCTGTATTAGTTAGTTTACTAACATTTGTTAACATGCTAATCATTAGCTGCTAAACATCAGCATGTTGTTGTGAGAAAGTTGCTACGATGATATTAGCATTTAAGCAGCATTACAGTCATACAGAGAAGTGCAGCACTCATCAGCTGCTCTGTGTCACCTGTCTGTGTGAAACTCTCTCCATCATTACGCCGTCCTCCTCAGTAAACCTGAAACACCTGGAAACACTTTGATGAAGCTGAAGTCACCGGAGTTCCACTTTAACACGTATGAAGATCGTACATGTTGCCCTTTAGTTTGTTTTCTGTAAATAAAAATCAGCTACTTCTGAGATTTTATAACTTTTATAAAAGGACCTGTACAAACCCTTTAAAAAGGTACCATTAAGTGAAACCAAATTTGCCATCCATCCATCCATTTTCTATACCACTTATCCTCTTAGAGGGTCGCGGGGGGCTGGAGCCAATCCCAGCTACCAAATTTGCCATATGATATAAAATATATTGCTCAAACACACAACCATCAAATATCATAAAAATATCACCAAATCTACATATTGTATTCCTCATATACTATAGTTCATCTTCTCTGTGCTGCCAACATAGTGTACAGTGATCTCAGGGGAAATATGACCCGTCCTAATGAATAACACACAAGGTGACCTTCAACATGCAGCTTCACCTGAATACTAAACACACAACCTGCTGCAGCTGAACGGCTGAGAAAATATTAAAATATCAGCTTCGACAGGATGAACGAACATCTGACTTTAAATTAATTAATTCTGCTGCATCAAAGTGTTTAAACACTAACGTAGCTTTAAAGTAAAGAATACTTCATATTAAATTCACTTCTCTTTAAATGGTGATGCCTGAGTCAGTTTATTGATTGCAATCTCACAGCTCAGTTACCGCAGACAGCAGAAGCAGCTGATAGATTGTTTTGTCATAGCTTTTACATTTAGATGTGTATTGATAATCTAATTTAGATTAAACTCTCTTCAGGTCATTTGATTCAAACGAGGACCTCCTTACCTGCCCGGTCTCCATCTTTGATTGGCTGAAGACATGAAGCTGCACATTAAGAAACAAGTGAAAACCTAGGTGTGACTGTATGTGCTGTATTTATGCTCACTCAGTCTGTCTGACAGAAACAGGAAAACAATTAAATGAGAGCAGCTAAACGGTGAGTTTGTATTAAGACACAGGACAGGTGATGATGAAGAGCAGGAGAGGACTGACATGTCATCAACTGAAGAGGAACAAGAAAAGATTTAGCTGTTTTTAACACTATTTAGGAGTTTTAGTGCAGAGATCTTTACCAAAACGGCCTGAGCATTTCCAGATGCTCTAGTGAGGATGTGGCTAACAAACGAGCTAACAAGCTTGCTAGAATTCATGCACAGTAAATGCCAGTATCATAGGCTCCATCCATACTAATACATTTTTGTTTTAAAATGCATAACTTTTGCTTTGTTTACACCAAGCACCCATATTGATTATCTGACCTTTTAAAACGCTGCTGACCCCGTTTTAGTTTAGTTTTAGTGAGAACGGGCAGGACTGCCCCTCCCTGATTCGTCACGCCTCTAGTGACCCTTTTCCAGAAGCACGCCCAGTGCACGTGAATGGTCATGTGAAATGCGTTTTCAGGCATGTAGTATGGGCGTAGATTATTTCTGAAACTGATATCGTGTGGCTGAAGATTGTTTTGATGTGGACGTAGCCTTCGAGTCCTGTAGACGTTTTAGGCAGGTTATCCATCGTCACTGATGAGTCATGAAAACTGACAGTGGGAAGTGTTTTAATTTAAACTTTGAGTCTGAGTTCTGTGGTCACGTCCCAGAGATCCTGAGAACCACAAACCAAAAGGCAACAGCAGAACTGAAGCTGAATCTGGATGCAGATCACATTTCTTTGCATTTCACATTGTAGCTCTTTGTCATACTGTGGAGTGATGATAATGTTGGACGCTTTACTTTTCTTTGTGTTTTCATTAATGGACCAAATGAATCCCACATCCTGTCTGTCAGGATGCTGCTGGTCCTGCTGCAGTGGACAGAAGACAGGACGTGTCTCCAGATTTAGAAACTCAGTGTGTGATGGACTTTTCTGAACCTCTAAAGCTGCGTTCTCACGGGACAACTTACTGTAATGTTAATTAGTTAATTATTATAATGAAATTAGCTGAAATGTACGGCCGGTACGTCGCAGGATGAAGTTGAACGAGGTCAAAGGATTTTAGAGTTTCTGCCTCAGCAAACTGAATGTCACCTCTCCACTTTTTATCTTTAACTTCAGTGTTTTAAATGTTTCTTTATGTTAACTTTTCAGGGAACAATGACCGACAAACAAAACACACCTTCATGTTCCCCTCAGGATGAGCTATAATAACTCTGGTGATTCTCTGACTTTCCATCTAAGCTGACATGCTAACATGTTAGCTCTCTCTCTCTCCACCTGCTCCCTCAGCATCAGACGTCTCACACTGATGATGAAGCAGTAACTGTCTCTGGGTCAGAGGTCAGAGGTCAGGCTGTCCCTCTGCTCGTAGCAACAAACAGCACAGAGGAGACGTCTCTGTGTGACACGTGTTGTATTCATTTAATTTATCTAAAAAAATTAAAAAATTCCACACTCGGCCCTGTGGGCGGTCTATTCCTCCTTCAAGCTCGGGTCCTCTACCAGAGGCCTGGGAGCTTGAGGGTCCTGCGCAGTATCTTAGCTGTTCCTAGTACTGCACTCTTCTGGACAGAGATCTCGGATGTTGTTCCTGGAATCTGCTGGAGCCGCTCTCCCAGTTTGGGGGTCACAGCCCCGAGTGTCCCGATTACCACGGGGACCACTGTTGCCTTCACTTTCTACATCTTTTCTACCTCCTCTTTCAGCCCTTGGTATTTCTCGAGCTTCTCGTGTTCCTTCTTCCTGATGTTGCCGTCGCTTGGGATTGCTACGTCTATCACTACTGCCTTCTTCTGTTGTTTGTCCACCACTACTATGTCCGGTTGATTCGCCATCACCAGTTTGTCAGTCTGTATCTGGAAGTCCCACAGGATCTTAGCTTGGTCATTCTCCACCACCTTCAGAGGTGTGTCCCATCTTGACTGTGGGACTTCCAGCCCATACTCGGCACAGATGTTCCTGTACACTATGCCAGCTATGTATGTATGTATGCATGTATGTATGTATGTAAGTTCATACAACGTACAGGAATAATAGAAACCTACAGTGTGTCTTTCATTTTTTATCTTCTGAACATAATGAAGACATGTAATGAGACTGTTTGAGGAAACAATTCAGTGCCTCCATTAAGCAAAGTGTGAGCATCAGCAGCATTAAACCATAAAACATGACTCTCTTTGCTGCATTTGCAGTCAGGTATTCTCTTCTAGCCTCCTGCATTCGCTCTGCTGATGGACCATCGACCTCTGACTTTAATTTCTGACCTCCTGTCGTTGTTTCAGGAGCATCCGCCTGTGCAGGTCCACGAGAGCCACATCAATCACAGGAGGTCACTGCTGGCAGGCTGTTATAGCCTCTATTACCCATCACACACCGGGTTCATCACCAGCTCCTATCATCTCCCTGAGATAAGTAGCTACTGCTGCAGTAACCTCGTCCCATGTGAGGAAACAAATGTACACTTTAGCAGTCACGCTGAGGTTACAGAGAGCGAGGGGAGGTGAAGCCGATAATGATCCTCTACAGCTGAAGGTAGAATCACTCCAGGCTCCAGCACATAAAACGCACACTCCAGAAGAATTTAATTCGGCTGATACACAAGACATGTTTTTCAAATTCTTTCAATTTTCCCACCAAAAGAATGATTTCCACTTTTACAAATCACTGCTGTTCACATTTCTTTTAAGGCCACAAATGAAGCCTCATCTCCACAAACAAACGGTGGCGGTGTTTGCCCCGTGGCTACTTTATTTTCGCTCCCAACCAGTTCCTCTGGTTGTCCTTAAAGACCTGAGCCGATCCTCATCCCACATGTCAGAGTTTGTGTCGCTCATCTCTGGTTAAAAACACTCCTGGTTTCCTGATGGATCCTGGTGAGCTGTCACTGTTGCTCCTCATACAGTACATACAAGTACATACAGTACACATATACTGTATGTCTAATAGTTTCCTCCTGCAGCAGCAGCAGCTCCGTCTCAGTTTCTCAGTTGTGACAGCAGCGAGGCTCGATGATCGATGAGAAGTGAACTATTTTCTGGAAGTTTTATGATTTGTCTCCTCCTGCAACCCTCCACCCTTCCCCCACAGTGTGCACATACACACACTCTTACACACACATTGATATGATTGATTTCAGTCCACACAGATGGTGCTGCTGCGTCACTTTGTGAAGGTACAGTCCCACCTCTCCGTCAGCTGCAAGCGGCCTCAGAGACGAACCAAAGACGTGTTTTGTTCATGTGTGTTTGAAGTGATGTCAGTGATGTTTCTGTGTGGACTCCCAGGAAGGCTCTGTGATCATCATCAACACATAAACCACGTTCAGTTTGAACCATTTCATGTGTTCGTATGTTTAAGTGTGGTTGCATCGTCTCCTTGTGTTGTTCTGTGGAAGAGTGAGAGACAGAGAGAGTTCACACTGTGGGCAGATGCATGTGAGGAAGGATATGTGTTGTATGAAGAGCAGCTGTACTTAAAGATAAGACAAAACACAAATCAATAACCTGCCGGGTGGATCAGGCAGGCTGGTTCTCTGAACACAGGCTGAACAGACATCACATGCAGGGAAGCAGTTCTTAAATTCATTCTTATCTGCACATTTAACCATTTAACCAAACCTACACAGAGAACAACACATTTACACACTAAAACACACAAATTAACACATGTATTGATTTTTCATCACACCTTAACATGGACAGTAATAAACAAACAGTAATAATAATTTAAAAAATAACAAAAAAACAACAAGTAGAACAAAGCAAGTAACAGGAATACATCTACCAAATAAGCACATGGAGCATTTAATGTGACATTTACAATATATTCATTCACACATTCGTCAACATGGCGGAGTTGAAACTCAGCCTTCAGAGGTTGCAGAGCGTGAAGCGGGACTACGGCTCAGTGCTGAGTTTGTTTGTAGAACTGAATTTTGAAAACTGTTTCTGAAGGTCTGCTCAGGTTCTTGTTTGCTTCCCCCTCTGAAGCTTAGCTGAAGTTCTTCTAGTTACTCTTGGAGCAGAACAGTTTGCCTTAAGGTGGCAGGATACCCCCCACCCACCCACCACCACCACCACTGACACCTTTCCTTCACACAGTGGCTGGTCAGCTGTGTGGAGGTAAGAAAGTATGCCACACTTTTTTCATTCTTCACACTATTTCTGTCACTTTTCGTGTGAATAACTCTATGAATGTCTTCCAGGAGAGATTGAGTGTGAAAATGTGCATCATTATCCACATATTTAAATGATTTCACTTCCTGTTTGTGTTCACCAGATGAATCTAAGTCTAATATTCCCTCTCTGTTAGGTCTGTTTTTGGTCTCTACAGACTGAAACTGAACCAGACAGGAAGCGTGCCGCCAACCCAAAACTAAGAGCTAAAAGAGCCTAAAAAGCTCTGTAGATGCAGAGATGGTGACAAACCTATGTGGAGGTTCAGTTCATTAAACAGACTGAGGTGCTACATTAAGTCCAAGGTCTCTATGGGAGGAAACACTCAGAGCAGAACGACTGCTGACTGCTCCAGAAATATCCTCCATATCCTGATTACAGTTTATTGAGCGGCTTCGAGATACCGTATTGAACAGATCGCTCTGCATCAAGCGCCGGCCTTGCAGAGGTCAGCGAGCAGAGAAACTTGCTCCTGTTCTTTTCTCTCCTTCAGCGTCGCTCAGACGTCCTCTGTCTCAGGTTTGTCTTTCACCTCCTTACTCCTGTCCTCGCTGTGGTCTGCAGCAGGATACAAACTGAAACTCAAACCCTTTGTCCTTTCTCTAACAGCTCAGGAGTCTCCATATGAAACCGCCGCTACTCGCCAGATAAAGCATTCAAAGATTTTTCATCTCCTCACCGGACTTCCTGCTCTGACCTCCTGCTGAGACGCACGTACCTCTTTGAACAACTTTCCCCTTCAGAAGTTTGTTTCATGACCTCTGGACTTTTAAGAAAAGCTGGTTGTGTAGTCAGCCCATCACTTTGGTGCAGAGTGAGACATCCCAATAATTACAACATCGTATAAACTGTTTCGTGACCAATCAAAATGCTGATGTTCACTATCTTAATTTAGCATGTTAGCACAAAGTCAAATAATCACCAAAGTTATTACAGTTCATCCTGAGGGGAACATGAATATGTAATCCATCCAATAGCTGTTGAGATATTTCAGTAAAAAAACAAACATGGTGCCACATGGTGGCGCTAGAGGAAAAGTCAGAGGATCACCAAAGTTAATGGGATTCGTTCTCTGGGGACCATGAGCGTCTGCACCAAATTTCAGTCCAATCCATCCAATAGTGGCTCCACTTTGACCAGCTAGCACAGCTAAAGATCAGAGCACAGAGAGCATGTTGCAATATAGTACAAGTCATCATGTCTGGTTTTATTATATCAAAGTGTTTTTGTATTGCTGAAATAGCTGAAAAAATAAAAGCTGCTGGTAGATTCAAACCAAACATCAACCGCTGTGGCTGGTTGACCCAAAAGGTGATTATTTCCCATGATGCACTCACACATGTGGGCGTTTCACAGCTCCAGTCCTCCTGTCTACATGTCCAAGTGTTTGCTCCCACGTGGGCGTATGTGGAGGGAAAACTGTAAGTCTCTTAAGGCAAAACAAATGCAAATGTAAGATCCAGCCACAGTCCAGCACTCCTGGAAAGTCTTGAGATAGGAGAAGGTGAGTCTCAGCGGCCATGCAAGTCCTGCTATTTTGAGGAATTTGCACAATCCCTAAAAATATTGAGGTTTGAAACTTCATAGTCTCATGAATTTCCACTTGAGTTGCAATTCAGTTTTCACTCATTTACACTCTAAAATGAGCTTATAAATTCAATGTTGCATTGTGGAAATAGATATTTGCATACCTCCTCGCTAGCTTATAGCAGTGCAACCTTTCATCTACTGCTCAGCCTCTTTACCTCCAAGCCTCCTTAAATCTAAATTTTCCCTCTGATTTGTTCTTGTGTTCAGGCAGCAGTGATGAGGGGGAAGCAGAGGGCAAGATGAAGCTAACAATTAAGCAGCCTGAGCTGGATCTTCCTGTCCAGAAGATGATAATTATCGGAGGCAGAGAGACACTGCAGCTGATCGGCTGCCCTGTGTCATTACACAAAGTGGGAGCAGAGCCATGAAAACTGGAGAAAGCAAGAAAAGTAGAGGCTGAAGGGAAATAAAACAAAAAAAATAGAACTGAAGTTGACAGAGGATATGTCAGAGGTGGGCGTGTCATGAAGGTGGAGGTGTTGGCGTCTTCATGCTAGCTGTCTGTCAGCAGAGTTATGTAATTTACTGGATGTCAGGAGCTGCCAGTGAACGTGAGGTGAAGCCCCATCTGTCGGCCCTCGACCCCGGAGACGCCCCGTCCTCCTGCTCCTCTTACTCGACAGTTTCAGCCCTACGTGAGCTTTGGGTTTCCCTCATCTGAAAATAGCACAGACGAATATGTATGGACCCCCGTCACCAAGTCCCACTCAGACCGCTGCTCCGGGTCGATACTGTGGAGAAACAATGCTGTTGCCCTTGAGGAATAAACGTATTACACCTGAGGGAAAGGTCCATGAAGGTGGTTTATTTTCTTCGTTTCTTCAAATAAAAGGAAACAAAATATCACATTTATCCACTGAAGTCACAGATGGGCATTTGTAGAGCCACTATTGACCCCTTAGTTAATTGCAGTAATCTTTGAATCAATGAATCCTTGATTTTAGACAAAAGCAGCTTCTCGTTTCTAGCCAACAACTGTCGGTTTTGTCAGCTGAGATGACAGCTGTCTGTAGCAGGTATTCTGAGCTGTAGCTAGTTAATCAATGTTATTGTTAATATTTCTGTGAGTTAACATGACCTTTATCTCCATGAGTTTTCCAAGTCTGCATGCCTCCAGCTGACACGTATGAAAATGACAAACCTGCAAAAGGGTCTATAAAGGTGCATTTGATGGCTACATACATGACACCATGCTAACTCTCACACACCCACCTGTGCCGGTCTCCCACACACACACCCCCGTAAACCAATCCAGCCATTCACCTTCTTTTAAATGGCGATGACGCTGAAGTCCAAGATGGTGCCATACTACGAGGAAGGTCAGAACGGTGAGTGGGCGGCTGGCGTGCGTCTTCCTTGTTTTGGGTTATAGTCCGCGTACGTAAATCCGTTGCTCCCTGGCTGAAACCCCCGGGCAAATACTTCCTAGGAGCTCTTCAGACGGCCTGGAGTTCCTGCAGTGTACAGACCCCGACTGACTCGACAGAAAGCACGGACTGGATTTCACTGGACTGACGCACATGACTTACAGGTGCTCCGGTAAAAGCCGTGAGAGTTACATTTTGTTTTTCTTTATTTTCTTTCCCTTAACCCTTTTGCCTCACGGAACAGAATGAAGTGGGCTGAAAGTGAACATTTTTGTGAACTGAATTGTTCTGTAAGCGAACATTTGTTTGTATCTTCATAATAGTTGTTTTGGGAATCTGGTGAAAGAAAAATACGGACTGGATTTTGGGGAAGAACTGCATATATACAATACACAATACACTGGAGTGAACTGAGAGATTTCTGTTGTGGTGCTTTGTTTGTGGCCTATACTATCTGTTTTGCTTGTGCTTGGGTGTCCTGAGGGTTCAAGATATGAGTGTTGGGTGTTTTATTATGCTCTATGCTGAGTCCTGTGTACGGTTGACTAACTTAAAATAACGACTCCCAACCCTGGAAATAAATTGTTAGGCGCTGACCTGACTGGCACCCCAAGCACCTGGTCATACCATTACAACTCGTCACCCTCTAATGATGCAAAAAGATTAAAGGCTAAAGCTTCAGTCATCGATGGATTATGAGACAATGGGCCCCTGGACACAGACATGTTAAAGGCCCCCCACCCCTGTTACATAGGAGCAAGACCTTCATAGTGAAAGAGACTCAAAACAACTACAAATGACACAGTTGCGCCGTTTGTAGTTGTCTTGTGTCTCTTTCAGTCGTTTTTGCAGGTGAAGTCGAGGGGGGCCCCTGACCCCTTGGGTTCCTGGGTCTGTGTCTGAAAGCCCATTCAGTAATCCATCCATGTCCCAGGCAAACAATTAGCATTGTGATTATCCATGTAGAAGACATAGCTCCGATGTTAGTATTTTAGTACAGTATTATAAGAAAACATGCATAAAGTTCACATGTTTACTGTAGAAATACTTAAGGTTACTTTAGACTGATGCTTTATATTTTCAAACAATATGTTTCCTTTTTAAATGAGAAAAGGCTTTGAGGACTGATGAGTTTGGCAGACATATCTATAATCAACTTCCCCAAATCCAATACAGAGTAGCACAGCACCGCTACCATTAGCCTAAACTCTGATATTGTCATACAGGACCGGCTTCCACACAGTGGATGTTTCTATCGTAACCTGCAGCCCCACAGAATAATGTAGCTAATGATATGCTAAGCTAGTAATGTTAGCTTGTTAGAGCAAACACAGTTTAATGCATTAAAGACTAAAACAGAAGCAACCAATTACGCTCATCTTTACTAAGATGTAACAGCTTCTTTTGAAGGGCATTCTGGGTAACGTAGGAAAACTGAAGTAGGAGCAGAGAAGGCAGGCGGGACGGGAAGACGTCCAATGAAAAACTAAAACAGCACTTTATCACCAGAGCGTTACCTGATGAGATGATGTGCAGAATGGATTTTTCTTTTGAATTAGCTGCTGGTGACTGACAGCTGACTACGCCTGCCTCTGTAGTCCTGGGGGGGGGGGTGACAGATGTGACGGATGTGACAGATGTGACGGATGTGACGGATGTGACGGATGTGATGATGGTTGGTAATAAAGTCTGTTGCCTAACAAATACTGAAGGTTTCTGTTTCAACAACACAGCATCCGAGCTGAGACGGGAGGAGGTGGCTGCTGATGTGTTCAGGCGTTTATTGTCACGTAGGCAAACCTCGGTGTCATACTGGAGAGGGGAGGTGGTGGAGGTGGGGGGGACTCCATGTCCTTGTCAAGGACCTAATTACCTGCAGCAGGAGTGGAGGGGAGGGGGAGGAATAACAGAGACCTCTCATATTCTGTGTGACAGCTCGCTGTTTAAAAGGTTCGCTCACTCCTTCATTTATATCCAGATAAACTCAGTTTAGTCCTCTTTAAATTATTGCTGTTTTTTCACTACACTTCACAAAAATAAATCCCTGACATGATCAGGGACAGTTCATCCTGAGGGGAACATGAACGTCTGAACCACATTTCATCACAATCCATCCAATAGTCGTTGAGATATTTGAATCTGGATCAAAGTTGTGAATCGACCGACACACAGCCGTGCTGCTAGCCTGGCTAACAACCCAACATTAGGAACCTTTACACTTTCAGAATAATGCGGAGGAACTGGTTGTTAATTGTAACTACAACCAAAAGCAAATTATTTGTTTCTTCTTCTTCTTCTTCTTGTGATAATTAAGGCTACTTTTTGTCATGTAATGGTAATATATTTCTGTCGGGCGTTCTTCCTCCTGCTGAGGCTGCACGCAGCTGTGGAGGGAGATGAGGTGATGACACGGGTACCTGCAGCCTCGAGGCGTTTAAAGACCGACTGCTGCTGAGTTCACAGACCCGGTGCCACTGCAGTAATTCACAGTGATGTGCCATCAGACAGACGGGGGGTTAACTAACAGCAGATGTATGACACCACTAATGAGAGGCTTTTAGCACAACAATTATCCTAATTTTATCTTCACACCGAGACTCTGTTATTATCCCTCAGGCCTGTAATGATTCATTATTTCAGTGCATTGATTAAAGAATACGACGACCCAACTGCATTGATCTTGAGTCACTCATCTGTTTTTCAGACAGTAAGGTGGGAACAACAATATATTAAAGACAAGGAGGAGATCCCAGGAAACACTGGCTTCCTGTTTCAACAGGTGAAGCCTGGTGTCTGTTGTCCACCTGTACTGTACAGCACCAGGTTAGTTTGTGTGTTACGCTGAGCTGAACACGTCGGCTGTATAATTCAGGGATGTAACTGCCGATAAACAGGCCGGTGTCACATCTCTTCTCAGAGTGTGGTGAAGGTGGTGGTGTCAGCGGTCGCAGCAGGATTTGCAGTCTTGTGAAGAAAATCAGCTTCGGCAGTTTTTTTTCTCGGAGGTTTCCCGGGCGTGGAGTCGTCCTGAGAGGCGTGAGCGGCGTGCTGACTGGTGGGGGACAGGTGCAGCATGCAGTCAATCCTCTAAGTACAGACTCCTCCACCCCCCCCTCCCCACCCCCCACCACCCCCCAGCAGCCGAGCATTCCTGCAGCGCTGCTCGCTGCAGGGACAACAATACTGCAGCTCAGATGACTGACGCTGAAAAGCCTCCTGCTGTCACGCCGCCAAAAGCTTCACAACTCTCTCTCTGCTGCACTCCTTTCCTCCACCATGTCACCCCCCCACCCACCCCCAAAAAAAAAAACCCTTTCACACACTTGTCACTGCCGTCGTCATGCAAACAGATAATGCCAGTGATGCCCACAAAGGCAGAGCAGCTGGGCAACACTGCTGTACTGTTATATACTGTATATATATACTGGAGGGATTAATACACATGATGTAAACTTGGGGTACATTCAGGGTGACAGCATTTTATTAGCAACGTTTTTCAGATCTTACCAGAGCCGGATCAAACAGTTTTTGGGCCTAACGCTACTGTCACCTCCCAGTTTGTAAGACTGAATCATTTTAACAGTTAGTATTATTTTGTTTTACTTGTAGTGTTTCATGTTACTGAAAACGATACTGAAAGATGAAACCAGCGGCCTGAGAATGTCCTGTATTTCAGGTCGGCAACCACTTCATCTTTTATTATTTATTCGTTGGTTGTTTTTGTTTCAACTCTAACGGAACTGACGCAATAAAAACCACTATCGACTGCAGCTGACACACCAAGACAAACTAATAAAACCTTATGACCTTATGACAGTTTGTTACAGTATGTTTAATAAAATCTGCACACTGTAAAACCATCTTCCTCACCTACAACATGAGAAGAGCATCCAACAGGCTGACAGGCGAGCAACATATCAGATCAATCAGACAGTGAGGTGATCAGACGTGATCTGTCCTGGCAGATCATTTGTGGGACGAAGCCGTCGGTCCTTGGCTGCTGAACGGGTCACATCTTCTATTTTCTGTCTGAGGAGCTTGTCACATCTTTTTAGGAAGCTCAGTGACCTGAAGAGACAGAGCAGCGGTCAGGATTTACCTTCCGTCCACTGTGACTGTAGTTCACCTGCTTCTAACACACAGCCAGCAAAAGAACACCTGACCAACACATGGTCAAACATCCACCTGCCAGCCAACGCCCTCACAAATACAAATCTACATCGTCTCAGACGGCTGTTTCTTCCAGATGCTGCAACAAACTCATATCTCAGCAAACCATTCAAAGGACAATTTCTGTCACCTTAAACTAACAGTTTATGTATTTATGACTTCAGTTTGGGCAAAAAAGTCTCTCAAGAGTGTTGACATGCTGGCTGACTTCCTTAAAGATTCTTCTAACCATCTGGATGATCAAAATGTGGGTGATACCACAACATTTGATTTCGATCCGATAACCAAGTGATACCAGAGCCAGGATCACAGATACTTGTGATACTTTTTATTGATATAAGTGCCTTGTTTTATAAGGGAGACTCGTGTCACAATTTATGATGTAAATGCAGAATTAATAGGTTACTGGAAATACCTTCAGAACAGCAGTAAGTGTTGTTAAACTTCCTTTCAAAGATTGCGTATTTCTTTTTCAGAAAAAAACAATGCTTCACTCTGTTTGTGGCACAATTCGGGGCTAATGCTGAGTCTACCTGATCAACATGTGGTGCCAAAACATCATAGCTGTATTGAATAAATCATTTTTTGGAGCATCAATTCAGTGTGAGGCCACCTTTTACCAGGAAAGCTGCTACAGAAGAGTCCTGCAGACTTTAACTTCACCTGCTGTTAAAGACAAGTTCTCCCTCTGCAGCACGCAGGATCAATACTGACTGAAAGACATTGATTTACAGTAAGAGGGAGCTGCAGGTGGAAGTCAGTCTCCGGACTGCTGCCTTTAAACAGAGATGGAGCTGAAGGTGTTGCAGCTCTCACACAGGTAGTCAGTGTGATTGGCTGCTCAGACCTGCTGAAATAAACACCTGATTAAACCTTTGATCAGGTCTGTTGTCCCCTGTGAAGAATGTAAGTATTTTCCATTTTGTACTAACAGTAAGAGAGTTTGTGTATTTTCATGCACAGTGGGTTTACATGAGCGACACAGTGAGTGTACATTAAGAGGACTGTTTTCTTAGTGGCATATGTAAGAAATTGTTCACATTCACTTAAAGTGAAGGTCAGCATTTTTTAAGAAATATTCATCCTGTTCCATGAGTATTTTTGGGAGTATAATGTGACAAAGCGATGTCCTGTCAGTTTGATGGAAAAACAAGCCCAAAAATCTGAAAATAATCGACATTTTTTGCCGCACTGCCTGAATTGGTCTTTGTGTAAATTTCAACACAAAATGTCTGAACTCTCCAGGACTTTAAATTGATGAATCTTCTTCTCAACAACTTAGCACTCTGGAGTCGGCAGCAATGAAGAGAAAATGTAGTTACTGAACCAGTCTGCACCCACATTCCCTCACATAACAGTTCCTTTACTGAACGCCATTCATCTCCCAAAAAAATCAATATTCTACTGTTGGTTTAAATATTATTCTGAAAATGGAAATCGGTGTACAGATCAGTGACATGTATATTAATGGTCTCTGAATCAGTCTGCACCCCCGTTCCTTCACTGGTAACCTCTCTGTCTTTATGACCAAGTTGTTCTGATTTTGATTTTATTGATTAACAGCTTCTGTGATTATTCAACAAACTTCCATTTCATCTAACGCCCTGCTTCCTTCTTTAGGTGTGAACTAAGAAAGTAAAAGAAAAAGGCCTTTATTATAATGGACTGGGTTTGTTATTACTATATAATCCATTAAGGGAAGCTGATATTTCAGCATTTCCTCCCCTGTTTAAGTTACTCATTACCAATCACTGCTGGTGTGATCGTGTTAATTTCCTTCATTTGTATTTGAACTAAAAAACACTGGTGCATTCAGAGGCCGAAACACATCACAGACAGGGACATTCTTTATGGATAAAACATTAAAACCAAACAGCTATTTACCTCTAACAGCTCGGTGCAGTGTGTTATTGATCTGAGTGAGCAGCAGGTAGAAGACCTCAGAGTGAAGGTGGTGTTCATGTCATGATTTATGGGCATTTAGATTGAAAGTGAGAACACTCCCCCTGCCTGCAGAGAGCACATACATGTACATGAACACACACACACACACATACAGTCAGTGTGACTGCAGTAATGCAGTGGAGCGTTGCGGAGGGGTCGTCCTTGTCTCTCTGCAGCCACTTTATTTCCTGACATGCAGCCTCTGACTTCTTCATCTCGGCCTCAGTGAGGGAGGAGTGAACCGGCACGGCACGGCTCTTCTGCAGTCAGTCAATTTAACACAAGATCTCACAGCAAATGGTGCAAATCTGACAAAACGGCCTGACTGTAGACGGCGTTGCGGATGCATCGAGTCCTGCAGACGTTCAGGCTCCCAGGATGCTGATTCTGTGGGCTGGAGGGATGTTTCTGAATTAAAATACAATCTTTTATACAAACAGGCTGCTTGTTCTCACCACATTTATTCAGTGTTATTACCTCTGCCAGGCGGGCGGTTTGCAGCCCTGTTTGTCTGTTTGTCTGTATTTTAGCAGGATTTCTAACAGAGTTTAATGATAATTTTGTGGAAAGTAACAAGTGCAAATCCAGGAATTGTTTCCTAAGATTGTGACATTTTCACTTCTTTATCATCATGTTATCTTGCTAGACTGAAGAGAATCTGACTGGTCTGAGCTCTCTGAGTGTTTTCTAGTTTCAGTTTTAAAAAAATAAGCTAATAAGGGAGCAAGCTGTAAAAATCACATCTTCATCACATCACTGCATCCTTGGTTGTTTTTCCAGCCTGTCAATGAGCACAGCGGCAGAGATTCGGAGGTCTGGAATGAGGCTACAGCGTCAGCTCGCTCTTTTTCAGCTGATATATTGTTCTCACTGCGTTTACATGGACCCTGATATTCCACTAATAATGGGAATAACAGCCCAATCACAATAAAAAGGTTGAGAGGGGGGTGTAAACCTTTGATAATCTGTTCAATAAAAACTATGTAAACACTTAATCTGATGGTTTCTCTCTGGTTGGAATAAATCTGTTCTTTCACGAGGGGGAACATCAGCTGACCTGAACGAGTTTCAGGAGGGACAGAAACCAAACTGCTCTGTGGCTGAAACAACAGACTGAAGGATTGTTGAGCGCCTCGATGGTCGAAAGGCTCCAAACGAGTCGTTCAAACAAGTCAAATACTGCAGACCTGCAGAAGTTCATCACAACACAGACTCTGTTTGATCTCATCACATCAGTTTGCAGATGTCTCTCTCTCTCTCTCTCTCTCTCTCTCTCTCTCTCTCTCTCTCTCTCTCTCTCTCTCTCTCTCTCTCTCTCTCTCTCTGATGTGTTGGGTTGTGGCGTTGTCAGTGGCTGATAGCGTGTCACCTGTAATGGACGTGTCTCTGAGCCTGTTTGATGCTTTACAACCTGCTGCCTCCATAAACACCTTTGCTCTGATTGAAGTGCTGCTTTTATTGGCAAGAGATGATTTTTATTTCCTCCCTTTTTTTTAACCTTTAACGAGCCCGATCAATAATCAGCACCGTGACATCCCTGTTTGTACCTGCACCTGTAGAGTGCAGCTACCACATACAAACACCAGAACTCCTGCGTTGGCACTCAGTTTAGAGAGGAGAGCGTGCACTACAAATACTGATGAATAACATCAGATCTGCTCATGTGAAGTCTGCTGTTGGCGTTCCAGCTGTTGCATTAGGATGCACACAACTCTCATACTCACACACACCCACACACACTCTCCTTTTGGTAAATACTGCCCAGGCGTGTTCATCTCTTTTTAGGACTGCTATCTAGATGACTTTACATAAACGAGCTGCCAGTAAAAGGCTCTTCTTTGTTTCAAACCGCGTCCTGATGAGTGATGTTCATTTTCTTCGGTTGGTTGATGGTTAAAAAGGAATTTATCTAAACAAACACAGAGCAGGAAATAAGACACACCTCTGTGGATACTGGTAATCATTTGAATGGTTAGCGGCTTCAGCATGCAATGATAATCAGTCATTTAGTCAATGATCAACACCTCTATCGATCACCTAACAGTCAGGGTTGGGGTTAGAGTCACAGATGCACCATTGAACGCTCATAATGAGCCTTCATGATAAAGGTACAAAGTCGTTTTTGATAGTTTAGGATACACATTTGTACCAGTTTGTCCTGATCTAAAGGTACTAAAGGTTGCTGTTAAGGTGGAGAATTGATTTTGAGTGGCCAGATAGTGCAGGTGTTGGTAGGTGGGAAGCTGGTGAGGGATCATGTCACGGCAGAAGGGGATCCTTCCTTTGGGTCTGTCTGCGTCCTGTCAAGGCCAAGAGTCAGCAGTACCGAGGACCGCGGGAGAAACTGAACTCTGAGGACAATAACTTTTTGTTATTTTTTCTATATACGAGTCATTTTTCCAAGTACAACTATAAAAGTTACTGAAACCGCTATAATATGTTTCTATCTATTCTGCTGCTTAAATTGTTTGCCTTCTTTACTATGAACCGAGGTTTACCTGTTGGATTGTGAACTTGAGTCCAATTAAGAGAAAACAGGTTTCTCTGCTTCCTGTTGTCGCAGGTCATCAGGTAGAATTCAGCTCACCTGGTCTGATTGGCTGCTAAGCTATAAAAGCTGCTTTAAGTCAACAGCTCTGCTTCTTCCTCCTGACCTCCACTGTGTTGTGGGTTTCTTCCTCTATTTCGTTGCACCAAACAACAGCTTGTACCACATATTGTTTTAACTTTGGTTGAATGTTTCTTTTCTATTTAGATCTTAGATCTTAATTCCAGTAATCTGCGGCACAAATGAAGCTTGGAAATGTCCCGTTAGACGCAGCGTGGTTAAATAAAGGTTTCCCAAAACATCCTTCCCTCCGTATATTCATGAGGTGTTTCTGTGTCTTTCCTGCTTGTGATCTTGTTTGGTACACCGGAGAGAGAGAGAGAGACGTCTTACTCCAGCAAATTCTGGCTGTAGCAGAGAAATCCTGCCAGATTTCTGAATCCTCCTCAAAGCAGTGAGAGCGAAGCCTTCTCTGCACGGGGGGGAGCTTTGGTAGCGACTCAGTCTTTCCTGTTACAGTTCTCTTTGAGGTTTCAGAAACAAAAGCCGCAGGAGAGAATCTGGATCTCCAGGTGATTCTAGAGGCCCACTCATTCTGTACAGCAGGAAGGACGTCTGGAAGTAATTAGTGCCAAGCTGAAAACCCCCTAAGATACGCAATACGTGTCTAATATCAGGAAAATATGCATATTTTTTTGTGTATTTGTGCTTACACAATGTTGATTAACTTCTGATGGTCCACTGAACACTGCACTCTCCATCTTCACAAGTTCTTTTGTCTGTCAGAGTCTTAAAACAAGTGGAAAATATCTGTCAGCTGGATGATGTTCCAACACAAACGGACTAAAACTTTCCTAAGAAGTTTGGCTATCTTGAAACAATAAAGAATGAGAAATCACAGATCACTGAGGCCTGCAGGTAGCATATACTCAGTGGCCAAAAGTATAGGGACACCCCTCTCCACATGCTTGCTTATTCTGGTTTGCACAAGGCCCAATAAAAGGGACTCTTAATGCTACAACATGCAGCGATATTTTTGACTAGAGCTTCCAAACCCACTGACCTGCTACCAGGCCCCGAGGAACTATTTGATTTGATGATTGAATAATATTTTGTTGTTTATGATTTTCTTTACTGTCTGAGCTGCATCTTTCCTCCTCCCTGTCCTGCCCACAGCAACATTGATTTTGAACTAAAGTTAGTCATCAGTTAATCACTTGATCTGCATGTGCTGTGTTCCTGTGACTGTTACAAGTAGCTACAAGTAGCTAGCTGACTAAAGCTAAAGGTACAAAAGTGGCCCAACAAGGGACCTGATGTCACGTTTCTGATGCCGGTGATAAATATTGATCAGAGCAATCACAAACTGTAAACGGTGAATGAGAGCGAAGCTACAGTTTGTAGTCTGCTAGTGTGATCATGTACAAAATACAGTGATGAAACACGCTGGAATAAACTAAAAAACAGCGCAGCAGTGTATTTTATTAGCCGACCGAGCTCAACCGCTCAGTCAAAGTTGAACAGAGGTGACCTCTGACCTGTGAGTCTGCTGGAGCAGCTGGAGATCGCACCGAAACAGGAAACGCATGCTTGAATTTGTCCATGCTAACATTAGCTAGTTAGCAGTAAACAGTAGTGCAGCTGAGGCTGATGGGAATGTCTGTAGTTCTGCAGGTATTTGGTCATAAACCACATTAACATGTTGACCTGATGGTGGCGCTAGATGAAAAGTCAGAGGATCACCAGAGTCAGTAGGATTCATCCTCTGGGAACCATGAATATCAGAACCACATTTTCTGCCAATTCATCAAGTAAATGTGGAGATGTTTCACAGGATGTGCAGAGAGTGCAGGCCAGTTCATGTCTGCTGCTTCGATACCTTCACATCGTCTTTGTTTGCAGATCAGATGTTTAGTGCTCATGTTTCTGCTTGTCCTTCCTCGTTTCTTCACACGTTCCCAGTTTGCGCTGACGAGGCTCGTCTGTCTCTGGGTCACCACACGGCTCTCCACATGTTTCTGAGAAAACATCCATAAATGTCAGTGATTAGCCGCCCTGCTTCCTCTGTGTTTCATCATGTCACACTCTGAGCTTTTTCTAGGAACTGAAGCTTCAATTCAGTCAAAACGCAAACACTTATTGAAATGAAGGTGTGTGTTCCAGGGATGTCAGACTCAAGCTGAAGACTTTCATTTTGGTTGTACAGGAATTACAGGTGAAGATAATCCATCTGTTGCGGCTCAGTTTCCCTGGAAGCCGGGTTTTTAGTTTTCACAACGCTTATAAACTGTTGCTTGTTCAGTCTTGTTTTTCTGCCTTGAAATAAAAATAACATAATACACACTGACATACTGAAAACAGTGATAGCACGTCGATAACATGGAAGGATTTTTATTTCAGTAGAAAGTAGTTCCAGTTAAAGCTGGAGGGTGAAAGAAGTATTAATCATGATCTTTTGCGTCGAAGAATAACAGGCTGAGATTTTGACATTATTTCTTATTTCTTCGTTAATCTGTTCTCATATATATTTACCTAATCCTTTTTCTTTAATTAAGGTTTTAGTTTGTTGCTTTATTTGAAGACTTTAGTAACTTAGACTTAAAGTGCTCCACAAATAACTTATTACTTTGCAAAAGAGAGTCAAAGTCATGACGTCACTTCCTGTCTAGCCTCTGTTCCCATTAGCTTCTATAACTCAATGCAATCTCTCATTCTGCGTATAAATAAAGCGTATTCTGGGACAAATCAGCTCAACTACAGTAGTTGCTATTAGAAATTGAAATCTTCGGGATTTTAACAAAATTAAACAATGATTGTAACTTAGTTTCGTCCATAAAACTCACCAACGCTCTCTTCTAAAGTCATTTTTCCAACTTTCTTGGTGCATCATGGTGCATCTTTTTCATTTTTCCAGCTGTAATCGCTGCTGTCTAAAAACTAAAAACTAAAAACAGTGTTTGCTCTGATCTGTCCTGCTGTTATTAAGACATGAACTAACCGCGACCCCTCGACTCGCTCATGGACTCGTCTCCTCTCTCGTAACATTTAACCCACAAACATCAAGTCCTTATGGGAAATGGTGTTTGTTTAAAAACCACTAAAAAACTTAAATATTGAGTAAACCGTATTTGAGCCACACAACATACTGTTGAGAACGTCTCTGTTTTCACGGCTGGATATTTTTGTTGTAAGCTTGGGTACAAATGTCAATGGGATTTTGAATGAAGGTTTTCTTACTTCTAGAAAGGAACCATGAAGTTCCAGTTTCACCTCAGCTCTCTATTACAGTCGCTACTTTAAATATTATTACTATTATTAACTTTATTGAAAGCTTCTGCAAAAGTCACAAATGAACCTGTAAAACATCCTCTTATATCTGCTCCTGGCAACTAAAGCACGATGATTGTGGTTGTGTTTATCAATTCAAAGCACTTGATTATTGGTTTGGAAAAGAAGCAGAAGACAGGACGTGTTTACTGAACTAAAACCACAGTCTTTTTCTCGCTTTGACCAAACGTTTTAGTAGCCTGAACCTAACCACATGTGGGACGCAGGACACAAACCCGTCCTCCCTGACCAACTGCCCACAAGAACAAGAACGAAACACTTCCTGGACTAGAAAAAAAGGTTGGCAGCAGATAGGATTTCATCCAGATGGTATCTGGCAAAACCATCTGATTTAGTTGCATATGGGAGGCAGCATTGGAAGACGTTTGGAGAAAACTTGTGATGATGTTGCTTTTCCCACTGAACACTAATAGAGGCTGACAGAAGTCATAGATATCTCATTGCCCATTTAAAAGAGGGTAAACAAGCCAGTGCTCTCTGCCCCCCATCATATTAAAGCTTTCAGCCCCTCTGACAAAGGGAATGCTGGTTACCAGGCAACTCACACTCACAAACCGGAGGGACGAGCAGGTGCCGAGGACTTCTGCTGGTGGGTGGCGAGCGACGGTTGGCACAAACATCGCTTTCATTGGTCAGTGTGGCTATTTTTATCACCGAGCCCAGCCCATGAAGAAAAATATGGCCCGAAAAAAGTTCCCCAGTGATGACTGTTGTCAAAGTTGACCCGGGGTGGAAGGTTTCACTGAGCTTTAAAGGGCAGAAAGAGCCTGTTTTGGATGGACACCCCCGTGCCTGAATGTGATAATGTGTGAGGATCGACGCTCTGACAGCTGGAGGATTAAAGTACATACAAAATAAAAATACATGAAAACCTTATGATAGCTGGCACTCCCTGTTCTGTTACACCAGTGATTCCCAACCAGGAGTAGTTGTACCCCAGGGGGCACTTCTACAGTGGCCTGGGGTACATGGAAAGACAGTTGAGGAGCTCAACTAATTTGAAAAAAATCAAATGATATTTTGAATTAAAAAAAAAAAAAAAATATATATATATATATATATATATATATATATATATATATATATATATATATATATATATATATATATATATACACACACACACTGAGTCAGCTGTAACTCCTGAACACCACATGTTGAGAATGTGTGAAAAGTAGTTAGCAAGCGAGCAGAGAAGTAGAAATAATTAGCTAAAAGTAATAACCTAAATGGTTGAAATAACCAAAGCCAAAAATAATGGATAAACAGTTGAAGCAGTTGGCTGAAAGTAACAAATAAACGGTTGAACTAGCTAAAAGTGATGTACAAACAGTTGAAATATTAGATAAAAATAATGGATAAACTGTTAAAATAGCTGAAAGTGATAAATGGCGATAGTTTAAAGTAATAAATAAGGTTGAAATAAATGGCGGTGTCGATGAAGGGTTACTTCAGAACGGTTTAAATTGACTTTTTGTTGTTGTTAAAATGTTGTCATGGCTGCCATGTTAACAAATGTATAGCCTATATTCATTATGAGCTAAAAGAGGCCGGCTACAACGTTGGCTATAAATCTCTGTGGGTTTGTCACTTTGAGCAACTCCTTCAACAAATATAGTCATGATTCAATATAAAATGTTGATAAATGGAGGATTTATGACAAAAAAACCATCTGTAGTGCCTTTTACAGTGCTGTAAGTGGGAGTAAATACCTCAGGAAAAATAAAAAGGTGTGTGTTTGTGCTTTCAGCTGCTGGAGGACATTCTGTAGTTACAAATGAGAGGTCACTGAGGTTGTGCCCTTTCAAATTGCCGGGTGGAGGTTCGGAGTAAATATACGTTTTTTCACACAGTTTTCCTAAGCACTTTCAGGAAAGCAATTAAATTCAAAAGACAAGATCTGAAACAGATGAGGTGCTGTGTCGAAGCTGATGGACTGAGGTCTATATTCTAATGGACTTTCCAGTGAAAGACAGGTACTCGAGCTCTGCTTACACATTTCAAAGTGAGACTTGGATATTTAGATTAGCATGTATAATGTTGTTGGATTTGATATGTTAATTTATGGTGAGGATCCGATCATCAGTTACACTGTACTGTGGCTCTTTGATATGATAATGTTTTTCATGGCTCACAGGTTGATGTGTTTTGTGTCGCAGATGAAAAGAGCTTCAGAGCTTCAGATGACCTCCACCATGAGCCTAGCTTGCTGCTGTAGTTAGCTGACATACAGTAAATATTTAAGACCCAGTGAAATAAAAACACATTTTCCAAGATTTAATCCTGTGTTCATTTTTGATCATTTATATATAAAAGTTACCCTCTTTTCTCTGATTTATCAACATGAATTAAACATTTTCCAACTATGAAATATTATGTTTACTTTATTGATAATACAATTTGGAATAATTAGCTTGTTACACAATGATAAGCCCATGTCATGATATATTGTATTATTTTTATTTTTATTTTTATTTTTATTGGGACCGTTTCCTGGAGGCACACTGGACTGTGAGCAGTTCAGGTGCTAATAGCTCTGCTCAGTAACTCTGAACCCCCCCACACACCTGGATCTGGACCGTAATCTGGTAAATTGAACAGATCTGCGGCTTCCACAGGTTCCACACTGATCTATGAGATTAAAACCAAACCGCTGCCTCCTGTAAATGGATTTCACTCTGGGGTCAGGTGTCAGTAGAAATCCCTGTGGAGTACATTAGAGAAACAGGAGCCAAGTGGCTGCATGGACGCCACACTGATCCTAAAGGAGTGAACTGAGAGGCCAATGTGGATCTACTAACACAGGAGAGTGGCTGTGGCTGCTAAGCATTATTTTTAGGAGGCTATCCATGACATGTTTTTGTGGTGCTCGTGAACATTTTCAAAAACAGTTATGATTGTGATCAGTGCTGCTCGGTATTGCGATGCTCGTGCCGATACGATGCCTGAGTTTCCACAATTTACTTTGAATGCAAATTTGAACTGATTAACTGTCCAGTCAGCAAGACTACACATCTGACCAGAGATTCATGCTGCGTTCCAGATCAACTCTGAACTCGAACATTTCCACAGCAGCCATGGAAGAGGCACATTGAAAATCTAATCATGTCATTTATTTCAGTCAATAGGAGGTATTTGTAGACTACAGTATTGTATTAGGATAGTGAATAGAATATTTAGATACGTTTCCAAGTATAAAAGTGCCGTAAAATGAAATGTATAATGGCGTCTGTTACCTCATGCAGCTGTTTTGTTTATGTATGCAGGAGGCTGCGCTGCTGAGAGTTCAGCTGTGTGAACACCATGGATGTATAATAAGACTTTGACACGGCGCCGC
Organism: Macquaria australasica; assembly: GCA_005408345.1. Taxonomy (NCBI): domain Eukaryota; kingdom Metazoa; phylum Chordata; class Actinopteri; order Centrarchiformes; family Percichthyidae; genus Macquaria; species Macquaria australasica. Next base: position 176,978 of record SEMN01000646.1, read on the forward strand.
CGCTCAGCCTTGCTTCCAATTTTGCCCAGTGGCAACTTGCGGTATTGCAGCAAAAAATTCCCCTGTATTTTCCCCATAGACCACCACTGTAAAAGAGACGTCTGTTGAACTGCTGACAGGACGCCTCGAACTGCAAACAAGGTCCACAATGACTCGGCAGCCAGCTAGAAACCTTTTTGGCGTCTTTGTGTCCGGTATCCAGTTCTTACAATACATCCATGGTATACACTCGCCAGAGAAACATCAGTTTGTCTCGGTCAGCCATGTTTTTTGTTTGTTTGACGTCGTGCACCTGGAACACTCGGAGGTCGAAGTTGGTGATTTCAACTGGGAAATTTTGACCTCTCACTTTGACTTGAACGCAGCGTCAGCACCAACTTTCAAAACTATAAAGTTTTCAACACTCAGCACTACGAACACGTTTCAGTCGGTACCAAAACAGTACTGAGGGTCTGTACCCAGCTGTAGTTGTTAGTTGGACAGCTGCGTCTCCTTTTCTTTACAGAAAGGATGGTCCTTCATTTCCAAAGTTTAAGGAGGTTGGAAGAGGAAACACCAAAGCTCCTTTTAGAGAATTTGAGAAGATCAATCATGGGTGCAACCTAAGATACCTCGGTGTCAGCTCTCCGTCAGGAACCTTCGTAATTAAAAAAAGCTATTTGAGATGCAGCCGTCAGTAATTGCTCCATAGAAAGATCAGGGTCAAGGCCGGCACGCTGTGGGTCATGTTTATAACTTGGGGATATGGTTTAATTGGAGCATGAGTGGAGTCGGCCATCTTCTTCAGGTTTCATCACTTTTTTTAAAGCAGTAAATCCTTTTAAAGCTCGAGCCTCTTTGTCCTCTCAGGTTCTTACAGACGTGTGTAAAGTTTTTATCACTGACACTGCAAACAGCAGAGGGAAATGATTCTGCTTCTGCGAGATGAGCGACTCCTGATGGGAACACGGTGAAGTATTTTTAGAATCATTCCTCGAGTGTGTTTCAGCAGAAAGGTTTGCTTCTGTGGAAATGATCACAGCAACGTATTCATCTGTCATGTGATACTGAAACTAGTTTTATTAAGCTCCTTTAGTTCCTACATGGTGATGAATAAGCAGCAGATAACCAAGTTCAGTTAATATGAAGAAAACTAGCATTTTTTTAAACACAATTCTTTCTCTAAATTGTCCAAAAAAAAAAGAGTGTGATGTCATCAAAAATAAGAATAAAAGTGCAGTTGTTGAAATAGAGAATTGATAGTTATGATTTTTTTTAATGAGAATCCTGCATCTACTCTTCACTTGAGCACTGATCTCTCTTTCTCTTTGATCACTTCGATCAATCAAAATCTTCTAATGGACATTTTTCACCATTTTCCGACAGATTGTTCAATAATGATCATAATTAGTTGTAACCCTGTAAGTAAGGGAGTCAGTTGTGGCAGTGACACTAGATTATGACATGGTTCACGTAAAAAGAGGCTTGAAAGCTTTAAAGCCGCAGACACCGTCTCAGTTTCTGTTTCTTGCCTGCAACATCAACTTTTCACCACCAGATGCTTTGGTTGTTCTCTTCACATCATGAGACAGCAGCCGAGTTTCCATTCAACTGTCAAGCAAATTTTAAGCAAATCTTTGAAATGTTGCAGAAAAGAAATGTCAATTAGGCGCGTTTCCATCAGCTGGTTTGGAGCGAATAAACTCGGCACGTTGCAAAGCGTAGTTTGGTCAGAAGGTGGTGCTATAGGCTTCGCCTTACGCATGGCTGTAATCCGCCAGTAAACAGAAGAAAAAGAGGAGAAACAAAACAAGTCGTCTTGGCCATCTAACCATCTACAGGAGAAAAACGGAGAGAGGCCCTCAGGAATTAGTTTGAATTGTTCTTTCATGTCAGCTGGTGTTAGCCATGTTTCATGCTGTCCAGGGACGAAGAAACAGCTCATCAGCTCATTTTCGACAAAGACAAAAACCACCTCAAGCGGAGGAGGAAGTTTTCTTGAATTTTGCCATTTCCATGCAGCTTTTTCATCAAAATACCTTTTATGGAAACTCAACCAGTGTTCTGCTGATAGTTTTACATAAGTGAAGCAAAGTTGCATTTTGTTTCCTCACAGGTAGAAACAAGGCTGTACTGTCTTGTCAGGGCTGACAGGTGCACTGTGTCCATTGGACTGCGGCCTGCAGAAGTGCTGCCAACTGCAACTAGGGCACAGGTTTGGCAGGAAGACAGCAGCACTGCAGCCACCCTCAGACCATGATGGAAAAAACATAATGAGCGTGAATAAGCAGGCGAACACTCCATGTACACAGACACAGAGGGCAAACACGGCTCTGCTGTTATTTCCTTAAACAAGCAGGCGAGTGGCTGCTTTTCCTGTGTAAACAACAGCAGGCCTGACACACCCGACAGTTTATTTCCCGTCAATTAGGTGAGTTAAAATTAGGTGTAATTAGGTGAGCCTAAAAATGAACCTTCCAAGCTGTACTCGGGGCACAGGACATTTCAAAATGCAGCTTTGTTGGACTTATAACTCAATATTGTCTGTGTTTCTAAACTCTTGTCCTGTCTGCTTTTACTCTGAACTTCACCAAACCTCTTCTGCATTCACATTTCAGACAAGTTTAACCTTTTTGTCTCATTTGACCAAATATTCTTCAAGACATTGTACAACACATTTGTGAAGATAAAGATAATAAAATAAGAATATAAATTTGAAAATATATATATATATCCATTATAACACCTAATAATACAAACTAAATGCATTTGTACAGAGCCTGACGGGTGTGATGGAGAAAACTTGTGTGCACAAATAAATAATCATGCTCTTATATAATAATTTGTGCATATGAAATTTAATGTAAAACGATGTTTTCAACACATTTAAGGAATTCAAAGACAACACAATGTTGTGAAACAGGCAAAACCTGGAATATATCCACGTATCAGCGTCCAAAATCAAAAAGAAAAGGTCCGTACTGGTTCAGGTTTCACCGGATGGGGGTCTCTGAGAGTGTGACAGGTAGGGCAACAAAAATAGATCCAAGATGTGAAACTTTAGACAAACTGTAACCACTAAACCCAGTACGGAGAGGAGAAGTTTCCGGATCTCAGGTTCCACGTTCCTATTAGCTTCCTGGTAGAAATTAGCTGAGCGAGTTGTTGTTTCTGATGAAGAGTTTTTACCGACACACACGTCGGAGAGGTTCAGGGTGAATGTGGACTTCAGGCTTTGACAGACAGCTGTTTGTGTGGGAGGATTATGTTTCACTGGATGTGATGATGAGCTCTCTTTGAAGCATGAGCCGGGGTGAAATTAAGGAAAACTCAAGGCTTATGTGCACGACAGACTTAATGCTAATACTCAAGAGACACCACGAGCTTGATACTTACTAACGCCTGGTAGCAAAAGGTCAGACAAGTTCAGATCCCAAAACCAGCTGGAGAAATAATGGATAGGAAAAAATACTGTATACTGCAATACTCACTCTGTATCTACTGTTGATGTTCCTGTGAGTGTCTCATATCCAGATGCAATTTAAACTTAGCTTTTTCTCTGAAAATGATGCTATGAGACTCATCGCTCTCGTCGTAGTCGTAGTGAACCAGAACAGTAAAGTTTCAGCCGGACAGATGAACAAAGAGCTGAAACTCACTATGAAGCCGAGAGGAGCTGCAGATTCAGCTGATAACTCTTCATCACTACGAGCGACTCCTCTCACATTTCACACCAGGTGAGTTTCCATCCACCTGAGTGGAAACGCCAAAAATGCGACAAAGTGCAATGAAAACAGACTAATTAACCATGATGTCCATGAAGCCTGTGAGTCAAAGTGAAGGGCTGAAAACCTCGCTATAATGATTTGATGTGTTGATATTATAAAATATATTGATTATAGCTGCTTTAATAAACTTTAGTTTACACTTAAGCACATACATGAATCTGTGTTTTTCCATCTGTCTTGGTTTTCCCGGCCTACCTGCATATCAGGGTCGGCCCTCCTCCAATCCAAAGGTTGGTTGTGATGCACCTGAAGCTGTGTGGTTAAAAAAAAAAGAAGAAGAAATAACCTCTTAGCTGGTAAAACAGTTTAGCTAGCTAACTTAAAAACTAAAATATGGTGGCAAAGTGTAAACAGGGTATAAAGTTGTCTAGTTCTCCGGGGACGACTGTAATCTGTATTCCATCCCACAATCTTAAAGAGGGGGAAACTTAAACATAAAGTAAAACCCAGACACAGTCTGGTGGATCTGGTACCCAGCTACTCTCAGACCCGGCAGCAGCAGTTTTAGGTGGACCAGAATCTGTTGACACCAGCAGGAGATGTATAACAGGCTCACTTACAGATGTTTCATCACAGCAGCCTCTAATCAGTCAGACTCCAGTGTGCATATATGCAAATACTGCGTCTCTTTGAAGTACACAATGTAGTTCTTTGATGTTTTCCTGCACAGATTTCTCTCTGACATGTTCACTGTCTGCTGTGTGACTGCAGCTAAAGCTTTCCCCAATTGGTAAAAGTGTACTAGTGAATTAATTGTATGAACATGTGTCTCCAACAGCTGAAACGCATCTTAGAAATGTGACTTTTGCTCTGTGCTGTCATGAATAAAAAATAAAAATGTTGAAATGGAAATGTTGTGCTTGTATTTTCCACACGGGGACTCAACTTCACAATATGTTCATGTATGAAATATTATGTATTCAGTGGTTTAGGTCAGGAGAACACTTGTAACCTTTTAAAAAATTATTTTGTTTTTACTGTATTTAGTGCCGTCTTAGGGAGATGAAAAAGGTGCATAGCCATTATTTCAAGGAAATTTCCAGTAGACCTGTAATTAATACAAAATCACAGTTATTTCCAGGAAATATCCCAGGAAATGATCAGAGCATTTTTAGGAAATTGTGGACTTACCAAAAGCTGTTTTTGCTTGTCAATCTGTGTGTGTCTGGACAGGTATTACTCATGTTGTTACACAGTATGCATTAAATATTAGAGTGAAGACTTGTTTTAAGGTTTGGGTTAGGTTAGGTGAGGCGAAGGTGGTGGTTAAAATAAATGTAAAACTCCTAATGATAAAATATCTTAACATAACGTGTGTGTGTGTTTCAGAATAAGCCTCTCAGCTCAGCTACAGTCCAGCTCTCTGGAGGCTTCATGTGCATAATCTCCCACTGTGCTGTGTTTGTGTATGTCAGGCTTTCTATCCTTGTGAGAACCAGTTTAAATTTCAGACCTTCACACACTGATGTTTTTGCAAAAACAACATTTTTGACAAATCTTCTCTGCCTGCAGAACTTAATGAATGAAAACCAGACTCATCAACATTTCACTGTTTGCCTCTTTTGTCTCTCTGGTGTATTTTGGTGTGAAGCACTACACTGATAAACAGCAGCAGACTGTGGGCAGTTAACTTGTGTTTTACATTGCCTGTTAAAGCTCCATTACTCAATATGTTTGTCAGCAACATAAATGAGCAGGCGTAATGTGTCAGTGTTACTTGTACTGGAGTGAAACTGCAGCAAAAACTCTTGTCGATTGCAAAGTTACGTGTCTTATTGTTGTTAATCGCTGTGTACCCAACCTGAGGGTCCAGACCACCTCAAGGGGTCACAGGATGAATCTGATGGGCCCCAAGATGATTAACAGGACTTAGTGCACAGTGGTGCTTTAAACTAAATGCTAACATGCTGATGTTTAGCAGGTATGTTTACCATGTTCACCATTTTAGTTTAGCGTGTTAGCATGCTAACATCAGCTAATTAGTGTTAAACACAAAGTACAGCTGAGGCTGAGGATGAAAAGTCAGAGGATCACCAAAGTATTTCAGTTCATCCTGAGGGGAACATAAATGTCTGAACCACATTTCATGACAATTCATCCAATAGTTGTTAAGATATTTCACTCAAAACTATAAACGTCAACCTCATGGTGGCGCTAGGTACAAAGGCAGGGCATCACCAAAGTCATGAATGTTTTTGTCAGTCCATCATATAGATTTTAGAGATGGAGGTATTTAACTGGAGTAAATGTAAAACAAAAACTTTTACATGCTGGTGGCACTAGATGAAAAATGACTCGATCACCAAAATTGTTAGGATTCATCCTCTGAGCACAATGAATATCTGGACCAGGTTTCATGACAATCCATCCAGTAGTTGTTTAGACATTTCATATACAGGGATCCCCAGCCAACGTCATTCTGTAGGGATTGTGAATATACACTGACAAATGTTATGGAAAACGCTGTAATGGACCAAAGTGTTGGCCTGATTTTGTCACTATAGAAAAGGTTAAAAGGTCACCAAACGTATTAGGAATCATCCTTTGGGGATTCTGGATATTAATATCACATTTCATTGTGGCAGAAATGTACAGCTTTAGATAAATTACCCATGTTGCATCAGTAATTTAGACTCAAACTAATATGTCCTCGTAGTGTTGTGCAGTAACCTGCTGACCGTGCTGCCTGCTGTAAACTGTTCTTCATCGCTGCCTTCTTGAGCATTAACCTAAAAACCAGAGAGCCTCAGGACTCTGCTCGTCCATACAGCTCTGATACAGGCCGAGCGGGAGGTTTGACATTTTGCTGCAGCCGTGCATGTTGTTGTGGGAAGCCGGCCATCTGTCATGCTGCATGGCAGGGGTTGAGGATGGCCCGGGGGGGGCTGTGGGCCAGGAGGCGGCACACCAGAGGGGCCTCCAGGCCTGGCTCGGCCTCCATGATCCCGGCGTGGCATTTCCATCCAGCGTGAGAGCACCGGAGCTCCGAGCGGACAAACTGCAGGCGGAGCGAGTGTTAACCAGAGAGGATCGATAGTCTAACGGGGGATGATGGTGTGTAATCAGGGTCTCATCAGTCTTGTTTTCTCTCCTTAATAACCTTTCTTGCTTGTCGTTACCTTATAATGCCTTATCAAACAGGCTGATTTAATTAGAGCCCAACTGCCTCCACCTGCACTTGTGTTTTGTTTCTCAAATGACTTTTGATTGATTTCAGCGCTCTGATGGATTAAACATGAGGTTATTTTTAACTGCAGAGCTCAGAGTGAAATCTGAGGTCTGAACAGAGTGTACATCTCGTTAATCAGATAGACTTAGGCCTTATTATTATCAGCTTTTATTAATAAAAATTAAAGAACAGGTGTAAATCAGATTTAAACAAATAAAAGATCTGGTTGAAAACTAATTAACTTATGTCAGCGTCAGTCTTTGAGATGTTTTCTGTGTCAGATCAGGTGGTCATATTTATGTGACTGACGGACACGTTTGACCAATCAGAGTTTAGCTTCTTTACAACTTGTGTAACTCAGAAACAGATGATCGACGTCGCTGTTCCACCTGACAGCACCAACAACATCATTCGTTTTCGGCTTCGTCATGTTTACATCTGTGTGTTGAAGAGAAGAGCGCTCTGTTGGTGAATGTCACCGAACATGTCGTAGAAGAAAAAACAAAACAATGTTCTGAAGTGCCCGTCTTTTTGTTGTCTGCATAGAGCTGATGATTTTGCTTTACATTCAGTATTTTCATCTTGAGAATTTGGCACCATAGATTTGTTCGTACATCTACTGAACACAGCTTCTCCCCAGTTTAATCTAGAAAGTGTTTTTTGAGCTCAACAACACTAAGTTGTTTATTGTAAACTTCAGTGATCAGTAATTTAGCAGGAAACACATTCTGCAAGGACATAAAATAAAATACAGGTGAAAATTGTTTTTTAACTGGTCTGCTCCTTTTAAAGGCTTTTTAAAAATTTCTAATTGTGAAAATGATGAGCCTCACATACAGTCTCAACAAATGTATTTTGGTTGCTCGGTCTGTCCACCACTTTTGTCCAAAGAGAAACATCTCAATCATACAGACGTTCATGTTCCCCTCAGGATGAACTGTAATAACTCTGGTGATCCTCTGACTTTTCATCTAGCGCCACCATCAGGTCAACATGTTAATGTGTCCAACACTTTGGTTTATGACCAAATACCTGCAGAACTACAGACATTCCCATCAGCCTCAGCTGCACTCTGTGTTTACTGCTAATTAGCTAATGTTAGCATGCTAACACGCTAAGCTAAGATGGTGAACATGGTACATTATTCCTGATAAACCTCAGCATGTTAGCATTGCCATTGTGAGCATGTTAAATGAAAGATTACAAGACTCTTTAAGGATTTTGGAAATATCTTAAACAGCAGCAAGTGGTGTCAAAGTTTATTTTTAAGAAACACTGTCTTTTTCCTAACTTTAATGAAATTATCACTTGGAAAGTCTTAAATATGAAACAGTCATTATATTACAGGCACAAACTAGATTATTGTATATTATTGTAATGTACCAGCATCAATGTCTCTCATTAAAGTCCATGTTTGTCCTTTTTACTTGTGAAGCTGAGTAGATCCTCTGATGCGTGACGTCCTCTCAGAGAGACATATTTCACTGAGCCATCAGACGGAGCGAGCGGGGAAAGTCCGTCCATGACTTTCATAAATCATCTGTCGTTTAACCTTCGCAGGCCGTACAGTCCGTCGTCCTTCACAGAGAAACACGCTGCTGCGTTTCCATGTCGGGACTCGGACGTACGATCCATCACAGTCGACAGCCGTTCACTGCGGTATCATGTGTTGTCACCAATGAGATGAGTTGAGGAGCTTTTTTGAGCCTCTGCAGGGACGGGGGGGCGCAGAAGGATTGATGTTAAATGTTCCCGATCAATAAGGTGATGCTGTGGACTTCATTTCCAATAATCAGGAGGTGCATTAACCTGCTGTGGTCCGGGTGATGCATCTTTAAATTAAGTGGCCCTGTCACTCGCTCTTTAAAATCAAATGAATAAGAATGTGTGACGGGCTGCTGAGCGAGTCCAATCAGAGATGTTGCATGTTATGCAAATTTCCTTAGAGGTGCGTTTGTTTTCCCAAAACACTGAAGTACTTTCTGTAGGCATCAGCCTCATGTCGTTCCCGTGATGATTCAGACACGTGAGCAGCTGAATGAGAACAAGCCTCCTGATCTGCAAACACACAAATATACATCAAGAAGAGGAAGCTCTTTACTCCAGATTTTCTTTTAAATAAAGAAATTAAATGTCAACTTAAAGCAGCTATATATAATAACAATGGATCAAATGACTGTGTGTAATGTGAAAGGTGTCGCTTGTACTGACGAACCCACAGAGAATTATCACCCGACTCTGAGCTTTAAAGCATCTTACAGCTCATTATTTTGGTTTTTCTGCCCAAAACTTTACTGTTTTGGTTCACTCTCACCGCTCTCATAGTTTTGTTTTTAGCTGCTGTTTTCAAGGAAGAAGCTCTAAAAACCCAAACGTAGCATAGCTGAGCATTTAGCAGCTGAAGAGCCACATTTCCCTCAGGGGTTGGTGGAGACCAAAATCAGAGCTAACAAAGAGGGAATACTGGACTTATGTTTGCACAGCCCCAAATTAATGCCAATGTTACTAAGCAACTGTTTGCTAACGAGTTAGCCATATAAACTAAAAGGTGACAATATGTCAGTGTTCACAGCTTGTTTCTGCTGCCCTCAAGTGGCCAAAAATGTAAGTTATTGCAAGTTTTATGTACAGTAGTTGTCAATTTTTGGAACTTCTGTCATAATAATCAAATAAATAACAGCGAAATCTTAATGACTCTTGGAAACATCTGTTAACAAAACAGTCTCACCTCAAGGTCCATTTAGGAGCTGTTCTGGAGCTTTCAGTTATAGCCCATGATCTTAATCAGCAGACATTTTATAACACGTTATATGATGTGTTGTCTATATAGAACATTCTTGCACAAGTTTAAATGAACTTCAGATTTATATGTTTTAAAAATGTTCTCATAACTTGGGGAAAACTTGCTGCAATAAAGGACATTTATGATAAACATTATTATAACATAGTTGGGAATATTAAGGGACCTAAACATATACATATAATTTTAAAAGACACTTTAAAAAATACATCCAGTAAGTAAATAACTATGTCTGAACAGCGTTACTTGAGATGTAATGCCACATACGATCTGCTTCCTTCCTCCTGTTTGTTACCCAACCTACAGCTCCTGGTGGGCTGATTGATGTGCTGACACATGCAGTTCACCCACACACCAGGTGAACAGGTCTCCAGCATCAAGGGGAGGTCACCTGAAGTCCTCCGAATCTCCTCCACCACACGAGCATCCTCCAGAGGCTTCTGCTGAGAGAGAAAACCCGACAGCTCATCCCTGAGAAGTGAGCCGCTCAGAGACTCAAAGGGCTGCTGAAGAAAAGTTTAAGAAGAAAAAGTCTCTGAGAATTCAAACCAACAGAAGGACTGATAACTCGACGCTCACTGAACCTGGCTTCAGCTTTCTGCTGAGCTGGATTGAGTGACAGGAGGAGGATGTCGGTGAAAACCTTCAGCTCTGTGTGGCAGCTTTACACTCATGGGAAAAGTTAATGAAGTTAGAATAAAGCTGAACCTTAAACCTTGAAGATTATGGGATGAGATACTAAGCCATAATTATGAGATTTGGACGTTATAATACAAGAGAACGCCTTCGTTAGTGCCTGAGGTTATTTGACATGACGCTACTGCTGTTTCTGAGACACCTTAACAGGTTTCTCTGGGCCACAAATGCTCCAGTTTTCATTTGTATTACTTCTGAACACATGTAAGATGTGACATGTACTGTTGTTTCACTATCATCATCTAATGCTGGACTTTAGAGTCCATGCTCATATCACACATGTTTGAGACAATGAGGGAGTCCTACAGAAACATGTGTGGCAGCTGTGGCGACAGACTGGAGGCTGCAGGTTTCCCCACACTGTTGTATAAGAAGTGTAAAGATGCAGATTAGAGTCTCTGTGGCTCTGAAGGATGCTGCTCAGCTCTGATGTCCCTCTCACTGAAACGGCTTAACAGCAAATAAAAGTGCCAGAGAAGAAGAGAGGGCAGGAAATGCTGCGTTCTCTCTCTGGCAGGAGAAGATCTCTGAGAACACAGTTAATTGAGCGTTATGTTTCAGTTTGTTTTCTCAGTCTTGTCGCGGCCCGTCTTTGGCTCGGCAGCATGCGTTTGGATGATGAACAGTTGGACGTGTTTTACCAACCTGGGCATCGGTCCACACACAAAACCCACAAGAAAAGCCGGTTCCACGAGCTGCGCAGCCCACATGCAGAATTATATTTAGTGTCTGCTCACAACCTCTGTCTCCGCTTTGTTCAACACAGTAAATTCACAAGTTTGTAATTTCTCAAAGAAATAAGGTGTTGCTCATTACTCATTATAAGTCATTTTAATAAGTAATAAATGAACACATCACTGTAAATATTTAAGCACACAAACAGGCCGAGTCAAGCTGTTGGTTCTATCAGTTTCAGGTCTGTGAAAATGTGTATTTATGTGTAAATATCTACATTTACTGCTGCTTTCTATTGTATTGGTGGAGATTTAACCAAGTGAGTTTACTGGACTTACTGTACAAGTTAGTTAGCTAACTAGGCAGCGAACACACTCTGTTCCACCAGCTGCTGTAACTCTCATTTAGCATCTGAAAAAGTATTTATATTCTCAGACAACTCGGCTCCACTGCAGCAGACATTAGAAGATGACAATAGCAATTACTCTGTGAGCATATGTACAAGAAACTACAGCTTTCTTCTTCTGTTCTTTAGCTGTAATGTTTAACCTGTGAGGGTCTGTGGGATTATGGGAAATGGTGTTTGCTAAAGGCCACTAAAAACAGAAATATTTCATAAATAGCCATATTAGAGCCAGCTAACTCGCTAGCTAGTAAGCTGACTACCTAGAGAGCACTATAGCAAGCCAGCTAAAACTAGCCAGGGTGCTAACAAGCTAACAAGCACTATAACTAGAAAGCTACTTCACTAGTGGGTGAGCTAACTAATCCATAAACCGTGTTAGCTAGCCTACACCACAAGCACAAAGCATGGCTGAGTTGGAAACCGTTCACTATATAGTACACTATGTAGCGTTCACGATTTGATTGTGTTTTTGAATGTCTAGTGAGAATTATTATACTGTATATTTGACTCAAATTATCCCATAATGCGCTGTTAAAAGTAGTGTATCGAGTGCTAACTGCCACTATGCATTTCACCACAAAAAAGGCTAATTTAGACAACTGCTGGATGAAAGGAAAGACCTGAGTAGTGTCTGAAACCATATGACACACTATGTAATTCCTTATACAGTATATAGCCTAGTGTGTGGTGAATAGTGAATGATTTCTGGACACATACCAGGTCTTTTCAAGACATGGCAAGATATAACGAGGGAAAAGTTTGGAAATCAAAAGTTGAGATGACTCAAAATGCATTGAGAACTTTTTGGTAATCAAGCAGGTAATGTAGCACCCTGAATCCAAATTTAAATCAAATCAAATCGTGAGTAAATAGAGATTCTCAGACCTGCGTCTGATGTGTTGCACATGCAAAAATCTAATTTCAGCTTTATTTATGCTTTCTCTTCCTCCCAGACACACAAACCTGTGTTTAAGAGACGTCTGTTAAGAAAAGAGCAACTCAGTGTGATATGACAGGGAGACACAGACGGAGGCAGACAGAGAGGCTGCAGTGTCAGCTCTCTCCGTCACTGTTTGTTGCAGGTTTGGATGAAGGAAGCTGGAGAAACAGATCTCGTCCCCGAGGGCCAATGTGTCCCTTTCACCTTTCGTCAAGAGTTTCTCCAAAGTGCACAAAACTTTCCACCTTCAGCAAGGATGCAAATGAAACCAGAGGAAATTTGGCAAGAAATGTCTCTGTGTGGGTCTGGATACTTCTGCTCACAATACCAGAATGACCTTTGTTAAAGTTGATACTGATGAGGTGACATTTCAAATAATCCTACTTGCCTCAAAGGAAAATCACTAAAAACACTAAATAAACCACTGAGGTCGAAACTTTGTGTATCAGAGATTAACTTATTTTAAACACAGTAAATACAAACCATCAGCCTCAAGGCCCATTCATGGTTTCCATTTCTGTGTGTTAAGTTGTTCTTTAATAATGTTAAAAAAGTCAGCAAAAATCCAGCATATTTTCATAATGTAGCAACATTAAAAAGCAAATTATGCACACTGTTTTGGAAGAGGAAATGTTGTATTAACTGCCTTTTTGAATGGCCATACTCGTTGTCACGTTGTCATTAAAAAACACAACCACAAGTGCATTTTGACCAATCACCTGGTAAAAACATGACTACCTGACTCGGTGCTGTGCAGGAAATAATCACCAGTTGATTTCTGATTTCTGATGAATTCTGCAGATGAAAGTCTAATTTTCTTTCAGCTATGTTTCTTAACCCTGTTCATATATTGTGAAATATGTCAGATATTTGCTAAAATCCAGGCGCAAAGTGGTCACAAGTCAACCAAAGCAGCGGTGGAAAGTAACTAAGTACATTTACTTGAGTATTTCCATTTTATGCCTCTTTATACTTCAATATTTCCCTCTGAAATGTAGTTTCATTTATAAACATGTTTATAAAATACAGCACATTTTTAAATATTAATCAAGTATTTTTAAATCTCTTTGACTTGTGACCTTGTGACCTCTTATATAAAATCAGTGTCTAGTTGTGTCTCAAAAGCAAATATTAGAGTAAAGATGTCCGAACACTGAAAACAGATTTGTGAATCAGAATTTTGAAGATGTAATAAAGGGCCGTATTTCTTCTTCTACTACACCGTCATCGCCAGCATTTTTTGGCAGCCTTCCTACATATTTTATTGTTCTGGCAGCTTGATGATGAGTCTGCAGGTCTGAGCACGATTGTTAAATCTGACATAAACTGAGAAGTAACGTTCCCCAAACAAAGCATGACAGCGTGCTGAGAGCCGCCAACCAAACACTGTGGGAGGGAAAGCGGAGCAGGAACAGGAGGGTGAGGATGTTTCTGACTGACAGATGAAGTTCCTCTCTGGGTGATGGGGGGTGTCAGTGTGGGAGAGACCATCCAGCAGAAATCCTCCCAGGCTTTGCTCTTTTTATTTTTTTTTCCTCCACTGTTCAAACACAATATCCAGGACACACTGGGTGTTGGCCTACATAATTCTTATCAAAGCAGTCAAAAGCTCTGATTTGAACTGTTTACACAAATGCATGTGTGTGTATTAGTTTGTTCAATTTTATCATATCTGTGTTTTTATCTATCATATATTATTCAGAAGACATTAAAGGATAGGTTCAGTTCATATTAAAACAATTCTGACATGCCCACATGTACATTGAAAGGCTCTTTCTTTAATCATCTGAGATCACATATTAAAGAGATTTCAGTGTAAGTGATGTGAAACAAAATCCTAAAGTTTTACCAAAGATAATTTGAGGCTTCAGTAGTCTGAATTTGACAAATCAAGTGAATATCTTCCAAAGTTACAGTCATATTTGTGATAGTTTCCTGCTTTGTGTTACTGTTCGTCTGCCACAGCTCAGCCATCTTTCTCTCCTTCCGGAAATATAAAGTCCTGTAACCTCGGTAGATACAGACTTCATTTGTTACGCCTCATATCAGCTTTAATTAACATTTATAATACTTTTTTTATGCACCACAGAAGCAGGACTGTGGATTTTGTCTCCCACACTTGCAATGAAATCGCTTTAGTAAGGGATCTTTTTAAGGTCGGTATGTATGGAGGACCGAAACTGCCAAAATCAAAAATAAATAAATAAATGACTCAATAAATAAAGTAATATGCCATTAAACACACCAAAAATAATATCACAACTAAATGTTGGCAAAAATGTATATTTCTGTTTCAATTTGCTTCTGTATTTAATTTGTATAAATTACCCTACTTATTTACACTCCCATTTAATTTAACATTTTATTAAAGTAATTTATTTTGCTTATGTATTATTTGCCCTTTGCATATAAATTCCCCTATTTATTACATTTTTAAAGATTTTTCCATTCTATTTATTAATTTATAAATGTATTTATCTGTCTTATTTTCCCTTTGTATTTTCCCCCTTATTTATTTCCCCAAACTTATTTATTTCTGTATTATTTTTCCTTTGCATTTTCTTTTTTCATTTCTTTATGCATTTCTGCTTCAATATGCAAATGAGGGGGCTGTCATGGAGGTGCCTTCAGTGTTGCCAGAAATGATTAAGGCAATCAATACCGCTTTCAATGTCCATATGGGACAGATATGGACTTGAGAAACCTTTTATCCTTTATTGACTTCTAAATTATATATAATAAATAAGAAAACACAGATATTGTAAAAATTTAACAGACAAATACATACAGACATTCCAGAGTCCAGTATCCAGTTCTGATGATAAATTCATGGCAATTTCGAGCAGCCGAGTGTGAAAAAACGTCGACCTCTTAGTTGTGATTCCCGGTCGGAGACATCTGGCTCTTCTGACAGCCGCAGTTTCTCACACTGGACAAAAAGAACTACAACAAACTGGTGTCAGGATTCTTGCAAAGCCTCTGGCAGTTAGATCTAAATAGAAGATGAACAGTGACACAGTGAATTCTGCTAATTAAAAGGAAGCGACAGACTGCCTTCACTTGTTGATGAACCTCTACGAATACATAATGATATAAGTTTAATTTCTAATTATATGCTGTGACTACAAGGTTAGCAAGGTTATGTGTGAACGTGCCCAAGTCTTTCTTCCCACTCTGACAACACAGCATGAATATAGAGTATTAGCTTTAATTTAATCTGTGCACTCAAACCATTATCCTTTTATGTGCTTTATTTAGCCATGTGCAAAAAGGAAATTCCTCCATCTGTGAGATATTTAACATTCAAGATGAATCTGCAAAACTGCTGGAAGTTGAATCAGTGTTTTATTTTTAGCAGCAAACGATAGATTCATTTATTTGTACAAAAATGTGGCAAATAATTATTCAAGAAGCCTCTAAGACACAAAGATACTTTAGTAAGGGATGTCTTTGAGGTCAGAATGTATGGAGGACTGCCAAAATCAAAAATAAATAAATAAATGATTCAATAAATAAATTAATATGCCATTAAATGCACCAAAAAATAATATAACAAATAAATGTCAGCATTAATTAATTGATCACAATTGACATAAATTAATATTTCTGTTTTAATTTGCTTACCTCTGTGTAAATTCTCCTATTTATTTACTTTCCCATTTAATTTTCCATTTTATTTATTCATTTAGAAATGTATTTATTTCTGTAATGTTTTCCCTTTTCTATTATTCAAGAAACCTCTAAAATGCGAAGATGTTCAGCTCTCTTCAATCACAGTTAATGATAAATAAGTAGAGTGTGCTGCAGAGTCAGTGAGGCTCAGCAGGACGAGATGGGGTCAGATGGCGGCTTGTTTTCATGTGTAACAGGAGGATTAGTTAAGCTCAACAGGCTCTCAGGTGACAGCAGTCCATCAGAGAGCGCAGTGTGGAGTCAGGTTGATGAATCCTTCAGTCAATGTCACACAACAGGTTTGGTAAATATTTAATGTGAGTCCTGAGGAAGAGCCAGCAGTCTGCTTCACAGAGGAGGATCAATGAGAAACACGACAGCCCGGTGTTCACAATCTGATCGTCATTGATCTGATGTGAAGTCCTCCAGTCTGTGATGTAATCATGTGCTGTGCCTTCACTCCTTAGTTAACTGAACAATAAAGGCACCTCTAGTGACTGAAATGTGTTGGTGATATTCTATATTTTTTCTTCATGTTCAGACTCAAACCAGCAGTGAGTGTATCTGCCAACAAGTGTCAGTATGTGTGTGTATCACAGCCTGATATATAAAAACTATTAAACTCAGTGAGCCACACTGTTGTTCCTTTATCACCATGAACACACACTGCAGTTTATTTATACACCGTCCTGCTGCCCCAAATACTCACTAGAGAGCCAAACGTGGATTCATCCGCCACTGAAAATAGTCCCCAACAAATGCACCATTTCCTCCTGAAACAATATATCTGTAGGTGTTTTTAAAGATTTACGTCTTCAGTAGGAACCAATGGGCTCAGAGCTGAGCGCCACAGACAGGAAGTCAGACAGGACTGAGAGATGGACTGACATGTTGTGGGTTTGAGTCACATGAGAACTGTTGATAAGAAAAATAAGATAACACAAGCCTTATCCTTTAAGGATTTCATTGTACAGAATGTGTTTCTGGCTCTTTACCAGGCTTTCCTATCCACTGAAGTCCAGAGAAACCCTTAAAACACCTAAAGCACGATGAGATACAATCTTAGTTCTTAGTGGTCTTTACTTTTTTGCTGTTGACTGGCTGTTTATTTTAATTATGTTATACATTTGCTTGTAATTACATTGTCAGCAAAGGTTAAACTGGGGTTCGAAGAAGGGCTGGGTGGTGTCAACGCCCAACAATAAACTGTTCGCACATTTACAGATAAAGTTTGTTTAGTCTGATCTTGTTCAGAGTGGTTAATGGTTTCCTTGTTATCCGCCTGCCTGTTGCCGACTGTAAACCAACAACTCCAGAGGGCCTCGACAGCGATTCAGTGGCCGACTCGGGGGATATGTTTGTGGAAACTCCCTGATCTTTCTTCTTGCACCATCAGGTAAAAATAATCACTTCTACACAAGAAATGTGTGTATTTCTGCTCTGCTCCCCAGAGGATGAACCCTTTAGATTCCATGATCTTTCCTCTAGCGCCACCCTCAGGACTTTACATTTTTAGCCCCCCTACTGATAAAACTCTAAGAATAGATAAATCATCAGGATGCTGTTTATTCTGTCCAACACCTTCATATTGCAATGTATAATGAATATTGTGCCCTCTAGGGGGCACTTTTCAGGTTTTAGCCTTTCAATCAAATAAAATAAAATACATTTTTGAAAATCCTGTGATGAGAAATGAAAAAATGAAAAATGGTGAATGGACCTTTAGAGCTTCAGTAACCTGCTCGGCCTGCAGGCCTTCAGGTTTGTGTTGTCTTAAAAATCAGTGGCTGGTTATGAAAATGCAGCAAAGACGAGAAAATAATAAAACAAACCAATCGATTTTTACTGCAAATACAGGTAAAGCAGACTGCTAAGAAAGGAAATGACTGCATAGAGAACAACAGAAGTATGTGTTTCCTGTTATCTGTAGCTTGCATATGGTCAATGTTCTCTGGCAGAGGGAGATGGTAATCCAGAGGCCTGCTGGGAGAATGATTTCCATAAATCACAGCGACACCTTTAAAGGGGCGAGGGGCCATTATCTCGATAAAAACAACTGTAGTGGGTTCTTTTCCCGCCTCGAGGCCCTGCAGGGACGGCCATGATGAATCAGAGTGTGTGTGTGTGTGTGTGGTGACATGTCGGTTCATCCTGTGTGAATGTAGATGGAGGTTTGGTTAAATGTCTCTGGTGACATTAGCTGCCTACAGGGCTGATTGATTCTGTCTTTACTCGTGTTTTATTTTACCTCCTGGTTTTCTTCCCCTCTTTTTTTATTTTCATTTTTTGTTTGTTTGTTTATGGGAACCTCCTCCTCCATTTGTCACATTTTCAGAGACGTGTACACATGGCTTTATATTCATATGTTTAAAGAAACAGCTCAACGTTTTGGGAAATCCGTGTGTTTGTTGTCACCCAGCCAGATAATCAGACTGAGACTCACTTCATTATTCAGTCTGACAACTGTTGATTGTAGGGTTGTTGGTTCCAAACCCGGCTCCTCCTGTCCACATGTCAGTGTCCTTGAGCAAGACTCTGAACCTGAAATTTGTTGCCTTCTGGGTCTAGCTAGTAGTTTAATTGTATTTTATTCTCGTAGGTTTCTCCTTGATCTACTGTGACTTGGGTTAAACCTCATTTATACGTCACTTTGGACAAAAGCGTCCGCCAAATTAATGAATATAAATGTGAATGACGTATCCATCCTGCTAACATCATTTGCATCCATCTCATCCACACTCAATGCCATTTTTGTGGTAGTTTTTCTGGTGCTGTTTTTAGCGACATTCAATTCAATTCAGTTTTATTTATATAGCGCCATATCATAACAAAGTTATCTCAGGGCACTTTTTCGAATAGAGCAGGTCTAGACCGACTCTTTATATTTACAGAGACCCAACAGTTCCCACCATGAGCAAGCACTATGCGACAGTGGCAAGGAAAAACTCCCTTTTAACAGGTAGAAACCTCGAGCAGAACCAGGCTCAAGGTGGGCGGTCATCTGCCTCGACCGGTTGGGTTGAAGGGGGAGGGGGGAGCGGGAGAGAGAGAGCAGGAGGAAAGAGAACATACAGCAGCACAATACAGTTCCACATAGGGATGTAAGGCAATAGATATGGTAATGGCATTGATGTTAACACCAACAGAAACAACACTAAGAGCAACACTATAATAGCAATACTAATAACAAGAGCAACAACAGCAATAGCAGCAGCGGGTGCAGAACAGGAACACGGGGGCAGCAGGCGGCAGCAACCACAGACCCAGACCCCACAGCTCCGGAGGCAGAAATACCTGCAGAAAGCAACAGAAGTGGAGGGAGAGAGAGAGAGAGAGAGAAAGCACACAACTACTGGAAGAAGTTGAATTAATAACAAGCATTGATGGGATATGAGGGCGTACAGATGGAGAGGAAGAGGAGGAGAAAGGAGCTCAGTGCATCATAGGAAGTCCCCCGGCGGTCTAGGCCTATAGCAGCATAACTAAGGGGTGGCTCAGGGGTCACCTGAGTCAGCCCTACTATAAGCTTTATCAAAGAGGAAAGTCTTAAGCCTACTCTTAAATGTGAGGAGGTTGTCCGCCTCCCGTACACAAGCTGGGATCTGGTTCCACAGGAGAGGAGCTTGATAGCTGAAGGCTCTGGCTCCCCATTCTACTTTTAGAGACTCTAGGAACCACAAGGAACCCTGCATTCTGGGAGCGCAGTGCTCTAGTGGGGTAATAGGGTACTATGAGCTCTTTAAGATATGATGGTGCCTGACCATTTAGGGCTTTGAAGGTGAGGAGAAGGATTTTAAATTCTATTCTGGATTTTACAAGGAGCCAGTGTAGAGAAGCTAATATTGGAGAAATATGTTCTCTTTTTCTGGTTCTTGTCAGTAAACGTGCCGCAGCATTCTGAATCAGCTGGAGAGTCTTAAGGGATTTATTGGGGCAACCTGATAATAGAGAGTTGCAATAGTCCAGCCTAGACGTAACAAATGCATGGACTAGTTTTCTGCATCTTTTTGAGATAGGATGTGCCTGATTTTTGCAATGTTACGTAAGTGAAAAAAGGCAGTTCTTGAAGTTTGTTTTATGTGGGAGTTAAAGGACATATCCTGATCAAAGATAACTCCAAGATTCCTTACGGTGTCGCTGGAGGCCAGGGCAGTGCCATCTAGAGAAACTATATCTTTAGATAATGTGTTTCGAAGGTGTTCGGGGCCAAGTACAATAACTTCAGTTTTGTCTGAGTTTAACATCAGAAAATTGCAGGTCATCCAGGTTTTTATGTCCTTAAGGCAATGCTTGAAGTTTAGCTAATTGATTGGTTTCATCTGGCTTGATCGATAAATATAATTGGGTATCATCTGCATAACAATGAAAATGTATGGAGTGCTTCCTAATAATATTGCCTAAAGGAAGCATATATAAGGTGAATAGAATTGGTCCAAGCACAGAACCTTGTGGAACTCCGTGACTAACTTTGGCTTGCGAGGATTCATCGTTAACATGTAAAAACTGATATCGATCTGATAAATAGGATTTAAACCAGCTTAGTGCAGTGACTTTAATGCCAATTAAATGTTCTAGTCTCTGTAATAGAATGTGATGGTCAGTGGTATCGAATGCAGCACTAAGATCTAGTAAGACAAGTACAGAGACAAGTCCTTTGTCTGATGCAATTAGAAGGTCATTTGTAACTTTCACCAGTGCTGTCTCTGTGCTATGATGCACTCTAAATCCTGACTGAAAATCCTCAAACAGCTTGTTGTTGTGTAGAAAGTCACACAACTGATTGGCGACTGCTTTCTCAAGGATCTTAGAGAGAAAAGGAGGGTTAGATATAGGTCTATAATTTGACAAAATCCCTGGATCAAGAGTGGGCTTTTTAAGAAGAGGCTTAATTACAGCTACTTTAAAGGACTGTGGCACATAGCCTTTTAATAAGGACAGATTGATCATATCTAGTAAAGAAATGCTAACTAAGGGTAAAATTTCTTTAAGCAGCCTAGTTGGGACGGGGTCTAAGAGACACGTTGATGGCTTAGATGAGGAAATCATGGAAGTTAGTTGATACGGTTGATGGGAGAAAAGCAGTCTAAATGTACAGGTTTACAGTTGTTTCTAAGGTTCCTGTGTTTGAAGATAAGTCAGTACCAACTGAGGGCAGGAGGTGCTGAATTTTTCTCTAATAGTTAGAATTTTATCTTTAAAGAAGCCATAAAGTCATTACTACTGAGGTCTATAGGAATACATGGCTCAACAGAGCTGTGACTCTCTGTCAGCCTGGCTACAGTGCTGAACAGAAACCTGGGGTTGTTCTTATTTTCCTCTATTAATGATGAGTAGTAGCTGCTCTGGCATTACGGAGGGCCTTCCTATAAATTTTAAGACTATCTTGCCAGGCTAAACGTGATTCTTCCAGATTGGTGGAACGCCATTTCCTTTCAAGTTTTCGCGATGTTTGTTTTAATTTGCGGGTTTGCGGGTTATACCATGGAGCTAACCTCCTCTGTTTTATTATCTTCTTTTTTAGAGGGGCGATAGAGTCGAGTGTCATTCGTAGTGAGCCTGCAGCACTATCAACAAGATGATCAATTTGGGAGGGACTAAAGTTAGCATAGGAGTCATCTGTTACATTGAGACATGGAACTGAATTTAATGCCGATGGAATCACTTCCTTAAATTTAGCTACAGCACTATCAGATAGACATCTAGTGTAGGAATGTTTGCCTAATGGCGTGTAGTCCAGTAATAGGAATTCAAAAGTTAATAGAAAATGGTCTGATAAAAAAGAATTCTGTGGAAAGACTATTAGATGTTCAATTTCAATCCCATAAACAAGAACAAGGTCGAGGGTGTGGTTAAAACAGTGAGTGGGTTTATGTACACTCTGACAGAAGCCAATCGAATCTAGTAATGAGATAAACGCAGCACTAAGGCTATCATTTTCTACATCCACATGAATATTAAAATCACCTACAATAATTATTTTATCTGTTTTAAGGACTAAGCCTGATAAGAACTCTGAGAATTCAGATAAAAATTCAGAATACGGTCCAGGAGCTCGGTACACTGTAACAAATAGAATTGGCTGTACTGTTTTCCAGGTTGGGTGTGAAAGGCTAAGAACAAGGCTTTCGAACGAGTTATAATTTAGTTTAGGTTTAGGTTTGATTAATAGGCTTGAGTCAAAGATGGCTGCAACTCCACCTCCTCGGCCTGAGCCTCGAGGAATGTGAGTATTAATGTGACGGGGGGGGTGGATTCATTTAGGCTGACATATTCATCTTGACACAGCCAGGTTTCAGTGAGACAAAATAAATCAATATTATGATCTGATATTAGATCGTTTACTAGAACAGCTTTAGATGAGAGAGATCTGATATTTAAGAGTCCACATTTAATTCTCCTATTTTGTTGTACTGTTGCAGTGGAGGTTTTACTTTTTATTAGGTTTTTATGTGTAACTCTTCTTCTGTTTACTTTTGATTTAAATAATTTAAGTGGTCTGGGGGCAGACAACCTCTCTGTGGAGTTTAGGGTGGGTAACTGCTCTAATGGAAGCGCAGAGAAGCGTGTAGGACTGCAACTCTGCATCCTGGTCTGGACCACAGACTGTATTAAGTCTATGGTCTGAACTCTGAATTGTCATGGCTTTGGGCCACTAATAAATTCGGCCAGATTTCTAGATATGAGAGCGGCTCCATCCAAAGTGGGATGAATGCCATCTCTCCTAATCAGACCAGGTCTTCTCCAGAAAGTCCGCCAATTATCTACAAAGCCCACATCATTACCTGGACACCACCTCGACAACCAGCGGTTGAATGATGACATGCGGCTATACATGTCATCGCTAGTAAGATTAGGCAGGGGTCCAGAGAAAACTACGGAGTCCGACATTGTCTTTGCATATGTACACACCGACTCCACATTAATTTTCGTGACCTCCGATTGGCGCAATCGGCTGTCATTACCGCCGACGTGAATAACAATCTTAGCATATTTACGTTTATCCTTAGCCAGCAGTTTTAAATAGGATTGAACGTCGCCCGCTCTGGCCCCTGGGATGCATTTGACTATGGCCGCTGGTGTCGCTAATTTCACGTTTCGCAAAATGGAGCTGCCAATAATTAGTGTTGGTTCCTCAGCGGGTGTGTCGCTGAGTGGAGAGAACCTGTTAGAAAAGTGAACGGGTCGGTGGTGAACCGTGGGCTTTGGTTCAGGGCTGTGCTTCTTTCGGACAGTCACCCAGCCTCCCTGGCTTCCCGGCTGCTCGGGAGTTGCCGGGAGAAGCTGCCTCTGGTCGAGCCGCGACTCTAACTCACTGAGCCTCCAACACAGTGAATAAACTACATTTGTTACACGAACCATTATCGCTAAAGGAGGCAGAGGAATAACTAAACATCTGACACACCGAGCAAGAGAGAGCAGGAGAGGGAGAAGGAGAGAGGAGAGAGAGGAGGAGAGAGAGAGAGAGCAGGAGAGGGAGAAGGAGAGAGGAGAGAGAGGAGGAGAGAGAGAGAGAGGGAGCAGGAGAGGGAGAAGGAGAGGGAGAAGCCATCGCTAACTGAGCTAAAGTAGCAACTACTTAGCGTGTAAACAACTGTGGGATTAGCGGAAAGTCGCTAAAAGGAGACAGATATGAGTGCTTAAACAGAGCTAGTGTATCCTTAAATGTATAGCGGGTAATTAACCGCTATAGTAAAGAAAATATCAAAATTAACTGGGTTTAGCTGGAGCAGCGAACTTTGCAATCAGTAACACAGAAACACCGGTAACCGGAAATGAGACAATACGTTCACCTGAGCACGTCAGCACGTCACGCTGACATGGCTCTAAGGACGGCAGTGTCAGTCTGTCAGTTCTCCACTTTGGTTGAGATTGAAATATTTCAATATCTATTAGATGGATCGCCATAAAATTTGGTTCATACATTCATGATCCCCAGAGGATGAATCCTACTGACTCTGGTGATCCTCTGACTTTTCATCTAGCGCCACCATCAGGTCAACATGTTAATGTGTCCAACACTTTGGTTTATGACCAAATACCTGCAGAACTAATGACATTCCCATCAGCCTCAGCTGGACTGTTAATGACTGTTTATTAGCTAATGTTAGCATGCTAACACACTAAACTAAGAACATTACACCTGCTAAACCTCAGCATGTTAGCATTGTCATTGTGAGCATGTTAGCATGTTAAGTACAGTCTCACAAAGCTGTTAGCATGACTGTTTCTGGATGTAGCTCGTTAGCTAACTGTGTAGAAAGATGACGTCTACATTCTTAATCCCACCTTTAAAGAAAAACAAATCCTGGACAATCTGACACGTGTGCAGTGATTCAGAGGTCTGGAACCAGTTTATTCATGTCTGCTCACGTCTTTCCATTGACTTTGTGTGAAGTTGCACCTCTAAACTTTGTCTTCTGAAACTTGTATTGAATTGAAGGTCTTTACAAGTCCAGGAAAAATGTTTGTATGTGTGAAACAGGCCAAATGAAATGGAAACAACACACATTTATGCATCAGCGTGCTGATTTGTTGTCTATGTCCTGTATGTGCTGTTTGCTGTGTCTCACCCTCTCATGCCATCAGCGCTCGGACCGTCCGATAAATGGAAGTCAGCAGCCTCTTGTCTTGGAAAGGATGGCAGCCATCGCTGTTTATCTTCCCCCCGCAGCCTCCGCTCGGCCAACTATTCAGCGTTTTAAACACCTGACATCTGACCGGACTGAAACCCCCCCAACACAGCCTGCTGCATTGTACCGGCTGAACACCTCGTTCCTCTCCGCCCGCCACCATCCGAGGATTATCCAGGAGATTAACTACAATATTGTCTTGACATCAGTTAGCGGCTGTGTGCTTTGGCTCTGTTCACAGGTGAGATTTGTTCTCCCGGCGTGACCGTCTGAATGCTAATGAGGCGGTGGATCGCCCGTTTCCACAGCGATAAATGTCCTGGATGCTCTGAATGTGTGACTCAAACCAGATGTGTGTTTGCGAACACACAGATATCAGAAACACAGAATACTGTAGAACATCTTTAAGAGAAATATTTCAATCTGACACATTCAGAGCAGGATTCATGAGATTATTAATGACTAAAATATGACACCTTCCTTTCCTTACTACCATGTCAGGATTATAATTCATTTTTTTAAAAATGGTCCCAACTTTTCAAATATGAGGATTTGCTGTTTTTCTCTCTAAGTTTCTCTGATTTCATTTCCAATCGTTGGATTCTAGTAGTTTTTCCAAAGGTTGATTTCGAAGCCCTCCATCTTAAACACATCTGAGGATTACCCCAAAAACTGGATCCAGCCCGGGTTATTAGTGTGGTAAACACGGAGAACCTTCATGCTGTGAGGTGACACTGATCCTCCACCAGGCCCGGCCTGTTGGTGCAGATAGAAACACCGCAGAGAAATATGTATTAATTGGCAGTGGGAGAGCAAGTGTATCCACACAGAGCTGCTGCATCCAGAATGTCATCAGGACCTTGAGATTACAACGGAAAATCAATTAGGGTCTGTAATGCGGAGCGGCAGGCCGGGGAGCCGCCGCCGCTCACAGGTTTAAATTGGCTGCTGGAGCCGAGGAGCCGGCCGCTCGGCTCTTCAGCTGATTGTCCCTGGCAGAGGTCGGAGGAGCTCTCCAAACATTTAACACCAAACAACAGGGCGACTGATTACAAGTGATCACTGCACCGAGGCTGCGCTGCCCTCTGCTACATGAACACTGCTGCTCAGTCTGTTAACAGCTGAGAGGCTGATCCTAATGATGGGTTTAGTTGTTGATGCATTCATTTTATTATTTACCTTTTGTGGCATTATTTCACTTACTTTCTGTGGTCTGTGTTCGGTGTGTTCTGTCTTTATTCTGTGTGAGGAGGGAAGACGAGCAGACACTTTCTGAAAGCTAATGATCCGAATAAACAAAGAATAATTACATGTTGATTGTTTTTGTGATTGGTTCCATGGTTGGATGGGTTTGAAAATTAAAAAGATATTGTGTTAAGATATTAGATATCAAGATAAGATACTATATTATATAAATATATAACCAGCGGCACAATAAAATCAAGTTAAATTAATTAAAAATAAAAGAATAACATTTGCTTTTAAAGGACCATAACACTGTTTTTGTGTTTTAGCCTATTAATAAAGACTATTTAAAAACATGTTTAATGTCTCTACAAGTTGATTTTCATCCTGCACACATTAAAAAGCCTAGAATATCACAGCAGTAAGGTCCTTTAAAGATGCAGTGTTGGTGTCCTCAGCTGCGTCGCAGATGTGGAGTTTCTGCTCATGTGTCTGGATGGAAACAGATAAAGCAGCGTTCAGCCGTCCAAACATCGCTGCAGGCTGATTATCACAGCGTTCAGAGGCCTCGGGCTCAGATTTACGGGCCTCAGTCGCTGCCTGCAGCTCTCAGTGAAGTGACACAAGGACCGTCTGCTGCAACGTCGACATCTGCTGGCTGCAGAGCTGCAGCACAGGACAACAGGACGGCTGTCGAACCAGCAGCCTGCAGGCTTTCAATACAACCCAAAAACACAACACAGGGAGCGACTCAGAGTGTTACAGGAAATAAATGTTCTATAATATCTGAAAGGAAACAGAGTGTTGAGAAAAGAGACTTCAGACTGAAGCACGCAGAAACAATGTGAGCAGATATTTCCTTAAATATGGTATAAATAGTCCATTATTGATTATTCTAATAAGCACTAGAAATGCGTGTATTTATATTGATCATTGACAGTATAAAGACAGAAGCACAAAGGCAAAATAATGTATTTTACACATTCATATTATTTATTTAATCTCCTTTTAATGTTTTTTTTATATATATACATGAACATTTATGAAAATGTATTCAAAAGCTATTATTTTACATCCAGTACAAAATATACATAATATTACCATATTATTGACATAAATTATTTGTTAATTTATCTTATAACGGTTACATAAAACAAACCATATTTAAAGCAAAAAGCCCAAAAAAAGAGATAATTGGAATTTAAACAACTGAACGGAGTTCAGCAGGCGTCATGGAGGGAAAAAACATTTATACACAGAAATTAATAATTTACAGAACAAAGAATTAAACATACTGGTAACATTTTAACACATTTTATTTGTTTAAGAAACCTCAAAGATAACACGATGTTGTTGAACTATATCTGCGTCCTAATGTTGGAGTTAATGTATGATGGACAAACAGACAGACAGATGGACGGTTCTATGGATGGATGATGTTTAGATGGACGGATGAATAAATCCATCCTTAAAACAATAATACCATTGTCTGTTGTAGCTCTACAGTAGGATGATGGACGAATGAATATACTGATTCTTCCAACAATAATATAATTCAGTCAGACAACTCGCGTTGAAATGTTTATTATGCAGCAGAACGTAGTTAGAGTTTGGCGTCTAGGCTCCGACCTCATCACTACCAGCCAATGTGTTTACATGATATATTGAGGAGTGATGAGCACATATCTTAAACCCCCCGGAGCCTGCAGGTGGATGCTGGGGTGGTGGTGGGGCTGAAAGAACAAGCGGCAATACTGATGCAGGGCAGCAGTGGCCTTGACAGGCAGAGGGAGAGATGGGAAATTTTTTGCAGTTTAAATAGAGCGCCAAATTGAGAGGGTGTGTTCGGTAGATGGTTGAGGAGAGTGAGGCCTGTCACATGTGTAGCAATGCAGCTCGAGTTGACTGCCTGAACTAGCTCGCAGGCGTCGCTCCATTTGTTGAACAAGTGAATGGATGATTCTAAGGTTGGACAGATGGATGGATGGATGGATAGATGAATAGATGGATGAATAGATGGATGGATGGATGAATAGATGGATGGATGGATGAATAGATGGATGGATGGATAGATGGATGGATGATGGATGGATAGATGAATGGATGATGGATGGATAGATGAATGGATGATGGATGGATAGATGAATGGATGGATAGATGGATGGATGATGGATGCCTGTTCATGGCTCCATGCGATCGTGGTCGATGATGTGAGACAGAGTGAACGTCTCCATCCTTCAGTCTGAACGTCGCCCCCCCCCCCCCACCAGCCTCCCTTCATTTCTCCACTGGGACTCTATATAGAGTCTATTTATAGAGCCTGGTGGAAACACATCACAATGAACAGGATTCCCAGCCCCCCCCCCCCCACTCTCTCTCTCTCTCTGATCCAAAAAACAACAAAAGATATGAAATGAAATGTGGGAATTTGACAGAATAAATGAATAAATGTGAGCTGTCCGTCAGTAACACATGAAGTGATTTATTGGGATTTACACCCAGACTCACAATGACAGAATACCAAAGTGGACTGTAAACACTGATTAGCCCACTGCTCAACATCTGTGTACCCCAAGTGTTTGACATTGGACTCGAGGTTATTGTAGTCCTGTCTTGTGTATGGACTACAAACATGAAGGTCGAGGGAAACACCCAAGAAAGACAACTGACTATCAATCAGCACCTGCTGGCCAGATATCAGTGCTGCAGATATTCTTGGTCCCCAGAGGATTATTCCTAAAGATTTAGATTAACTCCTGATCTTTCCTATAGTACCTCCTTCAGGACCAAATGTCCACCAAACATAAGTCGTCAGTATGTTGTTTACGCTGTCCAACACTTTATGTCGATTGTATAGGGTGTGATAAACATAAGAAATTTACTTGCTTGTATTTTTAGCCACGCTAGCTGCATGGCTCTAGGGAGGGCAAAGTCGGTCAGTCGGTTCAGACATTCATGTTCCCCTCAGGATGAATCATAATAACATTGGTGATCCTCATCTAGCACCATCATCATTTGATTTATGACCAAATACCTGCAAAATTACATCAACCTCAGCTGTACTTTGTGTTTAGCCCTAATTAGCAAATGTTAGCATAAACGTTATGGGCTACCTGCAAACATCAAGCCCCCAGGAAGTGCACCGGGCTTTGAAGCCAGTTTGACATAGTGGCCAAACCGTGTAATTACAACCTCCGGGTCATCACGTGATGCACTCTGGCCCCAAGAGACTTTTTCCCACAGACTCACGTTGTGAAAGACATCTGTAAATCAGAGGATCATTTTTTTGAGGTACAACAACTCGCCAGGACAAACACTTAAACAGCCCTTATTTAAATCATGACGTCCTAAAAGTTGTAAAATGCATAAATAGCTGAATCCAGAGTTACAGAGTCTCTGTGGTTCAGGTGAGTCAGCCTGAGACCGAGCGGTTTGGAGGCGGGGCTAAAGGAAAAGCTAGTGCGCTCGCTCTATGGGCCGTACAACACGGAAGCTATGTGGAAGATCCGGGTCATTTTATACCCGGGAAGTCGAACTTTTTTTGGCTTCATGCGCCGCTGAGCAGCTTTCATAGGAATGAACGGGCCCCGCCTCCGACGCTGTATCCAGTTCCCTTTATACATCCATGGCAAACATCAGCAAGCATTGGGACTGTCGATTGTCTGTGTCTTCCAAAACCATTAAAAATGACTGTTAATAAATAATAAATCTGTTATATTATGTGTCAAAGCTGTGGTTAAAGTTTAGGCGCAAAATAACTTTTGCTCCCGTCATAATTATTACGTCTGCTAGAGGGCGCTGTCACTTCAACATAAACAGATGTCAGTCTCCTCTTGTCGTATATTAAAGGGAAAGTTCACCTAAATTACAAAAAAAACAAAAACATATTTTTCTCATTAACCTCTTGTGGTACGACGTCTCTGAGATTTCAGCCTCCTTTTCTTTGTGCTACTTTGAGCAGCACAAAGAAACGAATGTATTGTATTGGAGTGACAGCAGAAACCTTGGATTGATCTGTCACTCTCGGTCCTGTCTGCATAGCTAGAAACCACCAGAGGTTAGCAACAAAATGTGTGTTTTTTGTTTTTTTTTGTACCTGTTTTTAGATGTAGCGTTAAAGTAAGTGATTATATGTCACTTTTTTATTTTGCTGTGAGAACCGATTGGTCATTTTCTACATATTAAAGCTGTAACATTTATTTAATACAGATAAGTACAAGCTCATCAGGAGATCCAGTTGCACTTTTTCTGCTAGGGTCAGCCAATCTGTCACAACAATGAAAAGACAAATCATATTTCACAAGTTAAAGTTTAATAAATTCACCGTCCATCCCCAGCTCCTCTGACAGTCAGTTTATTTTGTAAATCTCCTTTTTCCCTCTCACTGTATGTAGATTAGTGGGGTATTTATAATCTATCTTCCAGTTATATTCCCAGTCATACAGCACACAAGTGTCAAGTATCTGCTGCTGCGATTAAGCTCATCATTATTCTCCATATTTGGGTCACATAGTCCCTATGTACTCTCTTCATTTGCATAATCACAGAATACCATATCAAAACCCTCTTTCTTTAGTATTTCCCTCCACTGCTCACAGACATATTTTGGTGGTGTGTTTGCAGATAAGAGCAGATTTGAAGCTTCATTCATGGACAGAAACCATTTGTGTTCAGTGTTTATCATCATGAATACATACAGTGAGCCATAGGCGTGAACTCTGGTTGCTATCGTGTGCTGATAAACACTGAATGTGGACTAATCTGTTGTGTCTATAGATTACCGGCAAAAATAATAGACGACTTGTCCTTTAAGTGTTGAATTAAATATTTAACAACACTGCTATACAATGGTGCTTTTTTTAGCCACGCTAGCGACTAAATGTTCCTGTGTCTTTGGTCCAGACTGAAATCTTGACGACTCTTAGATAGATTGCCATGAAATTTTGTGCAAACATTGATTGTCCCCAGAGGATTAACCTTAATGACTTCGGTGATCCCCTGACGTTTCCTCACTCAAATATCTCAACAACTATTGGACGGATTGCCATGAAAGCCATTTATATTCCCCACAGGATGAATTGTAACTCTCATTCCCATGTGTTCAGTGCTAATTAGCAAACGTTAGCATGCTAACACACGAGATGGTGACCATGGTAAACATTAGCAAAGCCAGCTAATTTATATTGCATTTCTTTTTTAAGAGAAGTTACAGAGTGTTTTAAAGTAAGCCTTTTACCTGCCAGACATGCTAAACATCAACGTGTTAGCAATGTCATTGTTAGCATGCTGACGTTAGCATTTAGCTCATAGCACCGCTGTACCATTAGTTAGCCATATTCAGTCATGAGACAAGGACAACTAGAGGTTAGCTGGATGTAACTCTAGTTATATATAAATTCACATGTTGCTCACCGTCTCCCTGTATCACAAAGCAAATTAAATGCTGTAAATTCAGTTACTGTGGGAATATATTTAAAAACAGATTACGTAACAAGTGACAAATTATCAAGAATGTCAAACATTCTCTGGTTCCAGCTTCTTCAGTTGGAGGATTTGCTGTTTTCCTCTGTTTTATATTACTGAAAACTGAATATATTTAGACTAGTTTGTTTTGTTGGACAAAGACTTTTGAAGACGTCACCTTAAGCTCTGGGCACTTCCGTACATTTTTCACTGTTTTCTGACATTTTATACACCCAACAAAAAATAGATTAATCAAGAAAATGGTCCCCAGATTAATCAACAATAAAGATAATTGTTAGTTGCAGCCCTACATTTTATTATAACCTGAGGACACAAAATAGATGTCATGTTTTCAGGGGTCAGTGGCTGCCTCTGCC
This sequence comes from Macquaria australasica, assembly GCA_005408345.1. Taxonomy (NCBI): domain Eukaryota; kingdom Metazoa; phylum Chordata; class Actinopteri; order Centrarchiformes; family Percichthyidae; genus Macquaria; species Macquaria australasica. The sequence continues at coordinate 208,758 of SEMN01000646.1, forward strand.
TGAGTGATGCTGCCGACACATTAATGGAAAGCAGCAGTGGGCCCAGTGTCGTACCCTGAGGCACTCCCAAAACAATGTTTGATATCTGAAGATAACATTAGGAACAACCTAAAAAACTAAAAATGAGCTCTGCTTGTTATCTCAAGATAATAAGACGACAAGTAATATAATAAAATAACAGATGATGTTTAACAGACCCAACAGAAGAAGCAGAAGAAGCTGCAGCAGCCTGCCAAAGTTACATCCCGATTAGCTTTGAAGGAAGCTTAATTGCCTTTTAATTGCCTCCTTTATTAACAAAGGAAATCCCTCTGACATTCTAGTGTTTGACTTTGCTCTGATTTCAGTGTTATTGATGTCTTTCTTCTGGTCCCTTCTGTCTCATGTAACTCCCTCTTTGTTCGGTCGTCTCTGTAACGCCGCCGGCTCCGGGGCAAAAAGACAAAAAGACTCTCTCTGAAATTCCTCCCCACAGAGTTTGTGCCGGCTTTGCATATGAATTTGTTTGTGAGTAAATCCTTCCCTCCAGGATTTCTTTTTTAACTCCAACGCCTCAGCAGGAGACATCAGAGTCTCCTGAAGAAACAGGAGACTCTTCAGACTTAAGTTTGACAGAGCTCAGTATTAAAGTTATAATCCAATTTTGTCTTTCTGATAAATTCACATCTGGCAGTCACAGAGAGATATTAGGTACAAAGGTTAGAATAAGATACAACTTTAGTGGAAACTTGTCTTTAGTTCACCAAAACATAAAAGCAACATACAACATATACGGTAGATCAAATAGGTAATAAAACACAATTATAGTACAAAACAGTACATTAGTAAAACATTAAAACATTCATATACTGTGGAGAAAGATTTGTCTCAGATGAAATTGTTGATTTTACTTGAAATAAAAGACTTTTAACGTATATTTTTGGTTAATAAAGACTCAGAGTTCAGAGTCTCACAGAGAAATTAAAGGATAAGAAGATTTGTATCAATAGTAAAATCTCGCGTCCTGACACTGGTGATCAGTTGTACTTTATTAACAGTGTTTCAGTTCTTGGACCTTCATCAGGTAAAAATCTGTCCCACTTGATGAAGATTTAAGGACTGAAACATTATTAATAAAGTTAAGAAAATAAAAGATACATTGATAAAGTGACTAACAGTGTGCAGGATTCTTTGTTTCTTATAAAATCATCACATCTGAAAACACCTGAGGGTGATTTTGTTTGACTCAGTGAACCATTTTCCAACATAACATTAAATCTAATCTGTTGCAAAAGATATTTGGGTTTTAAAAAGCTTCAGACTTCAACAGTAGAGTCACAAATCAGACTCAATCAGCTGCAGAGCCTGAACTCAGTCCAGCAGATGTCAGGCTTTCACCACCTCTGCTGTGGAGGAATCTGACAGCAAACACTGAAGCTTTGTTCATCCGTATATTTTGTCTGACTTCATGAGTTTTCATTTGAAGATAAATCTGCTTTGTTTATTTTCTGCCTTCAGCAAAAGCTGATCTGAGACACAACTTAACAGAAAAAGAAACTAAACTTGTGATTTTCTGTAATCTCCTGGATTTTTCTTCCTGCTGACTGTAAAGTAAATATAACACCTGACTGTCAGGTTAAATTTGTATTATTCTTTGTGGACTTTAAAGGGGAACTCAGACCATTGCAGCAGATCCACACATCAAAGAATAACAGGATTTTAAAAAGAACAGAGGAAATGGTTCCAAATTTAACATATAAATAAGAAAACACATATATAAACAGATGTTACACAGCAGGAGTGAAATTGTAAGATACCACGTGCAGCATAAAAAGAAGGAAAATTACCATAGATCACAGTTTGCATGTTTACTATTTGTAAACAGAGATTTTAAAGGTGTTTTATATCTCCTAAATCAGCACCACCTCTGCTATCAAGTGTTGTCACCCAATAAACTACGACTACTACTGTAAGATTTAAGTAAACACATAAAATGAAAACAAAAAATAACATTTTCAACACAGTAAACACACAATAATGTTCAGAAATGTCCTTTTTTAAAATAGAAGTCTGACTTCTGTTTCCTCTCTGATCTGAAGCCTTGGTTTAAATAGAAAATTCACCTTCTTCCCGTCTTAAAGCCTCCGTGACGCCTCAGCCTGCTGCTGCTGACTGACTCATGTTGAGGATTTTCAGGTGAACTGTACGCTTCACCGAGCTGCCACTCCGTCTCTGTCAGCTGCAGCTTAAACTGAGTCTCTGCAGGTGAGACGCAGCTAGAATAACAGCACCTGAGCTGAGACACAAAGAGCAGGAAAAAACCAAAACTGATTCCAGGAAGCTGGAGGAGAAAAGATGCCAAACATTCTCCAAATAGCTTCAGTCAGAGCCGGAGATGATCAATATCTGTGTCATGTCGCCTGCCTCGTCATCAGAGCTGGAGGAAGTACTCAGATCCTTTACTGAAGTACAAGTACTAATACCACACAATCCTGCATTCAAACCCTTACTTAAGTAAAGTATGTAGTATTATCAGCTAAAAGTACTTAAAGTATCAAAGTAAAAGTACTGCTGTTTCTGGATTAATATTCCTGCTGCATTAATGTGGACGTTGCATTTTACTGCTGTGGATACAGACTGCAGACTACTTTATATCCTGTCAGGTGGCTTAATCCATACAAAATATATCGTCATTTATGATTTGATTATATTTTATATTAACAATTTGACTGCAAAGTAGCTAAAGCTGTCAAAATAAATGTAGTGGGGATAAAAGGACAATGCAGTACTTTTACTTGTAACGGTATTTCTACTCTGTGGTATTACTACTTCTACTGCAGTTTATCTGCACAGCTGTGAATAAACATCTCATTTTGTCCTTCAGGGCTTCCTGAGGTGAGCTGCAACTGAGCATGCGCAGTCCGCCTGCCAGCGGGCGGCTGTTGGAGGAAGTTTGGATCGACTTCGCACCTGTTGACTCGCGTCAGCTTCTCTACCGCCACAGGTGAGTGTTTGACCGCTTCGTGCTGCCTCATACCTTCTCAGGAGCCTGATTAAACATGACATGACGTTTCAGAAGATACAAAGATAATGTTTAACCGCGTGTCGCTGATAAACGCAGGTGAGCGGGTTAGTGAATCGGCTCAGGTGTTGCCGAGATGCTAAATATAGCTTTTTACCTGCTAGCTAACCAGCGGTATGACTTTGTGGAGTTTGTGTGTTAGCTAGCTGAAGTTTAACGTCGCGTTTTCAAGGTCAGTTAACTTTAGTTGTCTTTAACTTTTAATTGTGATGTTGAACGTGAGTCAGCTGCTGCCATCCCCTGAACGCCTCACCTGGCAGGTGTCGTTCTGCTTCTGATTTACACTTGAACTCTTTCTCCTTCAGCAGAAATGACCTCAACATCAGGTCTGGAGGAGCTGGCAGAAATAGGCGAGTCCGTTAAACACACACACACACACACAATCATTAATTAGTGAATTAATTCATGTTCCTTTATTTAACCAAGTCAAACATGTTGAGATTAAAGTCTAATGTTTGATGGGCATTGACACATTATTACAACAGTGTTCACATCATCCATGTAAGGTTAGAAATAAGAGTAAAGGCTCATTTAACACTTTATCTGCTGCCTGGGCAGCTGAACCTGTTGCAGTGACTTCATGCTTTCTATTGTTGATTGTTTCTTTGGAGATGATTTGGACGTAACTGTAAAGGCTTTACGGGCTCCTTAAACGTGATACATGGTTTCAAGCTAACTTCACTTAGTAATATCTTTACACACACACTTAGTGATGCATCTTATATGTGTGAACAGCTGGTTTAATATAATCAAAGAAATCAGAGATATTTTCCTTTTTATTTAAATGTACTCATACATTTTACTGCAGTAAAAGTAGTAATACTACAGTGTAGGAAGAGTCTTGCGTAAAAGTACAAAAGCATTAGCTTCAAAATATACATAAAGTACCAAAAGTAAAAATATTCCTCATGCAGAATAATGTTTATGATATTATTGGATTGTAATTGATGCATGTGTTCATCACTTTAATGCTGCAGCTGGTAAAGGTGGAGCTACTTTTAATCACTTTATATTCTGCTGGGGTGCTTGTGAATTAACCCCCACGGGGATCAATAAAGTCATCTTAATCTATGATAATACATCATCATTTATTGGTTGGTTATGTGTTGTATTATTAATCTGAATCTGTTATCAGATAAGTGTAGTGCAGTAAAAAGTACAATATTTCCCTCGGAGATGTGGTGGAGTAGAAGTATAAAGCTGCAGAAAATGGAAATACTCAATTAAAGTACAAGTACCTCAAAATTGTATTTGTGCACTGCGTCACATTGGTGGCTGGTTGTTTCCAGTATTTCAGTAGAGTTTATGGAGTTTTTTCTTTTTTTTGGCTGTTTAAACTAAACATCCATGTTCAGTAGCGTCTGAAGTGCAGGTTCAGTGATGTTGATAATGAAGATATTTTCTGTTCTGGACCGATATTGAAATGTGGCTGATTAAAAGGTAAAGAGGCAGAGCTCGACATGCAGATCATAGTCTAGTGTGATTTTAAAACGTCTAAATTAAAGCAGGAGAGCACAATCATCCTCCTTAGAAAAATATGGAAAATAACTTAAAAATTGAGCAGTTTAAACCCTCGAATATTCTTCCCACATCAGTGTTAGATGGAGCTAACAATCAGCCAACTGTTGGTGTCTACTGTATGTTTATGTTGCACTTTGTTAAATAGGGACTTTGTTACTTGTTTGTATTTATGTTGTGTTGGTTGTTAACCCCGAACAGAAGCCGTATTTGTTAAGTTGTGTACATGTGTATGGAATATATTTAAAGTATCTCAGTTTAAAGTTTGACTGTGGACGAAGTGAAACTGGAGTTAATCTCTGTGAACTAAACTGAGCCTTTTGTCAGCGGATCATTTCCTCTCTGTTATCAGAGCGACTTTGTGTTTAGAAAAAACTTCCCTCAGTGCCACAGAATAAACATCCAGAGCAGAGAACGGCCTGATGGGAGTTTCCAGGCAGCCCTCTGGCTCTGTATTTTTAGAAACAGATAAGGAAACAATTTAGAAAATGGTAGGTGGTGTAGAGCGGGAATCTCTGGTTGAGCTGGTGTTTTTTTCCTCCAGTGTCACTCCTTTAAAATAGAAGAATCATAATGTTTCGGACTGGCCTCTCCTCTGTATACTCAGGGTTCATACAAAGTCTTGAAAGTTTGGAAAAGGCTTAATTTCAACTGTTCTGTTTTCAAGGTTAGGAAAATGCTTGAACTGGAATATACTGCCTGATTTCAACATAATAAAGGAAAGTTCTTTTCTTGTGTTCACTCGTCATTCACAGCTGGATACGTTCCTCTGTGGATCCCTTACTCTGGAAATTAGGAAGCCTTAAATAATCGTGATCAATACATACAATCAAAGTTAATGTGAACAGCTGGTGAAATAAACAGTAGCAGTATACACTGATTGTTGTGGCTGTAAAGGAACTCTGTAAACTTTCTTTTTCACAGTTGCATTATAGGAACAATTTAGATGTGATGATAAAGGCTTTGAGAGTCTGGAGATTATTGGTTTAGGTACCTTGAAGGTGCTTGAATTTCACTCTTAAAAAGCTGGATGAGCCCTGCATACTGCACATACCAGACTTCATTCACTCTTTGGTCTAAAACTCCCTGACAGCAAACATGTTGAAATGTTGTTTTTAAGGTGGATTTATTTCTTCTAAATCTGGCAGAACTGCAAAAGGAGGAGGATGAGGAGGATCAGAGGTGTGTCACAGATGGTCCGTCACTTCCTCCTAACAGCACATTCAGTCCTGATTCCTCTCACCCGTATTACGATGTGGCTCGACACGGCATCATCCAGGTCTCCGGTCAGTAATTTAAACAATGATCCAGGTTTCTTTTAGCTCCTGGTTCTGGGTTTGCAGCACATTTCCTGGCCGAAAAAGTGTTTCTGAAAAATTCACTGTCACAGTTAGAGACCAGCTGGTGAACATAGTGGAGCATTTAGCAGCTAAAGGGCCAGATGTTTCCCTCAAACACAGAGCTGGCAGAGAGGGAGGACTGGACACGACTCCACATGACACAGCTACTTTATAAGCTGATCATTCATTGGGTTTTACAGCTTGCTCTGCTGCCCCCAAGTGGCCAAAAAATTAATAAATGTTGCTTTAAATGACTTGAATTGTGACAGCATTTAAAAACCTAAAACATTTCATTGTCATCACAAAGCTTTGCATGTGTTCACACCACAGAATGTAATTAACAGAGTCTTGCAGGTACATTCAGGGCGCTCTGACATCCCCAAAACACATGTTGTATGTATGAGCACGTCAACCAGAGGTGGAAGAAACATCTGGTCTGTTTCCTCTGCAGGTGACGACAAGTACGGCAGGAAGCTGATCATCTTCAGCAGCTGCTGTTTGCCTCCATCACACCAGCTGAACCACCGACGCCTGCTGGAGTACGTCCACACTACACCCTCTTCATCACCCTCTTCATCATCATCATGTGTGCTGCAGGTCGACTGAACACACCTGATAAAAGACCTCAAACACCTCAGTAGACCTGCAGGCAGCAACCTTACATTCTGTTGTTAGCTGTCAGCAGCGTGGAACAAGTACTCAGATCCTAAATACTCAACATTCTCCTTGAGTAAAAGTACATACATATTACTAGCAAAATGTACTTAAAGCATCAAAAGTACTTTATGGCCCCTTTCAGTTACATTTTGGAGCCTTCAAGGTCGTGAAAAATATATTTTTTAATGTTCTGCACACAAGAGAATAATTTGTACACAAATTTTTATCATGTGCAACAAGATAAAAGATCATTTTGTCAGGACTTCACCGGCTCTGCTGTTAGATTTGTACTTTTAAGTACATGATGATGTCACATAAATCCCAGCAGAGCTTCAACCTGATTGGTCTAATCAGCAACACTACTGAAAACACGCGAGGCCTTTAATCATAACACTGCATCATATTTCATAAGTTGATCATATGTTAAATACATGTGTTGCAGTAGTATAAAGTATAAAGTAGCATAAATTGAGTAAATGTACTCTGTTACTTTCCACCGCTGGTTGTGACTGTATTGTCTCTCTGCAGGTATCTGAAGTTCACGTTGGACCAGTATGTGGAGATGGACTACATCCTGGTTTACTTCCACTACGGTCTGAGGAGCAGCAACAAGCCGTCTCTGAAGTGGCTACGAGAAACCTACAACGAGTTCGACAGGAAGTACGTCGCCTCAGCTTCTCAGTTCCTCGCAACTTTCTGCATCACGTGGAATTCAATTCACTAGTGGTGAATAAATCAAACAGTATTTAAAAATTTGTTTTCAGCAACAATTTTACTGTTTATCTAAAAAGATTTCACATCACAGAATCCAAACATTCACTGACTCACTGCACGTTTCCCTCCAGCCATGTTGTTTGTGTGTGTTTGTATAAGTTACATTTAAAGGTCAATTTAAACTTTCAAACAAATTAAATATAAATGTATAAATATAAAAAAACACTTTGAAAAACATCTTAAAGAGTTAATGTAGAAACAGGAATTCTAGGATTATAGTTGTTTCCGTTCAGTTTTCTGGATCATAATTTGTATAAAAATGATCAGATTAAATTCGGGTTGATTGTTCCAGGTACAAGAAGAACCTGAAGACTCTGTACGTCGTTCATCCTACGAACTTCATCCGAATCGTCTGGAACATTTTCAAACCTCTGATCAGGTAAAACCTCCTCAGCCTCACCTGCTGGAACTCAGACTGGCTTCAGCCACGATAACGTTTCCTCGCGTTCCTTCAACAGTCGCAAGTTTGGGAAGAAGCTGACGTATGTGAACTACCTGGCTGAGCTCCGGGACCACCTGAACTACGAGCAGCTCATCATCCCTCCTGACGTCCTCAGGTGCGGCTCTCTGTTCTCGTCGTCATGACGACACAGTGAATCATCACAGTGAGTGTTTGTGTGTCGTCTCTCACAGACACGATGAGAAGCTACGAGCGGCTCAGAGAGACGGACCCCCCCCCTCAGTGAAGACCCCCCCACCTCGCCCCCCCCTGCCCACACAGCAGTTTGGTGTCAGTCTGCAGTAGTGAGTGTCTGTTTACTGAAGGACCAGACTCCTAACAAATTCTCACCATTTATACAGTGTGTTAATCAAGCTGCTCTGATGGTGAAACGTTTGATCAATCAACTTTCAATCAATCAATTCCAGCATCAGAGAGAAGAACAGGGAGGTGATGATCCCACCTGTCATCTCTCAGACTGTGGCCTACCTGAAGGAGAAAGGTGAGTGCTGACTAATCACTCTGAGCTAAACTTACACATCTTTGAATGAGGTCAGATACACGGGTGAGGATTTGCTGCTTCTCTCTGTTTGATATTAAACAAAATCTCTCTGGGGTTTGGTTTGTTGGACGGACAAAACAAAACATGACTTCACCTTGAACTCTGGGAAACTGTGATGGACATGTCTTACCATTTTTTGTCTGTCTCAGGTCTGAGGACAGAGGGGATCTTCAGACGTTCGGCTCGTGTTCAGCTCATCAAGGACGTTCAGAAGCTCTATGACCTGGGTGAGCGGGGTCTCCCTTCCTCAATGGCAGGGGCCTTTTTGTGTGTGTGTGTGTGTGTTTCAGTGGACTTCACAAGACTTGAGACAGACAGCAACACACACAAACAGGATCAGCTGCTCCTGGTCCAGTAGTAGTTCACTGATTGATCAGCATGTGATCAGCTGACTGAATTAGACGGTTTGTAGCAGTGTTGTCCAGACGGCGTGTTAATAAAGACTCTGTGTTGTTTGGACGTCATCAGGGAAACCTGTGGACTTCGATCAATTCTCTGACGTCCACGTTCCTGCTGTGATCCTGAAGACATTCCTCAGAGAGCTTCCTGAACCGCTGCTCACCTTCAGAGTCTACAACCAGGTCCAGGACCTCCTCAGTGAGTACAGGAGGAGGAGGAAGATTAATACGAGAACATCAGGAACACAAAGGAGTGAATATAAAGACGTTTATTTCAATCAGGAAATTAGATTCTGTTGAAAAACCTGACATTTTTTCTTTCTTTTTTTTTTTTTTTTTTACAAATTCCCAAAGCACAAACACAAAACACATTTATTAAAGCAGCCTGAAGAACAGACAGTTTTCCTGCAGGTTTAAGTTTAATGATGAACCTGTCTTGAGTCGTGTGTTTCCTGTCTGTCTGCCAGATGTGGAGAGCAGTCTGCGGGTCAGCAGGTGTAAACACATCGTGGAAGGTCTTCCTGAACATAACTTCATTGTGACGGAGTTCCTGCTGAGTTTCCTCCACACGGTGCGTCTGATGTATTCATGATGTCTCATTTCATAAAGTCTCAGTGCTCCTGTTGATATTCACGTTCCACCTGAGCAAACATTTATTCAGTCTCTGACTCTGAAACTGAGTAATTATTTTAATTCATTCAGAGTTTGGTGAAAGTGAAGAGTCTCAGTAAGATCCAGTCAAATTGATTAATTCTTTCAGTATTTATCACTTTAGCTTGTTCTGTCTGTCACTGCTTTGTTAATGAACAGTGTTTGTGCACATGCTGTCAACATGTATTTGATCAATAAATCGTTGAATCGTTTGTTAATGACCACCAGGTGTCTCAGGAGAGCCTCGTGAACAAGATGAGCCCGTCTAATCTGGCCTGTGTGTTCGGGGTGAACCTGGTCTGGCCTCGTCACGGTTCCATCTCTCTGACGGCTCTGACCCCCATCAACATCTTCACCGAGATCCTCATCGAACATTTCCACACCGTGTTCGGCTCCCGCTGCCCACCTGCACAGGTAACGCCCTGAACCAGGCCGGCTCGCCCTCTGGGAACCTTCTCACTTTGTTTTGTCTCTGATTGATCGGACTGATCGGACTCTGCAACACGCCGTGAGAGTCTGTGTGGATGTTTGTGATCCCTACAGACTGTAATGACTCAATTTCTACACAACAAATATCCAAATCTAAACATTCCTGCTCCCCAGAGGATGAACCTTTACACTGAACTCTATTCTGGACGTTGAGTTTTCCTCTAGCGCCACCGTCAGGACAGAATGTCAACTCACCACACAGATATATTAGGACTACACAATAATAGAGTAAATACTGAGAGCAGAGATTCTTCATTATCTATGTGAACAGGATTTATTGCATTTACAGGAATTGGCATCAACATATTTTCATTTGGTTATTGATCCATCAGTTTGAACATTTACTACTTTATAATAAAAGATTACACCCCCCCCTTTAACACTACAGTAAAAACAATATATAAATATTAAATGGTTTATAACTCAGTATAAAGCAGCTGTAAGCTGCTGTATAAACGGATAATAAAGTAAAAGCAGCTGTAATATTAAACATGTCTTTAGACTTGTTGACAGACTTTAATAAACAGCTTAAATGTGGTTCGATCTGCCTACAGACACGTTACAAAGCAGTTATTAAACATCTATAAACAGCTGATCAATAAACTGATCAATGCTCAGTACAGTACAGTTGATCCATATTGTCCACCTCCAAGATATGAAATGTTTGTTCAGCTGTGTTTTATATTTTATATTTGCTTCAGTTTGAAGTCAGTGTTGTAAAATTGTAATAAAACATTTAACAAGACAAATATAATGAAAGTTTAAATGGCTTCTTGTTGTTTAATGATTGTTAGAGTTAAAAAGAAACGAGCGCTCAAAGCTTCTTGTTCCCAAAATGATTCTTCAGGTTTATCTCAAGTTCAAATAAATCTGAGATATATTTAACTTTTGTTAAATTAGCTTTTTAAAGAATTGTGACTAAAACATGTAGAAAGTTGTTCACTTTGAAGCACTCGTACCTCATCAGTTTGTTCACTCAAAAAGTGACTTTTAATTCTTTACGTCTGCAGGTCAAATTCACCAAAAATAGAAAGATTAGAGAAAAATGTAAGTAAATTAAAAAAGACAATGTGCAGCAGAAATATCTTTTTCTTCCTTAGTATGTAATTTGTCACTAAACCTCTGAACTCTGTAAGGAAACATCTCTTTCTGGACATTTCTTGTTCCTTAACTGTGAGCTTAAACATCAGTATTGATATTGTGACGAGCGGCCGATCTTTAGATTTTAAAGGACATGAAAACTTTCTCCATCAGCTGATTCTGACACACTTTCTGCCAAAGTTTGAACAGTTTCCTTTGTTCCCGTTCTTCCTCACTGCCGTAAAGTGGGCTCAGCTGTGTAAAAAAAAAAAAAAAAAAAAAAGTCACTTCCTTCTGTGCACCAATCAGGATTCAGTAACATTTAAATTCAGCACACATGAAGTCCTGATGAAGTTTCTGACGTTTAAACTCTTAATACCTGAACATGTCTTTTCTTACTTTGATTGTTGCTTATTTAGTCATTAATATTTTAACAAATAAACATTACTGTCCATCTGGTCATAACGCTGTGATTAACAGGTGTATTTGAGGTGAAAACAGACACTTGAATCAAACCTTTTTGTTCTTGAACTTTTGTTTATTAATGATTCCATTTTTTGTAAGAACTTGGTACAAAAAAGTGAGACTACTCTTTAATCATTTACCAACTTCCATCAATCAACTTTTTAATGCATCGTAAAGAAGAAAAAACTACATTGGCATATTTAAGACAAACACTTTCCTATACACACTATCCACTGGACAGTCCCCTTATTAATGACAAAGAAAAACTTCTACTTCCACAGCCAACAGACATTTTCATTTCCATCTAAACGTGTCGTCGTCTCCTCGTGGCAAAATAACACATTGAACGTTGTAAGCTAGAAGTCAGAATGTAGAACTGGCAAACAATAGAAAACCCAATGTTCTTCTTTTTTTTGCTCCTTGATAAAAGAATATAAAAATGTTCTGACTTCTTTTTTTTTTTTCTCATTTGTTCAAATGTTGTGTCGTGTATTAAAATAGATCTGTTTAAGCACTGCACAGTTTCTCCCGGAGAAGATCTCTAGAAACGGATGAAGAGGTCGGGGGGGTGGACGGGGTTTGTTTTGTTTCTTTTTTTTTTTTTAGGTGGGGGGGGCAGGTGGAGGGTCGGACGCGGCACGGAGCGCTGATATGGTTTCCATCTGGTTTGCAGCTCTCAGGCGAGGACTGGATATGCATCACATGGTACATTCTCTCCACTGATCGTGATTTTCTTCATTATAAAGGCAAGTTAGGTACAATGTTAATGCATATCTGCTGTTTGTCTTCAGGTGCAGAGCCTGCGGAGCGTCTGCTAAAGCTTCAGTCGGGTAAATCCACCTGCAGACACGATGAGCTCCAAAACCTTTTATTATGAACTGGATCAAATCTGTTGGCTTGTTAAGTTTTTACGTTGTGAGCAGGTCTGAGGTGCAGCGGCGGCTTCGCCTGGAATAAAGAACAACATCTAAACACTTTAATGATGTGAGATTTAACGTTGAGGAGGAAAGAGCAGAGGAGCTATTTAACGCAGGAAATGCCAAAATAAAAACTAACTACTGCGATTTCATGGGGTTAAAGTTTAATGTAAATTCAGTTCACTTAGCAGAAACTACAAAGTAAAAATACGTCATCAGTAAAAGTCCTGAATTCAAAATGTTACACAACTAAAATTATTGGTGGAAAAATGTCCAAGTGTCTGAAGTAAAGCGTCAATATTTACTGTTATTACCAATGTACTGATGTGCAGGCAGAATATGAACTACTCTATTTACTGTTGGCTTGTTAATTAATTATAACAGTCTGTTAAATCTGTAAAGTAATTTCATCTGAATTGTACTAAAATGACTTGTTTACTTTTGAACACTGAGGAAATCCACTCGTTCTTCAGCTTTTTATTTTGACTTTTTAAAAATGTTTAGCATTAAACCTCTGAGAGCATGAAGCGTCTGGTTAGTTAGAAGACGACCGAACACTCATTCTGCTCTTCTCCTGATGGTAAAAGTTTTATTAAAGCGTAATAACTTTGATATAAGCAGATGTCTTCATGTCAGGCGAGGCAGCCTCTGGACTTTACTTTAAGAGTATAACAGCAGACAGACACCAGGCTCTGTACTCTGATAAAGCGCGTTACATATATATATTTTAAACATAACGAGTGCATTTGGCTCAGAGTGTTGAGTGACAGCGGGAACTTGTAGAGCTGGTAAAGAAGTACCGTGTATACTGTGTTTTACTGTGTTTGTACTGTTTGTACTGCGAGTAAATCTAGTTTTCGGTTACTTCATTCAGAAACAAACGACGTTTCAGAGCAAACAAAACCACTTCGCTGCTCGCTGTCAAACTGTTCAGTCATTTCAGTATTTTAGGTCTGTGTATCTTTGCATCCAAAGAATCTTCTATTTTAACGTGAAAATCATCACATCAGAGCAAAATATTTCATCTGTATCTTCACACAAACAAACTCAGCCAGTCTCTAAATGTTGACATGTATGTCGATCAATCAATTAGTCAGAAACACAAATATTTGCCAATACATTTTCTGTCATTTTTCAGGCTAAAATTTCAAACATGTCAACAGATGATAATCTGAACATCTTAGAGCTTCAGGAACGTGATTTTTTTTGTTTTGTTTTTGTTTTTACTATTTTCTGAAATTATTTACTGAGAAATCGATAAAATACTCTGCTGATTAATCAATAATTAAACCAATATTAGTTGCAGCCCTAGTGTATTCTTTTGATCTTCTTTCTCCTTTAATTTATTCTAACAATTAAATACTGAATTGAGTTACTTTAAGCTTGACATTTTTCAAGCAAAAATATCAAAACCTTCGCTGGTTCCAGTTTCTCAATATAATATTTCTTTGTCATGTTATAATAAACTGAATATCTTTTGAACAATTGGAAGATATCACCTTGGGCTTTGGGAAATTAATATTTTATTGTTTGCAACAACTATTTGTAAATTTTTACTAGTTAAAAAACTATTAATCGATAATGAAATGTTTATTTTCTACAGTTTGCTCCTTTTGACAGCTGATGAAATGAAAAGTTCTTTGGATGAAAACGTCCACAGACCGGACGCCTCAGTAGCCTTCAACTTTCTGAAACAGACGATCCGACGTTCACTCGCACTTCCGAACTTTCAAAGACTTTCTGAAAGTGAGCTCTTTGTACGATTCATGGCGTTGAGACGCGCCGTACGAACTACTTCGTAGCGTACCCTTCACTGTTTCTTTTTTAGTTTTCTTTAAAACATTTGAATATAGAATCATGTTATGGAGAAGGTTTGATGCCGTATTGCTCGTCATTTATTCTCCATTCGTTTGTTTTTTTACTTGTTCGCCGCTCCTGAGGCCACATATGCACCGGTATATTTAATATTTCTGTGCCGTGCAGATGATGCTTCTCCAACATATGGATCTTTTCAGTATCTTGGATACTTCAGAGACCGAACACAGGTGACCTGGATATGATTCAAACTGAATAAAACCACCTCTTCTCACTTAGAACTTTTTTCTTTTGATAAAGGCATTTTTTTCTTCTGAATTATTGAAACCATTTGTTCATGTTTGTGCATTAACAGGTGGCAGAGAGCTGCACCTCGACTGTGTGGTGAGTACAGTATGAAGTTAAATAAAAAATGGACTAAATCTATGTTTGTAACACTTAAACTGAACCTTTCTGGACCAGCAGGAAGACTAGCGAGACAGACGGACCGAGCAGGACAAGATGGCGGCTTCCTGGTTTGATTCTCGCGACGCCGAACCAGGAGGACGCCATCTCCATCCTCCGAGTCCAGCGACAGTCAAAGAGTGTTGTTGCAGTTTGACAGTTTGAGTTGTCCCATTTCTGATTGACTGGTGTCTCTAAAATGACGCAACAAAGACAAAAACCCTGGATTTGAAAGGATTTGTACTTGAGGCAGTGTTCATCTGTCAGAGTAACGGGCTCGTCACCGTTAACACGTTCAAAAAACACGAGTAAAAAAAGCTCCAAAGCGAAAAATATAAAAGAGGCAGGGAGAGAAAAAAACAAAAAGCACTATAGACATTATTGATAGCTGAGTGATCCCAGTACAAAAACAAAGAAACAAGTTTTTGGCATATTTTCTATACTGGTTTCTATACTGAGACACCTGTCTGTCCCAAACCTCACCTGCTTTATTTCTCCGTTTACAGACAGTTAACCACTTATATGAATAAGACTTCTGGATGTCCAACTTTCAAAAATGCTTTGAACTAATGTTGTTAAAGTTTCCTCATTTTGAAGCAACAGATTCATTTTTTATTAAATATTCGCCGCTGTCAGTGGATTATTAACTGATTTTTATTACTGAGCGTCCGTCTGACAGAAAGCTGTTAACTGTTACAGGTCACATGATATCAAAGTCGTCTTGCTGTCGGACAGAGAACAGACAGGTGGGGGTGCAGGGACTCGGCTCGGTCTCAGACGTGTGACTTCAGTAAAGTTTGAAAACCAAAAACACCTGCGATGATAATAATACAACATATGTACAGTGATCCCCTTGAATACTCAACTTACATTTATCGACAGGCATCAGCATGAAAATACTAAAATCTCCACTAGAAATGCTAATTTCTGTAGTTTTTCTCTTAAATACTTTTTTCTTTAACTCTTAATACTGAAAAAAAGTTATTCTCTGTTTTTGTTTGAAGGCTCGTATGCGTTCACATACACGATGAAAACATTTTCCTGAATTATTATGGCAAAAACATTGTTCATAGGAGGATGAGAACAAACATCTAGTCAGATATATCAATGTACAGTCCTTTCTCTTCCATCAGGCCTCTGTTTCTGAACTACGTCTAACTCTACCGTTCTCTCTCACTACACGCAGAACAAGAATTATACCTGTTTAAAAAAGGGAAATATCTTTTGGACCGCGCACACAAACTCCCGCGGCGGCTCTGTAATCTAACTTTTCGTAATAAATACATTAAGGCCAAGAACATTAATAAATAGAAAAGAACTTAAAAAAACAAATCTCGTAAGCACTGTAGGTGTTGGGTTTTAAAAAATACTTGAACCGAGTGGAGGTGGAGGCTCTGCTTTCTCAGTTTCTCAGCTCTCGGAGGGAAGATGGTTAGATATTCAGACTAAAAGAAATCATCGCCGCCCTCGACGTTCGGGTAAAAAGTCGGAGCACCAGGTGGGGGCGGGGCTAGTTGGTGGTGTCATCCTGGCTGTGGGCGTGGCTCTTCTGCAGGGGTGTGGCCGAGGGGCCCGGGGCAGCGGTGCTGGTGGGTTTGATCCAGGACTGGGAGAGCAGGGAGGTGGCGATGGTCGTCATGGTGACCTGGATGAGCTGGTCACGTTGTATCAGCCTGATGAGAGCTTTGAGGCGCTCGAGCGAAGCCTGAGTGTCTCTCTGCTGCCCCAACAGTCTCTCTCTCAGGTCCATGCATTGCTGCAGACACACAGGAAACACCGCATCAAACTACTGCTTAAAACCACAATACGTCCGTCGTGTTGTGGTGAAATCCAAGCTATAAATCAGTGTCATGAACTCTGAAGTATAAACTGTGTACAGAGGACGTGTGTGTGTGTTTTTACTTTGAGCGCGTCGCTGAGCTTCTCGTCTTGTTCTTCCAGATGAGCGCACTCTTTCTTCAGCTCGTTGTTTCGTCTCAGCAGCCGTCGCTTCTCCTCCTGCCTCACTGCTCACACACACACACACACCTCATCAGCACAGGTACGAAGGACTCCAACACTGTCAGAAAGAGGTCGGCTGGTTCTTACCTGTCTTGTGTGTAACGTAGGACTGAACAAAGTTCTGTGGCCACGACATGTTCTCTTTGTTCAGCACCTGAAGACACAGAATACAACAGGAAGCCGTAGAGATTAATGTCTAAACTTTTTCAACACAAAGTTTAAAAGCAGAGATGAAAGTTAAGTATTAGGATTTAGATTAGCTCGTCTAAAGGTGCTTTCAAATTAAATATGAAGCACATTTCATCGTGGTTTTACAACAAAAAAAGCCAAAACAAAACACTTCCTGTTCAGACTTTAGCTGCTAACTGTCAGCAATGTAGCACATGTGAGCGAAGAAAGGCAGGTGGCTAATAAATGTTAAACATCGGATGGGTGTAAATAAGACGTGGTGGTCGGTGTATTTTTGAATTTTGGACAGAGCCAGGCTAGCTGTTTCCCCCTGCATCCAGTCTTTATGCTAAGCTAACCATGTTCAGACTTTTTGGGAACTACGCTTCGGGTCAGATGTTCGTGTCTGTACGGTGAACAGCTAGCAGGTGCCACCGTCTCCATGGAGTTCGTACCTTCTTCTGGCACTTGGGGCAGTACCAGGGTCCTCTGGGTGGGGTTTTGAGCGGCGGGTGGAGGCAGTTGGGGTGGAAGGCTCTGGGGCAGTTGTGGCAGGGCTGCAGCTCACCGTCCTCCTTACAGACGGCACAGTGCTCGTCATGCTCCAAGTCCTCCTGTTGCAACGCAAACACAGTTACACATATCAGCACAGAGCCAATGAAAATGCTGCTTTTAAACAAGATAAAAAAGTCCCCATAACTTTATTAACATTAAAGACAAAACATTTGCTAATCTCCCAGTTTTTGATAGAAACTGACTTTTTTAAAAAGATTTGGGCCACGTTTCAATAAAAATGTTCCTACTAACCAGTCTTCTTACAGGTCGTAATTTATTTTAATAGTCCGAAGAATTAAAAGTATCTCGTTTAACAATAAAAAGCTCATTCTGTGTGTCAAATGTTTTTCTGTTAATCGTCTTGTGACCCCTCAGAGGGGTTCAAACCCACAGTTTGGAAACCAGTGATTTCTGTACAAACACCATGTGACCTACCTTCCAGCAGAAATCCTCAGAGTCTAGCATGTGAATGGAAGCAGAGCAGAGGTTAGTGGCAGCACACACACACACACACAGGTGAGGTGAAGCCATGGAGCAGTGGGGAGGCAGACGGAGATCCTCAAACATGTTTCAGGTTGTTCTGTTTTGTCAACATTTCAGGAATTTCTCGTTCTTTCTGAGTGTGAGACGTTCAGGTGGACATCAGTCTCATGTGTCGGCCTCCAAAACGAGTAAACTTTTCTAAAAATGTTTGTTTTAACAGCTTGAAGGCTGTAAATAAAGATATAAAGACTCGACCGGTTGGCCTGAGAGCAGATAATCAAAAACTAAACTGGAGATGTAGCTGCTCTGAGATGTTTCTGGAGCAGGTCAGTGTTTGTGTGATCAGTGTGTGAGCATGCCGAGGTGTTTGGGGCGGGTTCAGGTGTTTTACCTCGTGCCGACAGGAAGAGCGAGCTGTTCAGGTAATGTGACGCCAGACGTTTACGCTGCAAACAAACAGGAAACGACACGCAGGAAACGTGTGAGTACAACAAAACAAAGCATCGGCTAAATATCAGAATTCACTGTTTCCACTGTTTGGAAAACAACACAAGTAAAAATAGAAAGAATTAAAGAGCGTCTAATGAAGCTCTGTTTGATTTGAAGCTTGTAATCTGCAGCAGAGAGGTTTCTGACCTCTGGTTCGAACAGGCCGCTGTAGGCCGGGTTGGCTGTGCTTCGTCTCTTCCTCTCCTGCCTCTTCGTCTGGATTTCTGTTCAGAGAGAAAAAACACTTTCTGTAAAACATCAGAAACGTCTCACTGATGAAGAATGGAGCAGTGAAATGACTTCTCATGATCACTAAACAGTTAAAACGATACTCGGTCAGAGAGGTAAGAAGTCAGATTATTTCTACAGATTGTGAGGTATTCCAATCATAACCTCGATACGTATAATAACTGATTATTTTAAAGAATGCTTTGTCCTGAGAGGAATTACGTATCTTCATGAGTAAATTTGGTGGTGTGGCCCTTTAAGAATATTTCAAACACAGAAACTAAAACAAACCAGAAGAAGCTCTTTCTAACAACTCTGATGCTGCTTTTTCTGACATTTTCAGCCTGAATTTCACGTCTGAAGGTGAAACTGATCTCCTGAACTCACCTTCCAGGTGTTCTGTGGTGACGAGGCCGAGGGCGACCATGAAGGCAATTTTCTGTGAGACAGAGAGAAGACGTTAACGAGGAGGTGGTGAAGGGTTTCAGAAAATATTGATGAGGATCTGATCAGCTGTCGTCTCTTCACACATTGACATCAGAAAACGACGACAGAGATGACGTTATATAAATATAAATAAATTTAAAAAAAAATATATATATATATATATATTTTTTTTTTTAAATATATTTTTATGCTGAGGGGTTTTTTCACCTCGGGGTCCTCGTCCTTCTGGGAGGGGGATTTCGGAGCGGGTGGGGCCTCCTGTGACGGGAGGTCAGCTTGGGCCCCCGGGGACCCCTCAGTGCTGCTGGGGGCCTGCGGCTGGATTATTATCACCTGGTCACAAATACATGGAGATGATGCTGGAGTTTAATCATTTAACACTCAGCCTTTGATTAGCTTTCATTCTTCCTGTCATCATTTTGATGATGAAATAAATAAGAGTTGATTGTATTGTTGTTGAAGTGAATGTAGACGTTTAATGTTTGTAGAATATATGAACAAGAGTTGGTGACTCGTGTTGGTGGAGACACCAGCCTTGTTGAGGAACAGTGGCTGCACCTTGACAGCCTCGCTGACGGCCGACACCCTGTTGCCGGTGGCGGGGGAGGCGGCGATGATGGCGTACGCCACGCCGGGACCCGCGGAGGCGTGCTGGATGGGACCGCCGGAGTCGGGGCCCCCGGAGGGGCCGTGGGGCGGGGCCGGGGGCGGCGAGGCGTCGCTCTGGCCGTTGGGCTGGTGGTCGGGGCTGAAGGTGCTGTTGGCGGTGGGCAGGGTGGGGCCCTGGCTCTTAGGACTGACCACGGCTGTGGCCCTCTGCAGGCTGAGGGGCTGCAGCTCCTGACAGGGACTGTGGGGGAGGCTGTCGGGGATCTGGGTCTTTGGCCTGACCTGAAGAGAGACGACAACAAGAAGACAGCTGTTAGACCACCTGAACACAGGCTCAGCAGGGATCCACATCCCAGACAGACCTGGGGTCAGTTTCACAGAGACCTGGACTGTGGCTCCGATCTAGTCAACTTTAGTAACATCCATCTCAGCGACTACTGAATACTGACGTTTAGCATGTGATATCTGCATGCTACATGTACAACGTACAGCTGAAGGAGAATCAGAACATCCAGCTCTGTAAAATATTACACAGAATATGTTTCATATTGGAGGATCGTCTCTGCTGTCTGATGCGTTTGTGCCGCCCCCTGCTGGACGTCTGCAGACGCTGCAGGGAACTTCTCTACAGGAGCAAACTGGTGTGAGTCTGTTTACATGAGTCATCAAATGTGGATTCACTGTCACTTCAGTATGAGGCTCATCTTTTCTTTTCTATGAATACTGACTTTTATTGTCAAGTTAACAAACACCGAGTCTGCAGCAGGAACAGCTTTGGAGCAGCAGAATGAGATTAGTGCACAGTGGTGAGCTGGCAGCAGCTATTCTTCAGATTCACACTGAGACTGTAATCTCTTAAATTTGACCCAGAAGTGATGTGTTCTGTTGGTCTCCACTTTCAAAATAAAAGCTGGGACAGTTGGAGAGACAGGACGATATTTGGTGCCACCTTTAGTACAAAAATCTAAATGTGTCGACGATAAATCACTAACATCACACTCCAGGCTGATTTAGGGAACAACAGGACCTTTTTACCTCACTGCAACAGATTAGTTTTGTGGTGTGTGATGAACATTACAGCCTCAGAGTCACACTGGAGCTGTGTGTGTGTGTGTGTGTGTGTGTGTGTGTGTGTTTTACCTGAGGTAGCACGGTGGCTGCTTGTCCTGCCAGCCGGTGCAGGGAGCTGACTTGAGGCACCTTGATGGGCACAGCAGTGAGAGTTCCCAGCATCTGAAACGCACACAAACGCAACACTTACACCAGGAAACACACACCAACATACACACTGATCTTCATACAAGACTATTCTTTTTTTATTAGCAATTAATCTACAATTATCCAACTATTTTCTTGATTATTAGATGACTGTTTATAAAACATCAGATTCATTTCCTGTTGATCGAGTGATTGATTGACCAACCAATCGTTTCAGCTCTAACAACAATTAAACTTCACAAACACGTTTCTGTCTCAACATAACCTGCAGCCATTTTGTTTTTGTGCAATGCTTTGTGGGACAGCACCGTCCATCAGAAGCACCCTCACAAATCAAGCGTGTAGTCTGGATTCCAGCTAGTCTCTACAGTCCTGGAGACCAGTGTGGAGTCCTGAATCACTAACCAGTCCGACCAGCAGAACCAGAGTACACAGGAAACTCCACAACCAACAACAGTCACTTATTCTGCATTTCAGTTGTTATTGTAGTCGTCACCACTGACCACAAGGGGAGCCCCTGCTACGCCACACACTGTGCACCTGACACCAGCTGCATGCTGGGAAATCCACATTTATCATGGAGGAAAGTTGAAAAGAGATCAAGAAAAACAGGTTTCCAATCCACATTCAGCCTCAAGAGTCGTGCTGTTTTCTTCATATCAGTGTTTTATTCAGAGAAAGTGACACAAACTAAGATTCTTATAATCTGATCATCTCAAACGACAGTAAAATAAATCCAGAGGCTTGAATTTGATTCTTTTTACAGTGATTCCTCCACCTTTCCTTCGTCTGACGGCGTTAACGCAGCTTTACTTCCCCTCTGTGCTCAGAGTTGGTCTGGTTTCACCTCAGACCGCTCTCATTAAACTTCATCTTAATTAACCCTCGAGTTTCCAAACGTTTCTTCCTCTGCTGTTAAAAAGAACAGAAGCAGCCGAACTAACGAGCAGCCTCTGTGTGTGGTTTCCTCTGAGCTGCTGGTGAAGGCTTGTGTGTTCAGACTGGATGTTTATCAGGTTCAGGCTGCAGATCAGCTGACATCGACTGCAGCCTCACTCAAGGTCAGAGCGGCGCCGACGTTAACGGCTGACCGGCACATAAACTACGGTGGAGTGTAGAGGACAAACAACAGCAGAGAAAGTGATGAAAATACAATCAGACTGCGTTTCACTGGAAACAAGTTTACCTATTAACCAGTGAGATTACAGTCTGTTTATTAGCGTCTTTATTACCAATTCCACATATTGATTTTAAGCTAATAGCCTTTGAGTGTTTTTAGCTTCAGGTTGTTTTCTTCCTCCTGTTTGTTGTGGGTGTATTCTGGGACCTGGGTGGCGACCTGCAGGGAGAAATGAAGTTGTAGTGGATTGAACTGGAGGACTGAGCGCTATGGCAACAGGGTTTTCTCAATAAATCCTCCAAAACTTTGGAATTCATTTCCTCCTGCGTTATACTTCTCTCATATATTGCTGTCAGAAGTCTTTCACTCTCTGGCCTTTAACCTGCTGCTGCCTCGAGCGGCTTCCCGTCTCTGCAGGACTTTATTGTGTGTGGTTTTTATTTTCACTTTATTTTTCTTCTCCCTCCTCTTGCTCTTCGTCTCTGTGCTCTGACACACTTGTTGTGTTTGAAGACAAACAGTCGAGGTGAGTTAAAGTGTAAAACAGCTGCTGATAAGAACTTGATGTCTCTTAGTTATTAAATCAGGAGCTCAGTGTAATCACTGTGTTATGTTTGATAATGGATCTGTGATTGGCTGCCACTTCCTGTCAACCCCCCCCCCTCTTCTTCTATGAAATCCCTTCGTTCCATTGTGTTGTGCTGCAGAGCGGCTCGGGGGGAGGGGGCGGCCGAGGCCTGTTCCCATGGCAACTGCAGAGATGAAAATTCTTGCAGTGCAAGGGCTTTCATTTTCGTAATTGCTTCCTCTTTTCTCCAAACCTAAGCACCTTCTCTTTAGGGGGCCTCCTCCTCCTCCTCCTCTCCAGTGTGAGCAGCGAACACAACCTTGGACCAGTGATTTCCTGTTTTGTTTTTTAATGAATTTTTCTTTTTCTTTTTTTCCCAAACACCAAAGTCAATACGATCAGTGAGACAGATGACAGCTCTGCAGCAAACACTGACAATCCTCTTCCTCCTCCACCCCTTGCATGGTGAAGAGAAGGCTGAAGGTCGATCTACTTTCCAGCCCTCTACTATGGTGCAGAGTTTTGACCAAAAGAATGAGTTTCCCTTGCAGGATGTCTGGGCTCAGCCTTCCAGAAGACACCCAGACATCCAGAAGTTCTGAGTAAAAACCTAAAACCCTCTGAAACCAGATTAATTCATCATCACATCAAAGTCGATCACACTGTATAAAAGGACTGCCACTAGAAAACAGGGTTCTCAGAAACTGGGTGTTTACTGAAAAAACAATGGTAGAAAAGATGTGAGTTGACGACAGAGAGGAGGGAGGGGATTATAGAGCAAAGTGGATATAAACTCGTCAGCTGACAGTGGACGGAGGCTCTGAGTTTGCCATCAATCGTCCTGTCATCACAGCAGGAGGAAGAGGAGGAGGAGGAAGTGCAGTGGAGGACAAAACACACCAACATGTTTCATTCATCTGTGAGGAAGACTTCTCCATCTTCTCCTCCTGAAACATGTGAACTCAGCAGCAGAGACGAACACGAGGATTCAGCTCAAAGTTGACAATTTAAAAAGTTTCTGTTTATAGGCAGGTGACACGGCCAAAGTCCTCTATCACGGTATATTTAATTTTATAATCACGGTACCAGAATATACATCAGGATACAGCAACTGTTCTGTAGAACAATTAAGAAATGGTTTAAAATAACCATACTGTACTTCATGCTCTCCTCCTCCATGTTTTCTTGTCGCGGCAGTCGGTGAACCAGCTTAGGGATGCATTTCCTGGAAATGCATCACGTCACTTTGCGAGGCAGCTGGATTCACAAGATCTCGCGAGAATCCAGCCGTGATTTGCTCCATAGCTCCCGCGGTGGAGACGGTATCGCCAAATCTGTACCGGTGGACACATTTCTACTGTCACACAGTAAATACCATCATATCGCCCAACCCTGCTGGATCATTTCATGCTTTCTTCCTACTCTTTCACAGAAAACGTAGTGATTCATTTTGAGAAAAAGTGTATAAAATGATGCTCAAGACATGTAGAATGTTTCCATTTGATCTTTTCCTCTAACTTTGAAGAGGATTTTGGGTGAGAGGTTGAAGATTTGTGAAACCCAGACGGTCATCTCTTCTGGTTTTATATATAAAGACAGTTTGTTACAGAGACAGCTGCGCGCGCACACACACACACACACACACAGAGAGCCTGTGTTTACAGAGTGCAGATCAGATCAGCTCTGCAGACGTCACTTCACACTCTGAGCATGTAGAGCTGTTGTTCCTGCAGCAGCCAGCAGAGGGCGCCGCCCGAGGCCACGTCAGCTCTCTCCACTCTCTCCGTCTTCACCGTGAAGAAGCTTTTCATTTCATTCATGCTCCGAGCTGCGAGAGATGAACTCTGCAGGATAATGAGGTGCTGCTGTGAGGAGACTGTGTACGCAACATCAACAACCACATTCATATCCTCCAGTCTTTCATTATCAGCTGTGATCCTTTAAAGAGTGTGACATGCAGCAAATAACATACATCCAGGAAAGGCCCCAAATGTCTGACATTTACATACATTTTCTAATTATGGACACTGAAAAATAGATGTTTTTATACATTTATAGCTAAAACTGACATGTTAACATGTGGAAATGTATTGAGATTGTGCTGCACTGTGTACGAAGCTGACATTAAAATAAAATATAAGAAAAATATACAGAAAAAAAGAAAGAAAATACATTTCCCAGCGCCTTCATTTCCTAATCATTATAGTACATGTACACCTACAGTACTGTATGATTATGTGCTAATTATAGTGAAAGTGGAGAACAGTACACTCATTAATCACCTAATTTACATGAATTTCTACAAAAAAGTGAAATACAGAAAATAAAAGTTGTTACAAGTTCAGAGGTTTGCAGTTCTTTAAAGTAAGTTATTTTAACTTTCATCGACTAACTGCACACAGCTAATTGTTGGAATCTCAAATAAATTCAGTATATTGTTTCACTATAAGAACATAATCACATGATCCAGGAAACCTAAGAAATGATCAGTTAACTGAAGAGAAACTACAACAAAAACTGCTTATTGTGTCCAAAAACACCAGTGACAGATAAAGTTTAATAAACCAACCAACCAACCAATCAATCAATCTATCTATCAATCAGCTGATGGTTCCAGCTCTGCTCCACTGACCTCAGACCAGCAGGGATACAACACAGTTACCATGGCAACACTGTCCCTCATTTCATTCGTCAAATCTTACAATCTTCCTCAAGTACCCCCAGAACCTCCTCCAAAACACCTGGAATGTTTTCCAGGACCCCTGGAATCTCTTTCATGACTCACTGAAGTTGCTCAATGACTCCTAATCCTTACAAATTACCTCCTCAAGGACCACTATAACTTTCTCCATGACCACTGAAACTTCCTCAAGGAATCCTGAAAAACACCAAAACATGCTGAAAGCTGCCAGAAGCTTCCAGACCATTAGAACCTCTAGGACCTCCTCCATGACCCCTGGAATAGCCTTCAGGACCTCTAGATCCTCCTCCATGACCAATGATACTTTCTCATTGACTCCTAAAACATCCAGACCCCCAGTTCTATGATGCTGAAATATCCAGGACAGCCCCTAGAAACTCCTCAAGGACCACTGGAACTTTCTCAGGAACCCAGGACCTCCTCTATGACCAATGAAAGTTGCTAAGGTCCCCTTAGAACTGCTTCCATTATGCCTGAAATAGCCTCCAGGATCTCTAGAACTTGCTCAAACACTCGTCAAACATTTAGAAGAACCTCCATGAGTTCTGGAACTTGCTCAGTGAGTCCTGAAACTTTATTAAGGACCCTTTCCTTTCTCCAGGACTTTCTCCTGGATCTCGTACATCTCATACATAATCAATAGAACCTGTTAAGTACGAAGAACGCATAGAACCTCCTCCTTTGTCCAGGACCACTGGAATCTTTTTCATGACTCCTGAAACACCCAGAAGGACGCCTGGATCCTCCTCAAGGACCTCTAAAACCTCCTCCATCACCTTTTAGAACCTATCCAAGGACTCCTGGAACTAACCTTTTTTATAGAAGCACATTTTCTAAAGACATGAGTTTAACTCCCTGATTTTGTTAAATATTGTCCCTCGTGTATTGTGGAGGAAAATGTCCCCAAATTAAAATAGTAGCAGCACACGAGCTGAAACACAGCTTTGAGGTTCCTCTGCATTTCATCTCCGTTCTGCCTGAACTGAATCAGCACAGTCCCACATGAGAACAGAGGAAACACTCAGAATAAATAATCCTTAATGTGACTGGACATGATGTTCTGGACATAATGTGTTTTATTTCACCGTTCCTTGAAGGGGCCGTCCAGCTTCCTCCGGCTCTGACGAGACTCGGAAGCGGATGGCAGCGATGACCTTGGCTGCTGTTTAAAGAGGATGAAGACGTGTTTGGAAGGCGGCGAGATGGAGAGCCATGAAAGAGAGGCAGCAGCAGACTTTCAAACAGACTGCCTCCTCACGCTCTCTCTTTGTTCCTCTGCTTCAAGCTAACAGGCGCTAAACACAACTGCACCTCCAATCACCGGGCAGGGACTAACACCGAACATCTCAGTCTCCAGGCTCAGGGTGTTTAAGGTGCTCAGGCTCTCAGTATTATATCTCCAAACTCACTATATTTAATTTTAAGTGGTTCGTTTTGTACTTTTATGGCTGTGTTTTTATGTGTTCTTTGCTTTCTATGTGAAGCTCTTTGTAACTTTGTTTTGATAAGTTCTATATAAATAAAGATATTAGATTTATCTCTTTGACAATGTGAATATTGTTTTATATTATTATATTATTTAGGCAGAGGTAATGAATAAACCCTTTTTGGGGCCTTTTTCCTGATCCTGTACTTTAGGAACAGGATTAGTTGATGAAGGATGTCAGTTTAGTTAATAAGAAGCTTATTTAAATTATTTACTTAGAACTGCAAAACTCAGAACTCATTAAACTTATTTTCTGTAGATTTTCACTTTCTTGTAGTGAAGAAAAGCTGAACTTAATCCTCTTTCAATAAAAAATATACTGCAAAAAAATAATAATTATTAATAATTCTAGGATCTGTGCCAAAATTAAATCCCCTTATGCTTGACTTATGGACCAACTTCCAACCAAATTCCATTCAAATTTGTCACATTTTTTGGGGAAATTCAGTCCACAAACAGGACTGAAAGCTCGGCTTTTTAGTTGAGATAACATGAGTATCAGAGAAGTCTGGAATTTAAATTTGTGAATCCAGATCACAGCACTGCACACACACTGTTTGTTTGTGTGTGTGTGTGTGTGTGGTGAGTTCACTGAAGAGCTGAAACAATGCAGCTATAATGTGTGCACTCATGCAGAGCAGCAATCCCATTACACCTCATTATTGATCTCCAAATTAGTGGCCAGGTGGTCTGAGGGACCTGCTGCACCCCCCCTCCCGCCCCCCCTCCACCTCTTCTGCTCAATCCATACACCAGCCAGGGCGGCCTCTGATTGGCCGAGCCTTTATGACTCTCGATTGATGGAGGCAAGGAAAGCGTGGAGGCCTGCGAGGGGTTTCTCCTCTTTATTGCCTCGTGCAGGCAGCTGGATGAAGAGCGCCCACTCTCTCTGAACAATACAGCCATAAAGAGCCGGGAGACAAGCCTGCTGCCTGACCCGCTCACCTCCACCGCCAGGCAGCCCGACGGGGAGGCTGAGAGAGGGGTTCAGTGCAGATGACGACAGAGGATGAATGGGGGGGGGGGGGTCTGGGCTTCTCCAAAGTGACACATTGATGAAACACAGTGGCGTTATCGCAGCAAACGTCTGCGTTTGTGTCGGAGCCTCAGACCTGCGCTGAATCCCAACCAGAGGACCAGGATGTTACAGCCAATCAGAGCGCTCCGAGCAGTGACTGGATCCTGAACCCCCCTGAACATCAACTATTCAAATACACCAAACTGCATCACAGTATCCTCTTCAACTTCCATTATATATCGCTTTATTATATCTGTATGTATATTGTACTTATTATTCACACCTGTAACTATATGTTTATACTATATAGTGCACACATCATGGCTGCCAGATATTTTGATAAGTTCATTATTAAGCAGAAAGCTAATTGTTCTCTGGTTTCAGATTCTCTCTCTGAGTTTTGGACTGCTGGTCGAACAAAACAAGATATGTGAAGACGTCTCCTTTGACTCTAGGAAACTGTGACAGACATTTTTCACCATTTTCTGACTAAACAATCGAAATAAATCAATAAATAATGAGAATACTTGTTAGCTGCAGCTATTATAAAGAGTATTTGTAACCAGTTCAAGTCCAAATCTTTATAATTCAAATGTTCTTTTTTTGAGTATTGATCAAACCCTGTGAGAGTTTTTGTCTCGTCATCCTGAAATGAAACTGCACATTGTGACTAACGACGTCTCCAACTAAGATTTTTCTGGTCGAGCCCTCACTACTCATGCTCACAGTACAAAACACTGAAAGAGAAATGAGCTGTCTGTTTAAGGTTTCATGATAACTGACATGCTCCATCTTAAATAAGACATGCTGACGGACAGAGAGTCAGATCTGCTGGATGGACGGAGGAATCATAAAGCAGGAGCCTGAGGGCCCCGAGGTTCGGCCCTCCTCTCTCAATGGGGCCGTGCAATTACAGTAATAGTGTGGAGGCTGCCAGTGTTGAGCGTGAAGCTCTGATCCCCAGCTGTGTGCTGATGGAGGTGATGGTGCTGAATACAGAGTGTGGAGGAGACGAGGCGCTGTGGCCTGAATCCTAACAGACACTCGGAGGGAAAATACAACATCTGATACAGAGAATCCAACAACAGTTAGATTTTCTCTGTCAGGTTCCCAAACCTTCATGTGTCTTATACGTCAAAAAGATGTCAAAAAATAGGTGGAAATAAAAACTACACGCGCTGCTTCTCTGCCTCCCACCAACCAAACACTACATTAAACTGCATTGACACATGGATTCACAGCACTGTAGATGCTACAGGAAGCCATTTACTGCAAACTGAACCTTAAAAAACATGCTGGCTCGGCCACAAGGTGCGATGTGGGGAAGATGAAAAAGATTCAAAAGACAGAAGTGTTTTCTGCTTCACTCAACTACGTAAAACAAAATGGAAGAACAGGAAGATCATCGTGGTCAAAGGCTTCTTCAGTTTCTACAACAGAGCTACAACGAGTCTCCAGGACCGGAAGAAGAAAAACGCTTCGCTCAAGAAATCACGTCTTGGTATGGTGGCAACAGGAGAAGATAACTGTCCAATCAGAGCTGAGTATGTAGATTACCTGCTCAATGGGACAAGAGAGAGACTTCCTCTTTGTACCTGTATGTTTGAACACACCTGACATTGCATTTCTCTTCCTCAGGGTCAAAGGTACTACAGCAGAATAAGATAAAGTGATGAAAGATGAAATATAAACCAGGAAGTCACAGAAGTTTGTGCAGGTGTTGTGTTGTCAGGGGTTTTACCTGAGAGGGAGGCAGCTCTCCGGCTCTCCTGCTGCTGAACGGGTGGACTCCGGCGGCCGCTACCCTCCCGCCCGTCTGGAGGTTGATGGGGGACGTCTGCAGCGGCTCCGAGCTCGCCGCCTTCTGTCCGTTAATGTGTGCGGTCACCATGGAAACGGGAGCCTTGGCCGGCACCACGGAGATGGCGATGCCCTGGCTGGGAGGCTTGATGAGAGACAGCGGCTTAGTCGTCCCTACAGGACAACTTCTGACTGCCAGCTTCTGCAGGGAGACAGAGAGACAGACGGGAACCAGTGTTAGAGAGACAGACAGGAACCAGTGTCAGAGAGACAGACAGGAACCAGTGTCAGAGAGACAGACAAGTACTCATGTACTGTGGGTGTTTTCAGAGTATTTGTACACAGTAAACTTCACTGCTGTTCTCACACTGACAGAAAAACGACTTTCTCCTAAAGTTACACTACTGATAGTATTGAGAGTACTGAGGGTACTGATGTTACCAAGAGTACTGAGAGTACTAATGGTACTGAGAGTACTGATGGTACTGAGAGTACTGATAGTACTGAGAGTATTGAGAGTACTGACACCAGCATCTGACTGTGAATCAACGTGTGCACAGGAAATAATAAAGTTTGTTTTGGAGAATAAAACAACTACTGCTGATACTACTTACTGTTACTGCTACTGTTATTACCAACTGCTACCTTTCTAGTACTATTTCTTCCATTACTACAATCACTACTACCACCTCTGTTACTACAATTAATCCTACCAGTTACTATTACTGCAAGTATTTCCACTATTACAACTGTGAATACAACTACTATGACTGTTAATGTCACTACTATTGCTACTAAAACTACTACTATTAGTAGTACTACAACTATAACTACTGTTATTGTTGTTACTACTGCAGCAGCTACAACTGATACTGTTACTACAACTACTAGTAGTGTTACTACTATTGTTACTAGTACTAAATAGTACTACACATCAGCACTAATGTTACTACTGTCATTATTCCAACTGTTAAAGTTTAGTTAAGTTTGAAGTTTCTGTGTCATGCCAGTAGAACTCCCACATGAGATTAATAGTAGTAATACTGCAGTACTACTACTGCTAGTATTACTACCTCCATTGCCAAATAGCCAAATACTAGTACAGCTGTTACTACTACAAAAGATAGTCACATTAGGTTGTCATGTTTCTGATGTAATAAATCAATACTGATCAGTAACTACTGTTACTACTACCACCACAGCTAACAAGTACAACTGTTACTGCTACTAACATGTCAGCTGAAACTTATACAACTACTGCAGTACTACTACTAATGCTACTTGAATTACTTTTAGTACTGCTGCAACTACTAGTCCTTCAACTTAATTTAAACGTTAGTACTACTGCTTCTTCAAATACAACTACTGTTGTGTTGCTACCAGTATTAGAGTTACTGACACAGCTAATGTTCTTCTATTACAACTACTTCTACTGTAAGAAATACTACTACTGCTGGTCCTATTTCAACTTAATTGAAGTGTTAGTACTACTACTGTTTTTGTTTCTATCTGCAGTTTTTTCCTGTAAAGTACTTTGTAACCTTGTTAAGAGAAGTGCTATTTAAATAAGGTTTATTATGTTTTCTTTACTGTTGTATTACTGATACTAGTACTGCTAATGTTTTTCTGACAGTTAGCACTACTGCTGTTATTACTACGTTTAATGTTTAGTTTAGTTTAATTCTCCTGGAGGTCAAACATCAAAAAGACTTTCTGGAAACACTTTGAAAACCAAAAGATATCATTAATCAATACTTTGTCAGTATAGATAAAAGGAATAAATACAGCAGATTTACCTTCTGAACGCTGTGTGGAAACAGGAAGCAGCTCTACTGCGTCTTTACTCTAAACTCTAATGTCAAACAGAGTTCAGTGTCTCCGTCCACACTGCTGCTGTCCTACAGTCCCCCCCCCCCCACACCGGCCTCATCATCACACACTCAGACCCCGCCCCCATCCTCCTCCTCCTCCTCCTCCTCCTCCTCCTCCTCCGCCTGGAAAAGAAAAATACATCTTCCAAAGCAGAGATAAGTACATCTCGCTTTCCCCTCCGCTTCACCCCCACACCGCTGCAAAGAAGAGGCTCTCTAAATATTTCATATTCCATCCCGTTGACCCTCCTCATCCTGCCGCTGCCTTTTTTATGCCTTTCTATGGACTACAGTGGGTCTGTGGGTGTGGGGAGGGGAGGGGGATTTCTTTTTCTCTGGCAGAAGCAGACAGTTTGTGCATCTGCGGAAAAACATAAAATAAAGGATTTGTGTGCAGGCGACGTGGCTTAATGTTAGAGTGTCCTCGCTCGCTGCAGTAATTACCTTTTAAAAACATCAGCAAGGCGCTCACACGTCGTCAAACGCCAAGGAGAAGTATGTATATATATATATATATGTGTGTGTGTGTCTGAAGAAAATAACCCCACAGATGAAAATACTCCCTCTGCAGCTTCATCTGATTTCACAAGAAAGTTTCCAAATCACCACAAAAAGAGACTGAAGAATGAATCCAAACCAGCTGATTACAGCTCAATTTTTACTTTTATTTTTCCTGAGTGGAACAAAAAAAGCTCACCATTAGAGCTCTCTATTATCCACCCGGAGTGCTGTGAGGGGGTGAGGGGGAAGACAGGGGGGTTACACATTCATGTAGGGCCCCGCTGCTGCCTGAGAGGCTGCATTACTAATCAGGTCGTCCTCCTTAAAAAACAGAAGCTGGAGGCTGCAGCTTTAAGGTGGACTGGAAGTGTTTTCGGGGGGGCAGGGGTTTGTAGAGGAGGTGGCGTTTCTTCAGGAGCTCCAGTTTTCTGCTTTTGTGTCCAAATCTGCTCTAATCTGCTGGTCGAGGAGTGTTTCAGTCGCCTTTTTTCCCTCTAAAGGGCCCTAAAAGTGTCTCAACTTATCCAGTTAGTCAGCTCAAATGATCCTGTTAATTCTGATGCAGCTAACTTAGTTTTGATCACTGTTAAAGAATGTGCATATTCAGTCCTGTCTGTGGCTCTCAGCTCTGAGCCCATTGGTTCCTGCTGAACATGTAAATCTTTAAAAACAACTCACAGATATATAGTTTCAGGAGGAAATAGTGCATTTGTTGGGGATTATTTTCAGCGGCGGATGAATCCTTATTTGGTGCTCTAGTGAGTATTTGGGGCAGCAGGACGGTGTGTGTGGGATTGAGTTTTTGGCAACTATTGGCTGATATATCATCATCATCATCATCAGATTCTGTTTACTTTTGAATATCGATGTTAGCATCACAACGAAAATCCTAATATATATATATATCTAGTTTCTTCTTATTTTAGTAATCTTCTCACATGCCTCATCTGAACCCTGTGATGTTTTTTTTTACATGTACCTGAGCTGGACAGCAGTAGTGGTTATATAAGTAGCTCAGATTTAGCTTTCAGCCTGTAAACCTGCTGACTGTGTGAGAAGTAAAGTAACCCAGATTCACTGAAACGGCTTCAATGACAAAAAAAAGAGGAAACTCTTTTCTAACTGTGCAAATGATTTCACAGTCGAGGCCTCCAGAGTGTACAGCGTTAAACCCCGACTCTACAGAAAGCCCCCTGCATTTATTCACATGTTGTTATTTATTAATTCCCCCTCAACAATGAGCGTGGTGGGGCCCCATTGTTTCAGGGGATCAATGTAATCCACAGGCAGCCCGAGCAGCCGCCTGCATCAGGACCCAGGGGCCACCGCTCGCCATTCAGCATTTGTTGGAGCCGGGGCACCTCTGATTGTCTCAAAGGTCACTCATTTAAAGCCTCTCCAGTCTGGAGAGCAGAGACTGGTCCCTCCCGGAGAGACGAGGAGAAAGTGAATGAGGGGGAAAAATACAGAACGTGATGATAACAGCAGGTACCAGGGAGCCACATTTAAGATGCTCCAAGACCCTTTTAAAGCCACCTGGAATCAGATGAAAGGAGGATTTACTTACGAAGAAATAAACTGCTACACAACTCCAAGATTCAGCAGCTCTTTCATTAGAAAACTCCAAGAAATGATGCATGTTACTGCGGACGTTACCATGAGCAGCAACCACTCAAAGACAAGGATAAAAAGATTCAAACAGTCGACCTACATCCACAGAAAGACACTGATCACACCGGCTAATCAAATATCTGCAGCAGGAGGAGCAGTGCAGACACAACCCTCAGCTCCAAAGACGGAGATGAAAAAAAAACAAGCTCTTCAAATATTAACTGCTTTAAATAAGTCAACAAAATGCAGCCTGACTGAACACAGCTCATGAAAATCACAAGTCTGCTAGCTCTGTTGAGAAGACGGGAAAAATAATCCACCTTGAACTCAGAGTCGTCTGATTTACGTGTTGGATCTCCTTATTGAACAGGTGTAGGAGTGTGGTTTCAGCAGCAGTTAGCATTGGAGCTATATGTGAGAGCTAAAGTTCATTTACCCACTGATAATGATGTAATTAAGGGATTTATAGAGGGTAATTAATGGACTAATAGATGGCTGGTATTTCTTGCACTGTTTAAGGGATAAGAATTATCATATAGCCTACAGTAGCATGAAAGCCATGCATTGATTTAAGAGCCTGAATGTTTCTATTCAGAGATGACTTTAATGCTGTTCTTTAATCTATTTTTTTTCATTTGTATTTGCCTCTTAAAACCCCCTTTATCCATGCAGAAAACCCCATTAAAAACCTTTAATATATTAGACTCCATTAATTAATTAATTACTCAACCCTACATTATGTTTAAGAAAGCCACTAATGAATTTGCACCTTAATTGAAAACATAATTTAAAGTAGCAAAACTTGGAGGTGCTTTTCATGGAAATTGGTTTTTACCCCTTAAATTCTAATAAACTCTTAACCCATGCACTAAACCCATTAAATGTATTAAATATGTTACAGTCCATTATAGAGTTGTCAGGTTTGAGCTCTAGTCTAACTCGGCTGTCAACAAAACCCAGCTGACTCTTGGAGTCACCAATCAGCTCTGGAGTTGTTGGAAGGTGCATCTCTTAGCCACTGATGGAGCTAGGCTAGCAGTTTCCCCCTGCTTCCAGTCTTTGTGCTAAGCTAGGCTACATACATCCAGAGGCCTGTACTACGAAGCGGGATTTGCGGTTAGCGAGATAACTTCAGGTTCAACTCTGGGTTTTCAGTACTACGACGGTGGTTCACTTCTTACCGGGGTAAATCGCCATGGTAACTGATGCTGCACGGCAAACCTGCTCCGGAGCAGGTTATGTTCGAGATAACGGATCAACACGTACAATAGCACCGCCTATTGACCAATCAATTCTCTTGGAAAATGACATCACCAATAGAAAAGAAGTGGAGTTCGTTACGTGGATCGTGAGAGGAACTCTTTTTATATGAGAGATAGTTTCTCGTCGGATTCACCGACTTATCTGTGTCATCCTACAGCAGAGACTGACTGAAGCACTAAAGCTTTGTACTTATAAGATATGAATGTAGGCTAAGCCTATTTACCGCTAAATTGTGTTTTTATATTTATTTTTTATTTGCTCAAAAGTCCGTTTGACACCGCCGGAGTTGCAGCTGAAAGAATCAGGCTAAAATTGTCAAACACTCCATAAGAACATCTAAGCAACACATTAACTTAATGGAGTCCTACTGACGGGGCAGTGATATTATAAGCCTGTTAATTTACCTGTTCACACAGTCAGGGTTTTTTTTTTTTTTGCCAGCTGTCCTTCCTGCATTCAGGAGCTGCAGCTGTGCTGCTTTCAGCCTGGATGATATTTAAATTCTTCGTATTTCTCTTATATTACAGTTTGCTCTTCGTTTGTAAAGTATGCCGCTCTGCTGCCAGTACACCTGTCATGATTGTGATTGGTCATATGCTGCAAACCCCGCCTCTTTCATGTGAACGCGCTCATGGCTTGATTGGGAAAACCTGGGTTTGACTAATCGAGTTGATAACCAGCGTCATGTGACCGCTTAGCGGGATCGCGATTGTTAGGCTCAGTGAAGCCAGATAACGAAAAGATATCCTGGGTATGTTGAACTTGCTTCGTAGTACAGGCCTCTGGACTAGCCCCAGTTTTTGGCCTCTTGTATGTTGTCATTACACTGAGTCACAGAGACAAACATCAGTTTTTCTAAAAGATAAATCTCTGATAATCTTTAAAAAAAAAACAGAAGGAATGCTGATATTATTGATCAGCGCCATCAGAGCGCACTGACAAGTTTATCAAAAAATGTTATGTATTTATGTCAAAGAATGAATACTGGACGAATGATCTGAAATATTGTTGGGGTACTGTCACAACTTGTGAAACGGCCTAAAAATCTCTATCTTTTTACAAAAATATTTGTTTTATTCAAATGGCTGAAGGAGTCTTTGAGGATCCTGGAAATAACTTTAAACCAGCATTCAGTGTTGTTAAATGACCTGGGATTTATCTTGTAGAAAAAGGGATCCTTGGGGTCTGACATCTCTCTCTACTGGACACACAGAGACCAAACTGACCTCCATCTTTATCTCCATCTCGTCTGACTCCAAACTCTTGTTAAACTCCTGACAGAGGTTCAGACTCTCAGACAGAGCAGCCATTTCACTGGAGGCCGTGAGACCAAACTGCATTGACAAATTTAAGCATTTACTAGATCTGCTGTGCTTTTCTTTATTTTGTTTTTTATGACATTCGGGCCAGTTGCCAAGCGGCGTCGTCCCCGTCACCTACAGGATCACATAAGTGCCTGTAAGGGAGGAGTTGATTGCACATATCGCACCATTACAGCCCCTCAGGTATGGATTTTCAGACATAGAGGGGCCTCTAATGTACGCAGGGTGCAAAAGAAAACACCACAGAGACGAAGAGAGTGCCTCTAATTCTTCAGCACATTTGTCTTGTCCAACACCGAGCGCAGTTATCGGTTGAAAGGTGCTTCTTCTTGCCTGACAAATAAAAGACTCAATTCCTGAGGAGCCATTTTATATTTTGTTGGGCATCAACGTGACCCTTGAGAGTGCTGTGTAACTTGTATAACAGATAGCTGTGGAGATCCGGCCTGAGTCGGAGTGCACACGTGTCCAAAATCAATCAGCATGAAGCTACAAGACGGCAAATGGCTTTCATTACGGAGCGTCTCCACTGGTGGATCACACTGGAAGACTTTGGGTGACATGCTGACCCCTGAGCAGGCGGTTCCACCTGATAGGGCACAATTTGTGTGAGGAAATTTTAATAACGTTGTAAGGGGCTGCGTCTTAACGAGCTATTTTCTCCATATATCTGGCCGAGTTAAATTAGACGCAGGCTGCAGTGGCTTTCATCAGCGTCCACTCGCCGCTCACCTTTCATCCTCACAGAGCCGCTCTAATGATGACTGGACACCATGAAGACGGGGAATGGGCTTTCTGATGCATGCCCAATTTTCTGCAGCTACACGCGTTAACTCGCCTTTGAGAGCTGATGATTCACTTCGGCATATTGTCCGACTCCGAGCTGGTGCACATCAAAGTGATGCAAATCACCACCAACTGTGTATACTGGAGCTTGAAAGATGTATCTGTCCATGTGGGGCCGGTCTTAAACTCATGGATTTTGTCCAGAATGGAAGTTTATTAACAACTGAACCACTGAGTGCAAAACAATCTAGAAAAGCTTTATTTTCCTAAAAAATTTAAGTTTGCTTAATAAGTAAGCAATGCTATAAGGTGTTGCTATAAGGTTACTAGGTCATTTTTAGGGCATTAAGTGACGTTCAATAGGACGAGTTCTGAATGTTTCAACCACAAATGAGCTGAAGGAGACCATTTGTGGTCAAAATGTAGATTGAAAAAGATTTGGGGACGAGACTGCAGTGTGTGGGTATTTCTTTGGATTTTCACAGATTCATAGTTGTGCATGTGCCTCCTGATGATTGCCTAAAAATTATTATTATTCTCCTCTAGCTTGGAGTTTGCATGTGAGAAACTGCCAAAAATGAAAACCAGCAGCTTTAAAGATAGTGACCAAGTGCTTGCATGGTCTCAAGACATGTGAGCTTCCAAATCTCTCCTTGGATTTCTCAGATCTGAATTTATAGGTTGATTTTCTTTGTGCTTCCTCAGTAGTTTTGTCATTTATCAGCCTCCATGTTTGTGTGACGGAGCAGCAGGAGTCGGTCTGTCATGCAGGGTTTGGTGCTCAGAGATAGCAGATCCTCCCGGTTCCTCTCCACACAGATCACCACTGCTGTTTGCTGGCTGAGGGAGTATGTTAATTGAAACTTTTGGGAGCACTCCCATTAAAGTGCTTGAGATAGACAAGTCAGCTGGAACCAGTGAGCTGGTCATCTGTCCTGAAGCACCAGGAGCTGGCAGAGCTCAGGAGCAGCTGCACTGTGCAGAGTGTCAGCTGATAGCAAAGCGAAAGTGGATCCATGTGACATGGCTGATAGCCAGAGGTCGAAGTAACCAAGTACAGAGACTCTGGTACTTTGAGGAATTATTTTTTTAAGAGGAAACATTAAAATTGCACTTTCTTGCAAACATGCAACAAGTCAATTTTTCAGCGGAAGTGAGTACACATCTTCAGAAAAAGTAGCCATTTCTAGTTAAACATATATTCATAGTTAGAGGATCTTTTAACCTGCTACATAGGAAGCTTCAGTTCAACTGTCACTTCAGCTCCTTTCCTTGCTTACACTTCAACTGATTCCTCAACTCCTCTCAGCACTTTCACTTCTTCTTCTCAAACCTTCTGTTTCAGCTGCCACTTCAACTCCTTTCAGTGCTTCAGTTTCAGCTACAACTATTACTCGAACAAAAAAAGTTTCAAAAGCTCCAAAAGATCACTCTTCCTGTTTTGAAACGTAACTGTTAACTCTTGATAGTGCCCCAAAATCCCTAAGTTTTCCGTCACTTCAACTCCTTTCATTGCCTACATTTATAGATACATTTAAGTGACTCTTTAACCATCTTCAGCACTTTCAATTCAACTGACTTAAACCTTTTAGTGCTTAAATTTCATCTCCCACTTAAATTTCTTTCAATGCTTTGGTTTTAACTGCCACTTCAACTGCTTTCACTGCTTCAGCTACAACTTTAGGAGATTGGGATATTTGGGGCACTATAAACGCAGTTAATGGTGGCTGCTTTAAACATACTAAATGGGGAATTGAAGGGATAAAAAATTGAGAACGCTGCCATCGCTTGACGGCCACAGTTAAGGTCACCCGTGCGCCCTGTGCTGTTTACTGCAGATCCAGCAAGTGGACAGGATTATCCACACATTATGTACTCTGTTTTGATAGTGTGCCTTTGAGATAACGGGCTGCTGAAAAACGCATTAGTAGCTGTTCAGATTTCCATCAGTGCAGCTGCCAGACGTTTTCTTTGTTTACACTCCATTTACCAACGAGGCCCTTCAGTCCTGAAAGGTGCTGAGGAGACGGACGGCTGCAGTTTGTCCTTTTCCCTCCCAGTGATGGAAGAAAAACCCAAATTCTTTACTTTTGTAATACAACAATAGAAAAATACTCCCTTAAAAAAGGTCCTGCGCGCTCAATTGTATGTCAGTAAAAGAGAAAAAGAATTAGCCTGTTGAAGTGTACTCAAGTATTCAAGGTGAAAACATGATGAAAGTATCTCAAGCTGACACAATCCCACCAAAAAAGGTCCATTTAGTAGCAGTTCTGGAGCTCTTGATCACATCCCATGATCTTCATGATCCGATGGAGTTTGCCCTGTTCTCGTGGAATTGGCTGGATGGCTGGATAGAGGGCTCGTCATCCAGGGAAATTCAAACATCTATTCCAAGACCACTGAGCAAACGAAGACTGTGGAAGGTCGATACAGCTAAAAGCTCCAGAACAGCTATTAAATGGACCTTGTGGCAAGATTGTTTTGTCAAGAATTAACTTTTATTGCCAGTTTGGAAAAAGTTGGATATATAAGATGCCGATTGGGCCGCATAACAGCCACATAAAATAGGAGGCATAATCTCAAAAAAGGAAAATACCAGAACCCCTGAACTGGTCTTGGGTACAGTATTTGAGTAAGTGGACTCTTGCTAGCTCTGTCCCAAAGTCAAACAGCGCTGCTGTTGTTGGTGATTGATTTCCTGCAGAAGCGAACCCCCTCCCCTGGCAGTGGGACAGCTTATCAACAGGGGCACACAGGACAGAGTCTGGCCCCTCGCCCGCAGTTTGGCAAAGGGGGGCATCAGGGACCGAGGCTCCCGCTGCCCCACATGTGGAGGTGGAGGTTCAGCCAGCAAACACAGCATGGAAACACACCGTTTGTTCGAGCAGCGGCGGGACCGGTGGCTGCGACCCAGCAGGGAAACACTCCAAAGGTGTTTCTGGCTCCCGGCGACGACACAAAGAGACTGTCGCATGTGTCAGTGCGACAAAACCTGCACTCCCCACCCATCCTGGATCTGACTGTGAGGCAGGGCAGGTTCGTCTGGAACATCTAATTGTGACTCTGCAGCGGGACGCTCAGATCGAGTTTAATGCAAGCCTCCTGGGACAAAGACGAGCACAGGAAGACAGGTCTGATGAAGTCTGATTCATGTCCTGAACTCTCCTGAGCCCAGATTAGGTTTGAACTGATGAATGTTTTAGTAATACAGCAGAAAGATATCAGCCTTTTGTTAAATATTGGATATCAGCAGGTGGGAAAAAAGAATAAAATCCTTTAGTAAAGGCTGCTGCTCCCAAGACAAAGTTCTGTGGGTTTGAGCGACACAAATTTTTATTTCAACTACTTCAATACACTTTAAGCTACAGACTCTCGAACTTTAAACGAGGCACTACTCTTAGAGAAAGATACCAAAAGGCTGAGTGGACATTTAACTTATCAGTTTTTGAAATATGACAGATTTATGCTTCAAGTGCAGCAGGAAACTGTTCAGTTGTGTAGCTTTGACCAATCACCCAGTTTTCAGTCTTCACAAACGTGTATTAGACTGTTCAGCTGCTTCCAGTGCTGTAGTACTTTCACTTCAACTGCCACATCAACTTCTTTCATTGCTTCAATTTCCAACTAATTCTTTTCAGTGCTTCCACAACTAATTTTCTACAAAGTGTGAAGAACATTTTTAACTGAAACAGAAACCAAACTGTGTTGTATTTAGAATATCTACAAGCTAAGATCTCGTAGCATCGTTGGTACAATAAATGGTTCCAGCTACTATATATATAATAATTATTTTCTGTTTATGTGTAGCTTTAGTAAAACAGTTAACCTGAATTATCAGCTGTCATGTAGTTTCACATAATAAACAGTTTATTGCAGAATTTAAAGTCACCTGTTGCTAACTGCTTCATATAAATTCAGAAATGACTGACAGAGAATCAATAACGCTCAGTGCTTCAGATGATCAGTGTTGTGTTTCAGGTATTCAGTCTCCATATTAAGTGCTGATTGGTAGTATTACTGCTCCTTTGCTTTTGTCTAACAGCAGATAACGAGCACATTAAAATGTTCATTATGCAGCCAAACAACAAACACAAGAAGGCGTCCAGCCAAACTTTGATCCCACACGGTTACATTCAGGCAGCTGAATTAAATCCAGACTCATAATTTCCTCTCAGAGAGAAAAAAAAAAACAACGATATGATCATGTGGTCAGTCTCCGACGCCCAAGTCTAATTTTCTTCACGTGAAACAGAGTTCACTGGAATGAGACTCAGCATCAGCTGCTGTATTGAACCGACAGCAGGAAATGTCCACAACCCACGCTGAAACGATCCATCGATTTATTGATTTGTGGATATATGACAACTCCGATAAGTAATTAAACATTTAGGAGATGTTTAACTACAAACAGTTGAAGGTTCCAGATTACTTTCCTCTGTTATATCACTGTAAATAAAAAGCA
This sequence comes from Macquaria australasica, assembly GCA_005408345.1. Classification (NCBI taxonomy): domain Eukaryota; kingdom Metazoa; phylum Chordata; class Actinopteri; order Centrarchiformes; family Percichthyidae; genus Macquaria; species Macquaria australasica. Next base: position 250,075 of record SEMN01000646.1, read on the forward strand.
TGTAGGTTGTTTTTTTACTTATTACCAAACTAAATATCATCCATTTTCTTTATTAAGGTCAACAGTGGGCTTTTATTGTTATTTGATCATATTTTAGTAAGAAGCCTCCCTGTTTTGTGATCTGCTGCTGTTTTCATTTGCCGTTGATATAAACTTCCACCATGTTAACCTGCTGTCTCCATTTCCCCATCACTATAACAACAGCAGAGTCTTGTCATCCTCACCACTCTGCTGAAAACACTTTAACATCAATACCGTTTTTATTCTATAATTAATCCCAGTCGCTTCTACTTTGAGCTCCCGTCAATTAAACTCGGAACTGATGGGCATAATCTTTGTCTTTCCTGAGACTTTTAATCTGAAACATACTGTATGTACGAAGTGTTGTATACCATAAAACAGCAAAGTAGGAGATAATTAGCTAATAAAAACAGTATTTCTGTTAGAAGAGAAACAGAGCTCTAAGTATAGAGTATAGAAATATTAATTCTTTCCAATCTTCTTGATCGCCGTTAAGCTAGTGAACCTCAACACTTCCTGAACATATTTTTACATTAAAAGTCTTCCAGCAGCTTAATGTTACAATAGTTTTAATAAAAAACAAACTTAAAGAAGTGTTAAGTTCCACTGACAGTTAAGCTGCTGTCAATGAGAAATATTCAAATTATTTTCTAAAAGAACAAACATTATGGTTATTATCACATCCTAATCATTAGAGTCAACAGTAGTTTGGTTGCACTAAAACATAAAAAAGAAAAACTTGGTAAATAGAGCCAAAGAGAGAAACTTTAATCACAAAAACAGAATTAGTGACAATGCTTCTTCAATTGATTACCATCGAATACCATAATCACTTTGTTTTTCCAGTGGCCTGCTGCCTTCAGGTTCTTTGAATTTTTGGAGGGGAGAATAAAACAGAATATCACAGCAGCAGCATCAAACTCTGGTTTGTTTATCATCAATTAACTTTTCAGCAAAGAGCCCAGAAGATGTTTCACCGACTGAATGCCAAAACAGAAACAAAACTGTTTCTGAGCCGAGCCTGCTGCGAGTTTCCAGCTATCACCGTCATCATCGCTGAGATTTCAATCGCCAATCTATGCTAATTGGGTTTTCAGAAGTGACAGAGCCACTGCTCCGCACAGATGAATGGAAGCTGATAAAAGATGTGAGTGTAGGATGGAAGGGTTCAAACACGCCTTTTTCTACATCTTCAGCCTATTTCAGTCCACGCCGCAGAGCGAGGACGTGTTGATCTGTTGAAAAAGTGAAATGTAATGGAGGGTGTTGTGACACGCTGGCGCTGCCTGCTGCTCTCACCGCAGCTCCTCTCAATAAAAAATAAATGATCAAATCTCACGCTCCCTATCGGCAGGGCGACACCCCCCTCTCTGCTTTTTATTACAAGTTAAATAGCATGTCAGCCCGGCTCGTGTCTGTCTCTGTGATTTCAGACTGAAGCCATGTTTGCTCAGAGGGTAAAAGGACCAGCCAGAGAGGGATGTCTATCTTTATTTTACTCCTGCAGCATCACAAGCTCACACAGAAATGTCGCTATAGAGACTTGTCACTCAGCCCACACAGCAGGAGCGCTGGTATGTAAATGAAAACAACGAGAACAAAATAAAACGAGAAGAAGAAGAAGAAGACTCTCTGGGTTTGTTAAAGACTCGCAGCTCAGCCCTCGTTTTAATAAAAGCTCAGTTTGTGTTGTGGCGTCACCTTCATGTGTGCACACTAGTTTCATTATCGAGACCCCGGCCGTTTCCTGTCACTTCCCATCAGCCTCAGGGAGAGAGAGGTGGAGATTCACCTCGCCATCGACAGCGAGGAGGAGGCCCAGCAGGCGAGGAGCAGCAGCAGGTGACGCTCTGCTGACGCCTTTATTCTGAAGGGGAATATGCTCTTCCTGTCTGATACTGGATCAATATACTGTAAAAGCAGCTGCAATCAGTTTTTTATACAAATCTTGAATTTATACACTAATTGATCTAAATGGAAATATCAAAAATGAAAAAAAATGTTTTTACTTGTGGCTGAGGTGGAAAAATGTTCATACCAAAAGAGAAGATGCGAAGATAAAAACTCAGTTTTATAGATTTTCCACATATAAAATCCTGGATCTTTTAAATGTATTTGTTTGATTGTTTTACCTATTATTTTTTATAAAAATAACATAAAATAATGAGCCCTAAAGACCTCTGACTCTTATCTGTAGTAATGGCAGCTGAGGCTCATGGGTGTCGTAGTATTTAGAGACGTCCTCCAAATCCAAATTCTCAGAAACAAAGTTGAAATAATTCAAACTGATGGTCAGAATATAAACGCACAGTAAGATTCAATTAACCAGGAGGCTCCTGTGTTTCTATGTTGAGGAATATTTAGGAGATCATTAAAAGATAACCGATTCAGATTCAGGAAAAAGACTTCTACAACCAGACTTTTATTAGTGTAGACGCAACATAAGCACGTAGCCGCCGTCCAGTTTTACAGGAGCAAACAATTAGAAACACCAAATACAATATGCTGAAAAGATAACTCATCAATTCAGGAGAGCAACAAATGCAAAAGCAGCTGTAAAATGCCACAAGATGTATGAATTAATGTTAACAAGTGTAGAACTTATTTGGGCAACAAAACTAATAGATCTGTTTTAAACATGTCTTCCTTTTTAAAAGTTTGCATATAAAATGTGGAAATGTTGAAACTTATAAGATATTCAACAGATTGTAAAAAGTCCTTTCCAGATCTACGCAAGCCCATTTTCAAAAATTTTTTAAAAAACTATTAAGAGTGACACAATACTCATAAGTCAAACTGATGGACATCAATTCAAAATCATTTAGTAAAACTCATAATTTAGAGTTTAAAACTCAGAATTCAGACTTGCTATCTTGTAATGTCTCATTATTTTGACTTTTTATGTAAGATTTTCTCTTTCCTGACCCTCGACTCTCAAGTGCTGGATTTCAGAGCTTTGACAAATAAATAAATCTTTAAATAAATAAATAAAAGTATGTCACATAATCTAATTCTGGATGCAGCAAATAAAATCAGCCGTCTGTTTAGTTAGTAAAGCCAACGTCCATCACAGTGACCCACAGAGCTGCTTATAACTCGCTCACCTGTGAAAACTTTAATCTCTCCTGGACTGAGCGACATGGCGAGCTCCCTCAGCGTTCAGACACCAAACTGAATCAGCGGCTGCAGCAGGAATGATCTGAACATCATGGAGAGGAATGTGGCTCGGGGCCGTCGCTGTAATGAAGACATTTATTTGCCGACCGAACCAGCTCGCACCTTCAGAGAGCGGACAATATTGACCGGCGGCAGCGGCAGCGACAGTCACAAAGCGCTGAAAGGTCAAAGTCTATATTAAGTGAAGAGCCGAGGAGAAATTATAGAGCTGCTGCTGCGTCCACTGATCATCTTAACTCCTAATCGCACATAATAAGAGGATGAAAAATGGCAGGAAGAGCAGCAGGAGACGTTACTGGTGCTGATTAAATGGATGGTTAGTGTCTCTGTCGGCCACGTTCACACTCAGGAAGAGTTTTAATACACTGGCCCCATTTCAACATGTCAGTTCAAATGTCTTAATAAAATCCAGGTGAGATTTAAGACACTTTTATTTACACTCAGCCACATATCTGCGTATCTGTGTCTTCTGGACATGTAAATCAGGGTCAGTCCTCTTCCAGTCCAGAAGGAGGTGGTGATGCACCTGAAGCTGTTTGCTAACCGAGAAAAACAGCAGAAGAAGAAGAACTTAGTTACAACAGTTTAGCTAGCGCTAGTTTAGCTAGCTCCTTCACCCACACAGATCGTTCAGTGGTTGAACTGATCAGGGATCAGACTGTAGAAATGGCTGCAGCTGTTTTTCCTTGTTGCTTCAATGAGAACAAACGTCTAATTTCAGTGAAACTTTAGCAGCTGTTCTCAGGAGGAGACGGAGCGTGGAGGTGTTAACATCATCAGACAGTGAGTGGATGTTTCCACACACTGCTGACTGACGCAGTTACACTGTGGGAGGAGGAAAGGTGACATACTGCATGTGTCTTGGAGAGACGGATGCATTTACACCTTTTCAACATCTGGCTGGAGTGAGTCTCAAACCTCCTCCAGAGGCTGTTTGAACGATCTGATTTCAGTCCGTCTTTGGATGCGTTTACACATTGTTGAGATCTGGTCTGATCCACCCGAGATGCGTGAAGGGACTCTGTGTAAATGGGGTCACTGTTACACGTCAGACTGAATCAGGACACAGCTGAGATGCTCGTGCTTTAAAATCCTGTATGTGTCCACACCATGAGACTGACCTCCTTACTTTCCTCATCACGATTTAATTACTGTCGAAACAGGATGTTACACCTTCATCCTAACTCGTCTGCAGCTACAGAAGTGTCCATGTGTTCAATTTACACCGACCGCCGACCTCTGATTGGCCGACGCTGTTCTTAGAACCAGCAGATCACTTTACAGAGACGCTGGAGAGACAGTGATCCTGCACCTGCCAGTGTCTTCACCAGGTGGACTGAAGCTGAAACTAACTTTAATCATTGCTTAAATTGTAAGTTATTTCATTATTCCATCTATGAATTGTTTGGTCTTAAGATGTCAGAAATCAGTGAAAAATGTCCACAACACCATTAAAATTCAGTGGACAGAATCGTTTGTGAAGACAACATAAGGAGTTTACAGAGAAAACCAGGTGATGTTTTTATTAAGAAGTAGAAGCCAAATCTCTATTTATATCCAAATTCAATGATTTTAAATGTTTCAGAAAACTGAAGAATTAAGTGTTCCTTTAGGAGTTGAGAAAATTCTTCTAAAGCTAAATAAACCATTTAAAAACTAATGGGGTATCTAAAGATGCATCACCACAAAGCTCATGAAAAGTACACGTTTTGGCCAAAGCCTCAATCAATTGTTATAAATATGCTTTAGTTAATCAAACAGTATAGATAGGCTGCAGTTATTACGTTCACAGAATATAGACAGCAAGAGATTTGTGTAATTTAAATGGCTGCCTGTTGAGATCACACTTCACTAAAAGCACCAGAGAGAGAAAACTAAAAGGACTTGAAGCGTTAAAACCTGCAGAGGGCTTCATCCTGCATCTGGTAACAAGAGAGGGAGAGTGACGGAAATCATGAACGCTTAAAAACACGTAATGTGTGGATTTCTCAAAGAGTTAAAGATTTCTTAAAATGTCGTGATGGTTCGATTTTATGTTCCCACACACTACAGCACACTAGAGTGCAGCTCAGGCCGCATATTTCTGTCCGAACCCAACCGGAGTCCGAGAGAGTAGTAACCGAGCCCGAGCCAAACCCGATGCAGTTAATGCAAGCTGAAGCAAATCGAAATACCTTGATACCACCGAGTTCCCTGCACGGTTTTCGGTAGTTTTAAACTTCCCAGATGACAAATTTAACTTGACGTCCTCCATTTTTAGCCAGGCCACATGAATATTTACCGCCTGTGTGTTGCACACCAAACCCGACCCGAACCCGGACATCATTTCTAAATTTTTGTCCGAACCCGGCCCGACCCACATCGACCCTCTACAGTACTATGAGGTTATCATTGGAGGTTCAACACTTTCCAGTAAGTTTCCATTTCCTGCCGTCTTTAAATCTCAAAACAACAGCTAAATGGTTAAATCTCTTCTTCTACCATTTTTGTTATTAACTGAGTTACTGCCACCGTCTGGTGGAGTGTGATTAGCAAACTTGTTACTCAGCTTGGTCTTAGCAGGTTAAAACTCTGTTCTGTCCTCTAAAACGCTGAATTTATTAATCATGCATCAATATAGCTGATCAAATTATCCAGATTATAGCTTGTGTTGTCTACTGGACCCAGTTTGGTGTAAATTATTTCATCAAATTATCCACTTCTGTGCTCAGGTAATTGACTTTGATCCACTTTAAATGTACAAATATGTTCTTGAAATAATCGGTGCCTTTAAATTCTAATAAATTCCTTCACATTATAACTCAGTCCATTTATCCACGTCCCCTTAACACCCTCCATTTGATTTTGGTTTTGGACAGAGATACGAGGACACACTTCTATTTTAGTGTGTTTAACTCAAAGTTGCGTCTCTGACATGCCTTGAAATGACTTTAAAAAAAGGACAACAGATGGTTTCTCTGTAAAGACTGGTGATACTGTGGATACTGTGTGTGATTTAGTCATTTAGGGCACAAATTATTAATTTATAAATGCTAAAACGGTCATTTCTGAGCAGCAATCAAAGCACTGGTTTATATCAGTGCAGTTACCTTGACAAAACAAAGATGGATTATGGGATTGAATGTCAAAAAATGACCAATCAGAGGAGACGGTTTGCTGATGAGGACTTGAACAAGTCATAGTAGACAATCATGAATCAGTATTACCATAAAACTACATTTTCCCCACACTATGACACAAGACTGAAGGACTGAAGGCCAACATACATTTTAAAAAGTCAAATTTTTCTTCCTCTCCGTCATAAATAGCCTCACATATGGCCGCAGAAACAGACCCTTTATTAATTCAGCCTCTACTTGGCAGTGTGGCGGGGGAGCTGAGAGCACTAGACCAGGACCAGAGGGGGTCTGAGGGGGTCCAACTGGCCTGTGGGAAGCTTCGGTGCCAGGGTCAGCCCCGCGCTCGCTGCAGAGAAAACAACCGTTTAACATGTTGGATTAGCCGGGATTAAGGACATCTGTTGAGCGAAATGAGACGCTTCTGTTGGTTTGATTTCCTTCCTGCTGCGACGGCAAAGAACGAACCAGGAGGGACGAGACGCTAAAAGTCAAAGTGTGGATGCCGAGATTTAGCTACTCAGGAAGTGGTGAAAATGTCCCGTTTTATGAGGTTTATACTTCTACTTTACAATATTTCATAAAGGAAGTGTACTTTTTTACTTCTAGTACATTTATCAGAGCTATAGGTACATGATTTACAACCTGAAGCACCTACTACATTAAAATCCTGTTGTAGTCGACTTCAACACATCATAAACATTGAGTACTTTAAGTACACAAGTACATTTAACTGCCAACTGTTAACTTTATCCTGAATATGAAGTGTTATTTGATTTATTAGGATCCTATTAGCTTCATTGAAACAGAAGCTTTTCTCTCTGGAGTCCAAACGACACAATATTTACATGATACCGTCTATAATGTCATCACATTTACCAAACATTTAAAGCTTAAAATGGTTTTATTTAGGATTTATCTCAACTTTAAAAACTTTAAAACTCTACACTGTATTCAAACTGCCTTGATACTAACTGGAAACACAATTTCTCACATGTAAAGGATGCCTTCTCTCGGCGTCACTTATAGCTCGAACTATCCAACAACTAACTACGATTCCATTTTACTTTACAATAATACGCTTTACATATCGCTCTACGCTGATGATACTTATTAGTTCAGATTCTTAAAAACCGGTCCATGCGATCTCATCTTTGCTAAACTAATTTCTTTCAGGGTATAAATTTGAGTAAATCAATATTAATTTTGCTGGAACGTCGTCGTTTTTGTTGTTTGAGAGTATTAATATTCGCTGTGCTCCAAAATTGTCACTTTTATTTTGTAAATGTGAGTCAAGAAGACAGAAAGTGACCTTTAAAGATGAATAAATAATCTGCCGCTTACATTTAAGGGAAGTCTTTCTTTAATTAAGATGACACTTTCTTACCCCTGAGACTTACTGAAAGAGGCTGACAAGAAAACACATTACATTTACATCAGAAAACCAGCTCACAGCTGCACAAAAACCTCACAATACTACAACTACCTCCAAACATACAGAATCTGAACAGATCAATATGCTGAGGCGTCCATAAACACACCAAACTTAATCACTCATTAACTGTGGTATTTATGACTTGATGTGATGACATCTTCCAGCTCAGTGATCAATACTCACTTCTGTCATTTTGAACTATTGATCAGAATACTAAATCAAACCCAGTCAATGCCTCACAAGAGACATTTATAGCCCAGAATAAAAACTTTTATCAAGTTTCACAATCTGCTTTCGTCAAGAGTGAAACCGATTTGAGCAACAAATACTCTGACTAAACAATAATAAGGCTGAAACTAACAATTCATTTCATTATCGCTTAATTTGTCAGTTATTTTCTTAATCTATGAATTGTTTGATCTTAAAATCAGTTAAAAATGCCCAAATAAATTCCCTAAAGCCCAACATGATGTCATCAAACAGTCCAAAACCTAAAAAAGTCTGTTTACTATCAAATAATACAAAGAAAAGCAGCAAAATCTCACTAGTGAGAAGCTAAAACGGGGGACTGGCATTTTTGCTTGAAAATGTTCTTAAATTAGATGAATTAATCATCAAAATACTTCTTATTTTAGCTCTAGACTTGTTTGGCGTTGAGGACAACCTCTCAGACAGTTAACGAACATCTGTTATTTCATTTAAGTCTCTATAGTGAAATGACCTTCTACCCCCTCCACATTTATATATGCACATATATAATTATGTTCAATTAAATTACATGTAAAACTGGTCATCTTGCAGCTCAGCTGTGCCACGAAGCATGTGTGCTGATCTATAAATCTAAAGTGAAATCTAATGCTGAAGTTGTCTGACGGCCTCTTCAGCTCTGATCAACGAGGTGTCTGAACACTGAACCTCCGTGATGGAGGGGCAGAGGAGAGGAAGAGGGGGACAGCTGGCTTTCCTACAGAGGGAGAGAGGAGGAGGAAGGTTGGGGGTGTTTGTTGCATGAGCAGGGGGAGTCTGAGGGGGGAGGAGGGGCTGAGCTGGAGGCCAGCAGATGGACCCTTGCAAACAATAGAGGCAGACAGATGCAGCCACAAAGAGCAGCGACCACACACTCACACACACACACACAGAAACCAAGAGACGACCTGTGAATCTGAATACTGAGGCCGTGTTGAAATGTTCCTGAAGCTGCAGTTCACCTGACCGCCACCAGGTGCTCCAACACAAATTGACATTCTGCTCTTTAAAGCTCGTTTCACCAAAATATTCTTCAACTTTACAACTTCCATTTAATGTATAAAGTGACCGAGGCCCAAAACTGTTAGTGGAAATAATTTATGTTCACTTATTTCAAGTTTTTATCCTCCTTTTTATCCTATTTCATTTTATATATCGTCTTTGAATCTGCATAAACCAAACTGAAGCTCTGCTCTTTGTTTTTAATCGTTTGTTTTTTTTTGTTTGTTTAGTTTTTCTTTGGTGTGTGTGCGTACGTGTTGATAAAAAAAATATTCACAAGAAAATAGAAATTAGTAAATCATGTTATGCAAGATTTCAACCAACTTTTTCTAAATATTCTGTTTCTTTCTTTGAGAACACACATGCACACACACACACACACACACACACAGCAGGGTGCATAGGTCAGCTATTGATTGACTTTAACATTATCTATCAATTAGTGTTCAAAGACAGAAGAAATGTTACTTATGGTGTGTTTTGAAACATGATGTTTGACAGAAGAACATGGCCACTGTTGAGTTCAGATGAAATGTTGTGCATCTTGTTTTAACTCGTAGTTAAATTCTGCAGCAGCAGCATCAGTGCAGTAACTGAACATCTGCTGTCAACTGAACCACGCTGCATCTCTTCGGATTTGATATTTGAGAACTTCCTGCAGTCGCCCTGGGGGCTCTGAGGGGGACAAAGGGAGGAGTTTTTGTCCCTCCCAACCCCCCCACCCCTCTTCTTCTACTGAGGGGCGACACAGCCTGATCCTGAGGCAGGGAGGAAACATCCCAACACACTCCTCCATGCAGAGGAGGGGCCTCGCTGCAGCACAGGGTGGTCCACATGATGTAACAGGGGGGTCTGAAGCTGAAACAGTAATGGTGGTACACCACCGCCGTCAGCCACCGGCTCAGCAAAGATCAACAAAACCAGGTTGGTTACGGTGAAGTTACACAAAAAAGGTAAGAATCAAAAATGTAAAAGCACCTGGAGCTTCAGCAGACAGCACTTCTGGGTTCACACAGGCCCCATGTGTCACCTGAACCAGGTCTGAGGAACATCCTGCATCTCGAGGACCCTCTAACTGACACCTAACAAGTGCCCAAGTGACAGCTGTGTCATCTATCCAAAACACAACACCCCATCTCCCTCCAGACTTCCCCTCAGCCCGTTTCCTACAGCAGCCTCGAGCCGCAAAAGCTGCAGAAAAGTGATTTTAATGTTACATACTGAAGCGGTCTTTTCCAGAAAAGCTCTGGTGTGAACAGGAGCAGCAGCATTACAGGGTGAAACACGAGTTAAACTCACTCTATCAAGTACTGCACTTCAATTAAGCTGGAACGGTCAAAACATGTGCAGCAGAGGTGGAGATATCCTGACTTTTAGAGTCTAGCATGGGTCCTACATTACCCATAATGCAACTGGATGACCCTCCTTACCTGGTTAACACAGGCTGTTTGTTTTTGAAGTTTCAAACCAAATACAAGACAAACTGATGATTATCTCATTATCCTGACAACAAAAATGGCGTCATTTTAGCTTGACTCTTCCAACTAATCAATTAATCCGCCAACAGATTCAGTTGTGATCAACAATAAAAAAACACTATCTGGTGTCTTGAGATGATGTTACAGCAAATCGGCCATTCAACTACAAAATGAGTTTATAAACACGTCACTTCTTTTTCCATACAAGCGTGGACTCCAAACACCCGACCTGGACCAGACTCCATGTTTTAAAGATGTGTTTATGCAGCCTGTCAGCGTCTGTTTCCTATTTATTGAGCCACGTCTTACACTAAGCTCTGCCCGGTGAAGCCTAACCGAGCGCGCGGCGTGCCAGAGCGTGCTGAGGACAGATAGTCAAGCTAACAGCGGAGCGCTGGATGGAAATGAAGCGTTTTGTCCAAACAGAGTGCGGTTAACCAAATGTTGGAGGCAGATGGAGAGTAATTAAGCTCCGTGTCAGAGAGGAGACGAGACCAAGACTAGACATGAACCTGAAGGCCCCGCTACTCTCCTGTTCCTGCTGTTTCTTCGGTAATTCTTTATAAAACATACAGTTAGTCATTATTTCCCTTCAGTCTCTACTAATACTTTGATAGAAACATGAAAACAGTCTCCTCAGAGCTAAACGAGGTTCCTGACTGAAACCGTCTTCTCACAGTTTCTGGAGGAGGTGTGAGCTTCGTCTCCTCTCCTCTCCCTCTTTATCAGGCTGCTTCCTCCTTCTTCTTCTTCTTGCCTCGCCGAGTGTGACGACTTTCAATATCAGTGTATTTGGTTTGAGGCCAGCGGGCAAATATTGACAGAGTGGATCTGAATGAAAGACGGTGCCGCATCTGAGATGAGTTTTCCTCTGCATCGCGGCGGGGCTCGTTGAAGGAGGATGGAGGATATTCAGACGGCAGCGTGGGGCTCCACGAGGCTGCAGCGGCCTCCCATCGACACAAGCCATTTTCTTTCATTTATTTCCCCTCTGTACATCTGTCCCACTGGCTGCTGCCGCCATCAACTCAGCTGCTCCTGAACCATCAGCTGCTTCCTGTCTGCAGCGTCAGCCCTGACTGAACCATGAAGCCCAACACACAAAGTGACCCTGATTTCTGCCTGAACTAGTTCCCTCTCCAACTCAATGATTCGCTCAATCCAGCCAATTACGGCACCTTTAACAACCGACAGCTCCCCTACCACCACCACCCGACTCGTTTTTTCTGCACCATTATTGCTCATCCGCAATCACTTCAAATTAGATGTACAAGTCAATATGAGAAGTCAATATTTAATTTGCTCATAGCAGGTGGTGATTTAGTCAGAGACATGGTGGATCTCCAGCCCCAACCGCGTTCATAAAGAACTGTGTCCTTCATATGGAGACACACATGGAGGACGCTTTATCAACTGGAAATGATGGTTTCATTCTGGGGGTTTAGTTTGCAAAAAGTTTGGGTTTCCTGCGACTTCCTAAAGGCCAACAGCATCTGAAGAACTCAACAGATCCCAGATGTAAAAGAGATTTAAAAGGATCAGTCTGGTGATGTTTTATGTTTTTCTTCTTCTCATCAAATCTCATGTTCAATGTGCCCCAAATACTCACTAGAGCACCAAATGTGGATTCATCCGCTGCTGAAAATAGTCCCCAACAAATGCACTATTTCTTCCTGTTTGTTTGATAAAAGCTACAGTGAGCAGCTGTTTGAAACATGAAACTATATATCTGCGACGTGTTTTTAAAGATTAACGTCTTCAGCAGGAACCAATGGGCTTTGAGCTGAGAGCCACAGACAGGAAGTCAGACAGGACTGAGAGCCACAGACAGGAAGTTAGACAGGACAGAGAGACGCACACATTGATGGTTTGGATCTGAACATGAGATTTGTTGACTATTTTTGTCATTTTAAACAATTATTTACTAGACCATGTTTCTACTGAAATGAACATAACGAAAGTCAAAGCCCCGAAAGAAACCAGAAAATGAAAACTTAGATGATTTTGCTAATAACCAAAATTAATCTTGAATAATCGACAGCACATTTCATGACAATAGCGATCTGAAGTGGAACCAGAACTTCTGGGTTCTGTCCCAGAAATAAGACAACCTCAGCATAAATCACACTGACATCTGAAATAATACAAATAAATTATTATCATTATTACTCAACAGTGTGTCCTGTGGTTCGCTCCATATGTCTAGATAATGATGGTACATTTTTAAATGTATTTAAATCAATATTTCCTTTAATGAACACCATTTCCCACAAGCCCACAGACAGTCACAGGTCAGAGGTCAGCAGCCACTCGAGTGGGAAGCTATGAACAAACAGAATTACAGCTAAACAGTTGCTGAAAAGAAACATGACGTAATAAGAAGAAGAAACCAAGTTACGGTGGCATCTAATATCTTCAGTGGAGTTGTACTTTGTTTTTAACTGGCTCTTTGTCCAGTAAAGGTCACATTTCTGATCTCAAAGGATGTATTCAACTATTTCTATCCACAAAATCAAGACCTTCAAACACTATTTCAGGGACAATCACTATCTAAATTGTCCTTTGACGAAGGAGGGTCAAAGGAGCTGGTTCCATCCTGAATGAGTCAGTTTTTAGGGAATAAGGACAGCAGCCGGCCTCCCTTGATGTCGACTGGCTGTTAAATACCGCAGAACCTCTGAAAACTCTCCAGAGAATCATTTAACAGCTTCACTCTGTGTCGTATTATGATGTTCAGAATTGATCCCCCTCTTCGGCTGTGTCTAATTATGCCTTGGGGAGGTAACAAAGGAAGGTGTTGCACAGCGTACTCTTCATTACTTGGCTGAAGGAGGACCTTGGCAGCCACTCAGTGAGTCTTTAGCCACAAAAGAAAACTTGTGTTTGTCTGTTCTGTTAATATGGCCAATGGCAGTTTGTTTCCACGTCAACACCACCGGGGATTTTTGTTGTTTTTGTTGTGTAAAAGTCACTGGTAGCTTTTGCGGGTCTCATTGAACCGACAGTTGTTAGACTCTCAAGAAGCGGTTTTAATTAGCTCCTCTGGTTAACAGCAGCAGGGATAAAAGTACACTGATAAAACACCTTTTACAACATGGCTGTCATGCCGCGTGGAAAGCGATTGGACGCTGTTCAAACTGCATCCTGCCATAAGCAGCTGAGGAGGGGAAAAATGCAAATCTACCCATTTACAAGGTAAACCTGTAGAACAAATTCAGCCTCAATTACACACGCCGATGCCTTGCAACAATTATCCACCCATCAAAGTTCATTTTAATTAGGCTTTTTTTCCAGAGCTCTTGTGCATCATGTGCTCTGCTCTGTGAGGGGAAATGTATGCAAGGGCCTGCAGAAAGCAAAGCTGCCACAATGCGAGGCGAAATCGACTTCCACTCCGTAATGAATCGCAGCTCTGAAATTAAACCGACGTGTAATGAATCTCCATCTTCTTTTTCTATTTTTTTTTTTTTTTTAACTCTCCTCCCTTTTGTCTCTGCTCTTTGAAAGCAGCCAAAGAAGCCATTTACATTCTTCAGCCTTTTCCTGCAGTCACAAACGCTTACTGTCACTTTAGAAAAGGACAGAGATGAACTGTGGTCCCATGCAGGCCGACACAAAGGAAACTGCCCTGTTCACTTTCCTACACTCCGAGGAGGAGGAGGAGGACGACAATCAGTTTGTCTCCTCTTTAATCTACAGCAGCACGCCAAATACAAAGTCTCCAATTTTAGAGAAAGTTTGGAAAATAATCACTTAGATGACTCATTAGTGTTGAAATGAATTTCTTGTATAAGAAAACAAAACAAAAAAAACAATCTGTTGTTACGATTTCTCCAAAACAGGTTTTTTCTTCTCAAAGTGTTTCAGGAAGATGATCGGTGATGGAAAGTAACATGCTGAAGTACTGTATTTAAGTAAAATCTGAGGTACTTGTACTTTGAGTATTTCGTATTTTATGCTACTTTATACTTCTACTCCACTACATTTATCTGACAGCTGGAGTTGCTTTTCAGATTAAGAGTTTACATAAAAAGTACATGTGACTCAGTGTCTAGTTGTGTCTCCTGTGTCATGTTTCAGATGTCTGAGTTGTTAGCAGTTCCAGGGTGACATGTCCCCTCTAAACTTCTTAGATTACCAGATTTAAGTATCAGTTTAAGGCTCAAAGAGGAAAAACTCTCCGATATTTTACAGAAAACACCAAGATTAGAGAAAAGTCCAAAAAACTGAAATCTTCAGCTCCAGACAAGCTTCTCTACTGACACTAGTCGTCATGTTAGCAGCTGAATGTTAAATGTAAATATAACAAGCACAGTTCACCACACACACCCATACCTGTCCATTTTGAAGTTCATTGAGGCCTTTGCACAACGTCTGACTCTGCAAAAGAGACGGAAAAAGAAAAGTGAGTAAAAATGTTCATTCTGAAAAAGTAACATTATAAAACACAATGGTGGACTTCTACAGACGATCATTCAGGCTATAAAACAGATTTCAAGACATTTTTCAAATGGTTTACAAACCAGTAAAATATCTGGAAATTCAGTTGAGAGAGATAAAGTCACCAGATTCACATGACTGTTTGTGGTTAATCCAGTGAATAATATTCCTGTCAAATCAAGATATTTCATCACATTGATGCCAAAATCTTGAAAATCTGATATCACCATAAAGACATACGGCTCACTGGTTTGAAACAGCAGCTGTATTAAACCATTGTGGGCAGAAATATTAAGAGGGAAAGCAGCTCAGTATAAAAAAGGTACAGCCTCGTCTCACTATTGTCTCACAGTATAGGTTCATATTGCCCAACACCATCCTATTATTTTACCCAAAATGGAAGAAAACTGCTCTGGCCTTCAGGCTCCTGTACATCTTCCAACAAACCACTCAGAAACTACCCGGTAACATCCCAACAAACTCCCTAAAAATCACAGCAGAAACGATCTCGAACAGCACATAGCAACGACACCTTAACGCCCAGAACGGTTTTCAATTACAGAGTACCTTCACCCGGTCTAATAATCTGGCTCGCCCTGCAAACTAGTGGTGACAGCAAGCCTTTTCTCCTCCCTGTGCAGCAGTGATGTACCATGTCATTATAGTACCAAGAAACATCACAGCTGGCTGTCGTCAGGTGGTGCAACCAAAAACCTTTCCACCCACAGAGGCCGGTGCAGCCATGTTTTTCATCCTTCCTCTTTAGTAGTTGTTACTTTATTCAGCTGTTGCCATTTTCTGGAGTAAGATGTTCATTCTTCCTCATTCTTAGTCCCGCCTACAAAGCTCTGATTGGTTCAGTTGTTTGTTTTCAACCTGAGGCCTGTTTTACCAAATATGCAACAGATTTGCAAAATAAGATCCATCTCAGCCATCAAAACAAATCTGCTAATTTATCTGCAGTTTGTGACCGACGCTCGTTTGTGAAACATGACGCTGACGCCACCAAAGAAACACCAGAGATGTGTGCAGGGATTCAGAGTCTGAAACATAAATGGCCCATTGATTATTAATCTGAATGTTATCAATCTGGAGCATGTAGCACTGATATTAAAGGACTGTAAATTGGGCAGAGTATTATTTATTTACTGAGGTCTGTTTTGGTTTTATCTGCACACTGCAAACTTTTTCCTCCTTCAGTCTGCTCCCCTTCATGCTGCAGTGATCCTCCTCCTGGCCCACCCTGCTCTTTAACAAACACTAACAAACACCAGGGAAACCTCCGGAGGCAGAAACACCGCCCTGCTATCACAGCTGGAGCGTTCCCAGCCGGCGGAGCAAGATCTGCGTCTATTTGTCATCTGTAATCTAATGGATACATGTCCAAACGTCTGGGGACCGGAGCAGAAAAACCTGAAGCAGAGAGTGCAGAATCTGTATTTTTTTATTTCCCTTCAGCAGGGCAGGCGGTTAGGATAGAGTGAGAGGAGTGTGTGCAGATAGTCAGATAGATAAATAGAGGTGGATTCATTCTGTATGCATTGCTTTTCACACTGGGGAAATTTATAAGCAGAGTGCTGATAGTTTCCAAATCAGTTGCACTCGGGAGTTGAGCGGCGTTGCGTCAGAGAGAGATTACCGCACTGCAAAGCCTGAACCGTTTTACAACATCTACACTGTGTTTGACGTTTTACTCACTGCTCTCTCTGTCTCCGTCTGAGTCCCTGCAGTTTTATTTCAGAGAGTTCAGTCAATGTTGCTGCAGAGGATTTTATTTCCACACAGAGATTCAGTCTGAGGTTACTACAGTCGTCACTGAGGAGGATGACCTCTACTACTACAGTACAGGGGGCTGGGGGGGGTTGCTTCAGGATACTGTGAGCAATAGAGCTTTACATTTTGTCATCCTAGCAGGTATTTAAACCACAGCTTCCCTCACTGTTTCCTCTGTTTTCTGTTATAAAATACACATCTTAAAACGTTCCCTGGTAGCTCTCAGGAGGAATGTTTTCTTTGTATCTCCACATTTGTGTGCACATACCTGCACACACAGCCAGGTTTCCCAGGTATTACATTCATATTGGACGACTATGACGCACCTGAGGAAGTAGTGTGTACTGTAGTGCATCTGACTGAGTTTATTTTACTGTAACTATGATCTTTCCATAACTTTTTAGTGCAGAACGATTAGTTATTTTCATGCACTGATTACCCAACTTTCTCTCTCAAAATATTATGGATTTATTAATCTTTCTTCACATATCTTAGCAAAGCATCAAACAAGAGGAATACATTTTACCTCTCAGTCAACATTAATCTACCACATCTGCTACTTGACAGTCAGACTGTAAACCAAATGTCACCCACTCTTCTCCAACTTTAACCAGACTGTAAAGCACAAAGAAATCTTTTTTAAATGGTCAGCGCTGGGCACTGAAACACGTCATAACTGAAAGTAATCCCCGCCCGGCCCATATCAACAGACTGTTTGACGATGGAGTCGGGACGCGAGGGACGTGACAGACGAAGATTTCACGTTATCGACAAACGGTGGCAGTGACAAGCAAAGAAACACAGCAAAAGGCAAAGAAGATGAACACTGCTGCTAGTAAATATGGACGTAATATTCCAAAAAGTTGGCATTTGTAGTAAACATAACTCTGTTTACATGAAACCTCCACAGGGCAGCTTCAAATCTCCATGATGAACTCTGACGTTTCATATTTAGATTGACTGCATGTGTAGTTTATGTATAGTAAACTTTTTGATTTGTGGAGATGATGTTCCTAAAAACAACAACAATGACAATGAATACTACTACTACTCAAAATAATAGAAACACCAGTTTCCTGTGAAGCAGAAAACAACTAAAAACATTTATAAAAGCACCCTTTGCTGCTGAATCAGTTTTGTGACTCACTTTTCAGCAAACTGTCAATTAAACCAATTTATTTTGTGGCCTAATCTCTGAAAGAAGAGTTCCATTTACTGACTGGGAAAGTCATTTTTTCCAGTATTATGCAGAGTTTTGAAAGGAAGACAAAAACATTTTGCTGCGAGCACAGTGAATGTAAAATTAGACAAACTGAAAAAATATTTTAAAAGTGCACAACAAGGTTATGAAAAAAAAAGACTACAAAGGGAGCTCCTGATTGGATAAGAAGACATGAAGGCAAGGTGATTGGCTCCTGCTGCCACTTTAGTCAACCAACCAGCCCTCAGTTCATGCTCACAGAGAGCTGAGGGGCAATTTCATGCACAATTTGTCTATTAAAAGCAGTTACGCTGTGCATGTTTGTCCTTCATTCCTCAAACACAAATATTTGGTTTGCACACGATAAAGATCAGCTCACTCACTGAATCTGCTGCCGACTGCATCTGAATGACTGTTTTCTCTCACAACATAATCCTCCCCCTTCCCCTGAACGCAACAAAATGAAAACAAATGGCATTTCCCCCCCGTATTTACAGCCAGAGCATCTGTTCAAAATGCACACAAACACAGCCGGCTTTTGCTTTCTTGTTAGCATTTGGACGGGGAGGCTTTCTGGGGAGAGCATTAGCGCTGTTTGGCTAACTCTGACGGGCTTCATCTTTCAAAGCTGCAACTGTGGAGCCTCATGGGAAACGGCGGCCACCTGCCCTGCTGCCTCCATCGCCTTCCTCCCAAACACTCATCTGTCCACCGCAGTCCAGGTCCCAAATTTAACGCCCGCCAAATGTCTGGAAAATATGTCTTTGGTGGTTTAATCAACAAGGGGGAAGTGGCGGTACATTTGAAGGTCAGGGTCAAAGGTCAAATCAAACATGACATACAGCAATAATAAAACTCCGATATGGTGACACAGCAAATGACGTCACCTTGAAAGAAATGTTTAAACAAGATAAAAAAGTCAAGAATGACAAGGTTTATCATGTTATTTATAATGTACTCAGCAAATCCATGACAATCAAATGATATGTGATATGATATATCTTATGTGCACGGTTGACTGATGTTTTTCCTAATGGT